>CM028356.1:38278549-38641404 GCA_016618105.1 Dendrobium huoshanense | reverse complement strand
TCTTGAGTCTTCCTTTCTTTCTGAGTCACTTGTGATCTTCCTGAAATGTTAGTGCTCAAGAAAAATAACAGATAAAATAATAATCAATGAAAAGCAGTTCCAAATACTCATTATTGGCATCATCAAAATCTCAAACTCGGGGTCATGGGGTTGCAACAATCTCCCCCTTTTGATGATGTCAAATAATTTGTTGCAAGTAAGAAAAAACCATTTCTTTTGAAACACATTTCTTTGTTTATTATTTTTTTGTTATTTTTTTTTTTTTTTTGTTTTGAATTAAACACAAGAAAAAAAAAAAGGTACTACAAGTAAATACGAAACAAAAGATACTGCATTTAGAAAAATAGGCATTACAACATCACAACAAACTTCTCCCCCTTTTGACAGCACAAAAGGAGGATGCAACTAAAGCAAAAAGTAAAGGAAAAAAAACCAGAAACTACAATGCAAACATAAACAAACTAAGCAGACGGTCCTGATCAGGTGGTGGTGGAGGTGGATTTGTTGAAAATATTGAAAGAGAGCATCGAAGCGGTGATCAATTGCAGTGAATCGTTCGCTCCAAACCACTGCATATCATCTCGTGTTGGTGATGCTGTTCTTGAATATGCATGTCGAACATGAGTCTGCAGCTGGTCGAAGCGGGCGACTAAGTCATCATCAGAGGGTGCGCGGGTGCTGGTGCAGGTGCTCGGGGGGCAGCATGGCGTCGTGGTCGAGCTGGAGCTGCGGCTGGTGCATCTTCTCCTTCTTCTTCATCAAAGACAGGTCTTCAGGCTCATGTCCCCGATGAAAGAGGATACGGAAAGAAGCATCCGTATAAAAAATAGGAAGCATGTCGGGTTCACCAGGGTAGGATAATTGATATTTATGGTAGAGGATATATCCTATTAGGTGACCAAGAGCCAGATTTTGTTTTCCGTCGAGTGGGTGGGAAGACGAACAAAAGTCATGTGCTGAATATAATTGCTAATCAAATCGACCTCATCAAACTTAATGTTGGACATTATAATGTAGGTAGCGACTGACAGGTAGGGGTCAGATTGATGTGGTCGCCACCTTTGGGATGATAGAGGTTCGAAGAACATGTTGAATGATACGGGCATTCGGGTTAAAGATTGGACTAGAGGCTGGTGTTGATGAAAAACAGTATTCCTAGGACTCTATTTACATCGCTCCATTCAAAATCATCGGTGAGAAACGAGCGAACCATAGGTCCTTCAGTGGACAGCCCAATATGTTGGCGATGTCAGCTCTATTATTTCAACGGGGCGGCCACAAACAAGGAGTGAAAAGTGGTGTTATCAACGGTGTAGGTGAGGTTGGCGAGAAATTCAAAAAGCAGTTCAGAATTGTATGGAAACGCTAGGGTGAGTAGGAATGAAAGGTGGTGGAGGCAAAGAGGCCCATTACCTCGAAATTTAGAGCGGCCTGATTAAGCATTTTCGAGGGGAGAGATTTTGCAAGCCCTGTATCGGTAGTAGGCTTCCTCATTTCACTATTCAGAAATCGATCGGGTTGACGACTGGAGGAGGACGAGCTTCCGGCAGTCATCCGACCTCGTTTAGACATTGCAGGAGGGCACAAAAACGAAGTGAAGGCTGAGTGAGGAGAGGGTTTGAGTGAATGGAACAGCCTAGGCCGGTACATTTAAAGGAATTTCCGTAAGTCGTACAGTACGATTGGAGATCGTACAGTACGATATCCAATCAATATTCTGACCGGGTCGTTTCGGGAAAAGACAGTCAACTCGTACAGTACGATACGTATCGTACAGTACGATCAGGCGAATATCGATCGTCCCGAGGCCCTCAGTACGACTTTTGACCAAAAGTGTTCGTACTGTACGAATAGGTGGATCGTACAGTACGATACCTAATAAATATCGTACCGAACAGCTATTACTCAGATTGTCCTTTTTGATGATGTGGATCGTACAGTACGAATCAATGTATCGTACAGTACGATACTCAATAATGTCGTACCAACCGGCTTTAATTCGTCCCAATCCGTGCTGACGTGGAGCGTACAGTACGAAGCGAATGGATCGTACAGTACGATATCAATACGTGGTCGTACCAATCAGCTTTAATTCGTCCACATACGTGCTGACGTGGATCGTACAGTACGAAAGTGGATCATACAGTACGATGACACAGTCATAGAAAGTGTTGATGTGGTGGTGAGTGTGTGGTGATCATGAGCAGCCCTAAATTTTTTTTTTTTTTTTTTTTTTATGCATTTATATCTATGACACCTAATCTAGTCCTCAAGGTGCTAAATGTGTCAAAAGCTAATGGTTTTGTGAATATGTCTGCCAGTTGATCTCCTGTAGCGATATGATGTAATTCTATATCTCCCTTAGCGACGTGATCTCTAATGAATGATGTCTAATGTCTATGTGTTTCGTTCGAGAGTGTTGAATTGGATTCTTAGAGATACAAATTGCACTTGTGTTGTCACACATGATCGAGATGGTTCCAACAGGTAGTCCAAGATCAAGAATTTGTTGTTTTAACCATAGTACTTGTGCAACAACAAACTTCCTACCCGCATGTATTCTGCCTCGGCTGTGGAAAGTGCTACTGAGTTTTGCTTCCTACTGGACCAAGAACTAATGATTGTCCGATGAATTGGCAGGTACCAGAGGTGCTCTTTCTATCTATCCTACATCCTGCGAAGTCAGAATCTGAGTACCCTAGGATTTCAAAGGAAGTGCTGTGTCTGGATACCAAATTCCTAAGTTTGGGGTGCCTAGTAGATATCTAAGAATTCTTTTGACAGCAGTTAAGTGAGACTCTTTAGGATCGGCTTGGAAACGGGCACAAAGGCACACACTAAACATTATGTCCGGTCTACTGGCAGTCAAGTAAAGTAGGGATCCAATCATTCCTCTATATTTTTTCTGATCTACTGATTTTCCACTAGGATCCTTATCTAATTGGATTGTCGAACTCATTGGGGTTCATGGGTTTTGCACTATCCATTTCATATTTCTTTAAAATATCCTTAATATACTTTGATTGACTAAGAAAGGTTCCATTATCCATTTGTTTTACACTAAAGCCAAGAAAGTAATTAAGCTCTCCCATCATGCTCATTTCAAACTCATTACTCATTGTTTTTTGAAAATTCATCGCATAAGTTTTTATCCGAAGATCCAAACAAGATGTCATCTACTATATTTGAACAATGAGAATTTCTTCTTTGACCTTTTGTAAAAAGAGTGTAGTATCTACACTACCCTTTTGAAATCCTCTATCCAAAAGAAATGAGCTAAGTCTTTCATACCATGCTCTAGGTGCTTGCTTTAATCCATATAGTGCCTTTTTTAATTTGAATACATGGTTTGGAAATTGTGAGTTTTCAAATCCGGGGGGTTGCTCAACGTAGACATCTTCCTTAATTACCCCATTCAAAAATGCACTCTTTACATCCATTTGATATAACTTAAAGTTCTTGAAGCAAGCAAAAGCTAAGAGCACTCTTATGGCTTCTAGTCTAGCAACGGGGCAAAGGTTTCTTCAAAGTCTATTCCCTCAATCTGGTTGTACCCCTTAGCTACTAGCCTTACTTTATTCCTTATTATTGTTCCTGAATCATTCACCTTATTCTTGAAGACCCATTTTGTTCCAACAACACTTTGCTCTTTAGGTCTCTTAACTAACTCCCAAACATCATTCCTGGTGAATTGGTTCAGCTCTTCTTGCATTGCTAGAATCCAGAATTCATCTCCTAAGGCTTGATCTATACTTGTAGGTTCTATCATAGAGATGAAAGCTGAGTGACTAACCTCCTTCCTAAGTCCATGCCTAGTCCTTACACCTTCTGAAGGGTCTCCTAAAATTAACTCTTTAGGATGACTAGAAGAATATCTCCATTCTCTAGGCAAATCTTCCTGAGGTTCGACTCTCTCTCCTAAGGTCATCGTCTCTACTCCTTGAATTGCCTCTATTTCATCATCTTCAATTTTAGATTCTGAGGGCTTATCTGATTCATCAAATACCATATGGGTGGATTCTTCTACTACAAGGGTTCTCTTATTAAAAATCCTATAGGCTTTACCTACAGAAGAATAACCTAAGAAGACACCCTCATCAGACTTGGGATCGAATTTTCCTAAGGGATGTTTACCATTATTTAAGATGAAGCACTTACACCCAAAGACATGTAAATGTGAAAGGTTTGGTGTCCTACCCTTAAGGAGTTCATATGGAGTTTTATTCAGCTTCGATCTAATGTTTACTCGGTTCAAAACATAACAGGCTGTGTTGACTGCTTCTGCCCAAAAGTATCTAGGAAGGTATACTCCGCTAGCATTGCCCTAGCAGCTTCTACCAAAGTTCTATTCTTCCTTTCTGCTATGCCATTCTGTTGGGGTGTTCTAGGAGCTGAGAAATTGTGCTCTATTCCTATCTCTTGACAGAATGACTCAAATCTATCATTTTGGAACTCTCCACCATGATCACTATGGATTGTTGATATTTCACAACCTAATTTTCGTTGAATCCATGTGGAGAAAACTTTAAATTCCTCAAAAGACTCATTCTTGTGTGCTAAGAATCTTACCCAAGTAAATCTAGTGAAGTCATCTACAATCACAAATCCATAATTCTTTCCACCTAGACTAGCTGTACTAACGGGTCCAAATAAGTCCATGTGTAGAATTTCTAGTGGCCTAGAGGTGATCACGTCTCTAATTGAGTGAAAGGATGATTTGACTTGTTTTCCTTGTTGGCAAGCATCACATAAGTGATCCTTGGTGAATTCTAACTTAGGTACACCTCTAACTAGATTTTTCTGAGTGATATTTCTAAGAGTTTTCATGCTAGCATGGCATAGTCTCCTATGCCATAGCCACGAGTCATCAACTATTGTTTTCAAGCAAAATGATTTTGAACTATCAACGCAATCAAGGTCTAACATGTAAACATTGTTAATTCATTTTCCTTCTAAAATAATTTCATCAAATAAACTAATCAGGCATCTATCAGTAAAAAACTTAACATCAAAACCTTTGTCACACAGTTGACTAATGCTAAGTAAGTTATGCTTTAAACCATCAACTAATAAAACATTTTCAATTATAAAATTCTTAGCATTACCAATGATACCTGAGCCTATCACCTTCCTGGTAGTGTTGTCTCCCAACGTTACTTTGCCTCCAGTTTTGGTCTCCAATAGGATGAACTTCTTCATGTCTCTAGTCATGTGTCGCGAGCAGCCACTATCCAGGTACCACATGCTCTCACTAGGTCTTTTGTGAGAGCATCCCTACAATTTCATTCAAAGATTAGATTTGGGAACCCAAGTGAGTTTGGGTTCCTCCTTATGCTTACATGAATGAGATGTATGCATGTTATGCTGTGATGGATGCAGTTTAGGTCTCCATACTAAGTGTGTTCTACGGTGAATTGTGCATGTGCGGGCTATGTGACCTAACATGCCACAAGAGAAGCACCTAACACCAGGAAATGGATTTACTAATCTATGAGTATGGGTGGTGCCTCTTCCTAAGGTTTTGAAATGCATGCTGTGTTGGGGGTTTTCTAGGATGGCCTACTGTGAGTGATGCAATTTCATTTTCTAATCTTTTATCTTTTCACTATAGGTTTTATTTTGAGCTGTCAATCCATCAACTTCTATCAATAGCAAGTGCTCACTATGATCTACTTCTAATGCAAGTGCAGTTAGTTTTTCAACTCTACATCTAGTTCAATATGTGATGTTTTCAAGGATTCATGCGCTTCACTTAGTTCAATATGCTTCTTATTTAATGCATCATACTCATCAAGAAGTAACATGTGATCTTTATCTAAATCAGAATTTTCTTTAACTAAGTTAGCATGCTCAATTTGTAAGGAACTAAATTCAATATTAAGTTTAGCATGCATTTTCTTCAGTTTCCTATACGAGTCATGAATATTCTCAGAAATAAGCAGTAATTCATCATAAGAAAGTTGACATACCTCCTCTTGATCCAATTGATCAAGGTTATCATTAGCCATAAGACACAAATTTGTTACCTCCTCCTCTGCTTCTTCTTCTGATGATTCTGAGGCAGAGTCGGCGCAAAAAGCTTTCTGTGTCTTTGTCTTTCCTCTCTTGTATTTAACTTTGTCATCTCCTTTCTCCTTTGCTGGTTGACTCTTCAGATTAGGGCAATCGGCTCGAAGGTGACCTGGCTTCCTGCACTCAAAGCAAATTGTATCAGATCAAACCTTATTGGACCTTGAGCTCTTACCTTTATTCCAGCTGTTCTGATGACGCTTTTGTTTTCTTTTCAGGAAATTTTTGAACTGTCGGGTCATCAGTGCTATCTCATCATCTTCCTCCCCTGCAGAGCTTTCACTTTCTGAGTTGCTAGCTTTTAATGCCACCGTCCGCTCCTTTTTCTTTTCACCTGCATCACATTGCCTTTGGCTCACTCCTTGCTCGTATGCAATGAGTGACCCAAGGAGGTTATCAATAGAATAAACATTAAGATCTTTAGACTCAGTGATAGCAGTTATCTTAGCATCATAGGAACTAGGTAGGCATCTAAGAATTTTATTCACTTTCTCAGAATTTGAAATTTCTCTACCTAATGCATGCAATGATGTCACAATTTGGGTGAACCTAGTGTACATGTCAGAAATTATTTCGCTAGGTTTCATACGGAATAATTCATAATCATGCAGTAGAATGTTAAGCCTAGACTGTTTTACTTCGTTTGTTCCTTCGTATGTGATGCACAGTCTATCCCAAATCTCCTTACCAGAAACACAAGTAGATACTCTCATATAGTCCTCAGATTTCAATGCACAAAAAAACAGTTTAAGCATTTAGCATTCAGTTGGGCTAATTCCCTATCCTCATTGCTCCATTCAATAAAAGGTACAGAAGTTTTCAAACCATTAACTATCTTGAACGGTGCAACATATCCATCATTTACTAACATCCACATGCGGTAATCTATAGATTGCAAAAATGTAGACATTCTAATTTTCCAGAAATCAAACGGTATGTTATCAAAAAGTGGTGGACGAGTTATTGAATAACCCTCCGCAGTGTTACGATTACCAAAATTCGACATGATCATTTTTTTAAGGTTTTCTAAAACACTATTTTTGAAAAACAAGCTCTGATACCAATTGAAATTACTAAACGACAAGAGGGGGGGTGAATTGTAAAAGTCTTTCGATTAATAAAATTAACCCTAAACAAGAGTTCTAATTTTTTTGTTGTTTTTGAAATATTAAAACAAAGATTTATGCAAATTTGCTTTCACAAAAAAATACCACATGCAATAGATATGACAAGATTAAAGTGCAAGCAAAAAATAAGCAATGATAAAGAAAGAACACACCAAGAATTTTATAGTGGTTCGGTCAAAATATGACCTACGTCCACTCCCCGGAGTCCTCCACTCCGGGATTTTCACTATCAAAATAGTTCTCCTTTTGCCCCCCTCGGCAAGGCGGAGAAGCCTGTACAAACCTCCCTTTCACCAACCGGCGTGGCGGAATACCAAACTCTATTTTCACCCTCTTGGCGACGGCAGAGAACCTTCTCGTTTTTCTCCCTCCTGGAGAAGGCAGAGAACCTCGAGGTAACGGATGTAGACGAGCCTTTCCCTTGGAGATCCTTCCTCAAATCCTTCTCGGGCCACAGGAGGAGCAAGATGCAGCAAGCTTGGAGCAACCGTGTGATCTCCCTCACACCTCTTCTCCCTCACAACGCTCACCTCCTCCTTCCTCTCTCAACCCTCAAGAATTTCTCTAGAATTTTCTCCCTTGGAATCCCTCTCTAACCACGTTCACCCCCTCTGTAATTGTTACCCAAAAAAGAGTTGATTGACACCTAAAAACGGGCTCCAAAAACCTCTGATTTCAAAATTAGCCGTTACTGTTCGTACAGTACGATTCAACAAAGTACAGTACGATCTTCACAAACAGCCGTCGTCCTGGTACGAAGATGTACGATCAGTACAAAAATAAATTGTACTGTACGATATAATATCGTACGGTACGATCCAACAGGATACTACTCGTACAGGACGATGGTCTGGACGATCGGATGTCGTCTCTGTTCATCGTATGGTACGATTACTATCGTACAGTACGATGTTCAAATTTTCATTAGCCCTGGATTACATGCACTAATCACGGGTTAATTTTAAGTAAGTATTAAAAACAGATCGTACATTACGAACTTGTTCGTACAGTACGAACGGCGCAAAATCACTTACTTAAACTATGTCACGGCTAGGGTTTTGGATCTGAACATATCGTACAGTACGAAAGACTTCGTACAGTACGATCTATTCACAGAATTGTCCACATAGCTTCGATCGTACAGTACGAAATAAAATCGTACAGTACGATCTACAGAGAAGAATTTTAGTTATAATTTGCAGTTAAAAAAAACTCTCCCCCTGTGTGTGTGCATGGTTGCTCTTACTCTTACGCATTTTGTGGCCAGACTCAACAAAGTAAAAAATACAATAAATGAAAAATACAATATTTGACTCATACTCCTAATCTACCCGGTCTTGAGTCTTCCTTTCTTCCTGAGTCACTTGTGATCTTCCTGAAATGTTAGTGCTCAAGAAAAATAACAGATAAAATAATAATCAATGAAAAGCAGTTCCAAAACACTCATTATTTGGCATCATCAAAATCTCAAACTCGGGGTCATGGGTTGCAACAATCTCCCCCTTTTTGATGATGTCAAATAATTTGTTGCAAGTAAGAAAGAAAACCATTTCTTTTGAAAAACATTTCTTTTGTTATTATTTTTTGTTTTTTGTTTTTTTTTTGTTTTGAATTAAACACAAGAAAAAAAAAAGGTACTACAAGTAAATACGAAACAAAAGATACTGCATTTAGAAAAATAGGCATTACAACATCACAACAAACTTCTCCCCCTTTTGACAGCACAAAAAGGAGGAGCAACTAAAAGCAAAAAGTAAGAGAAGAAAAGAACCAGAAACTACGATGCAAACATAAACAAACTAAGCAGACGGGTCCTGATCAGGTGGTGGTGGAGGTGGATTTGGTTGAAAATATTGAAAGAGAGCATCGAAGCGGTGATCAATTGCAGTGAATCGTTCGCCAAACTACTGCATATCAGTCTCGTGTTGGTGATGCTGTTCTTGAATATGCATGTCGAGACGAGTCTGCAGCTGGTCGAAGCGGGCGACTAAGTCATCATCAGAGTGCGCGGATGCTGGTGCAGGTGCTCGGGGTGCAGCATGGCGTCGTGGTCGAGCTGGAGCTGCGGCTGGTGCATCTTCTCCTTCTTCTTCATCAAAGACAGGTTCTTCAGGCTCATGTCCCCGATGAAAGAGGATATGGAAAGAAGCATCCGTATAAAAAATAGGAAGCATGTCGGGTTCACCAGGGTAGGATAACTGATATTTATGGTAGAGGATATATCCTATTAGGTGACCAAGAGCCAGATTTTGTTTTCGTCGAGTGGTGGGAAGACGAACAAAAGTCATGTGCTGAATATAATTGCTAATCAAATCGACCTCATCAAACTTAATGTTGGACATAATCAGGTAGGTAGCGACTGACAGGGTAGGGGTCAGATTGATGCGGTCGCCACCTTTGGGAATGATAGAGGTTCGAAGAACATGTTGAATTATATGGGCATTGCGGGTTAAGGATTGGACTAGAGGCTGGTGTTGGTGAAAAACAGTATTCCTAAGGACTCTATTTACATCGCTCCAGTCAAAATCATCGGTGAGAAACGAGCGAACCATAGGTCCTTTGGTGGACAGCCCAATATGTTGGGCGATGTCAGCTCTAGTTATTTCAACGGGGCGGCCACAAACAAAGGAGTGAAACGTGGTGTTATCAATGGTGTAGGTGAGGTTGGCGAGAAATTCAAAAAGGAGTTCAGAATTATATGGAAATGCTAGGGTGAGTAGGAATTGAAAGGTAGTGGAGGCAAAGAGGCCCATTACCTCGAAATTTAGAGCGGCCTGATTAAGCATTTTCGAGGGAGAGATTTTGCAAGGCCTGTAGCGGTAGTAGGCTTCCTCATTTTCACTATTGAGAAAGCGATCAGGTTGACGACTGGAGGAGGACGAGCTTCCGGCAGTCATCCGACCTCGTTTAGACATTGCAGGAGGGCACAAAAACGAAGTGAAGGCTGAGTGAGGAGAGGGTTGAGTGAATGGAACAGCCTAGGCCAGGGCATTTATAGGAATTTCCGTAAATCGTACAGTACGATTGGAGATCGTACAGTACGATAGGCAATCAATGTTCTGACCGTTCGTTTCGGGAAAAGACAGTCAACTCGTACAGTACGATACGTATCGTACAGTACGATCAGGCGAATATCGATCGTCCCGAGGCCCTCAGTACGACTTTTGACCAAAAGTGTCGTCCTGTACGAATAGGTGGATCGTACAGTACGATACCTAATAAATATCGTACCGAACAGCTATTACTCAGATTGTCCTTTTGTGATGATGTGGATCGTACAGTACGAATCGAATGTATCGTACAGTACGATCATCAATAATGTCGTACCAACCGGCTTTAATTCATCCCAATCCGTGCTGACGTGGAGCGTACAGTACGAAGCGAATGTATCGTACAGTACGATCATCAATAATGTCGTACCAATCAGCTATAATTCATCCACATACGTGCTGACGTGGATCGTACAGTATGAAAGTGGATCGTACAGTACGATGAACAGTCATAGAAAGTGTTGGTGTGGTGAGTGTGTGGTGATCAGGAGCAGCCCTAATTTTTTTTTTTTTTTTTTTTATGCATTTATATCTATGACACCTAATCTAGTCCTCAAGGTGCTAAATGTGTCAAAAGCTAATGGTTTTGTGAATATGTCTGCCAGTTGATCTCCTGTAGCGATATGATGTAATTCTATATCTCCCTTAGCGACGTGATCTCTAATGAAATGATGTCTAATGTCTATGTGTTTCGTTCGAGAGTGTTGAATTGGATTCTTAGAGATACAAATTGCACTTGTGTTGTCACACATGATCGAGATGGTTCCAACAGGTAGTCCAAGATCAAGAATTTGTTGTTTTAACCATAGTACTTGTGCAACACAACTTCCTACCGCAATGTATTCTGCCTCGGCTGTGGAAAGTGCTACTGAGTTTTGCTTCCTACTGGACCAAGAAACTAATGATTGTCCGATGAATTGGCAGGTACCAGAGGTGCTCTTTCTATCTATCCTACATCCTGCGAAGTCAGAATCTGAGTACCCTAGGATTTCAAAGGAAGTGCTGTGTCTGGGATACCAAATTCCTAAGTTTGGGGTGCCTAGTAAATATCTAAGAATTCTTTTGACAGCAGTTAAGTGAGACTCTTTAGGATCGGCTTGGAAACGGGCACAAAGGCACACACTAAACATTATGTCCGATCTACTGGCAGTCAAGTAAAGTAGGGATCCAATCATTCCTCTATATTTTTTCTGATCTACTGATTTTCCACTAGGATCCTTATCTAATTGGATTGTTGAACTCATTGGGGTGTTCATGGGTTTTGCACTATCCATTTCATATTTCTTTAAAATATCCTTAATATACTTTGATTGACTAAGAAAGGTTCCATTATCCATTTGTTTTACACTAAAGCCAAGAAAGTAATTAAGCTCTCCCATCATGCTCATTTCAAACTCATTACTCATTGTTTTTGAAAATTCATCGCATAAGTTTTTATCCGAAGATCCAAACAATATGTCATCTACATATATTTGAACAATGAGAATTTCTTCTTTGACCTTTTGTAAAAAGAGTGTAGTATCTACACTACCCTTTTGAAATCCTCTATCCAAAAGAAATGAGCTAAGTCTTTCATACCATGCTCTAGGTGCTTGCTTTAATCCATATAGTGCCTTTTTTAATTTGAATACATGGTTTGGAAATTGTGAGTTTTCAAATCCGGGGGGTTGCTCAACGTAGACATCTTCCTTAATTACCCCATTCAAAAATGCACTCTTCACATCCATTTGATATAACTTAAAGTTCTTGAAGCAAGCAAAAGCTAAGAGCACTCTTATGGCTTCTAGTCTAGCAACCGGGGCAAAGGTTTCTTCAAAGTCTATTCCCTCAATCTGGTTGTACCCCTTAGCTACTAGCCTTGCTTTATTCCTTATTATTGTTCCTGAATCATTCACCTTATTCTTGAAGACCCATTTTGTTCCAACAACACTTTGCTCTTTAGGTCTCTTAACTAACTCCCAAACATCATTCCTGGTGAATTGGTTCAGCTCTTCTTGCATTGCTAGAATCTAGAATTCATCTTCTAAGGCTTGATCTATACTTGTAGGTTCTATCATAGAGATGAAAGCTGAGTGACTAACCTCCTTCCTAAGTCCATGCCTAGTCCTTACACCTTCTGAAGGGTCTCCTAAAATTAACTCTTTAGGATGACTAGAAGAATATCTCCATTCTCTAGGAAAATCTTCCTGAGGTTCGACTCTCTCTCCTAAGGTCATCGTCTCTACTCCTTGAATTGCCTCTATTTCATCATCTTCAATTTTAGATTCTGAGGGCTTATCTGATTCATCAAATACCACATGGGTGGATTCTTCTACTACAAGGGTTCTCTTATTAAAAATCCTATAGGCTTTACCTACAGAAGAATAACCTAAGAAGACACCCTCATCAGACTTGGGATCGAATTTTCCTAAGGGATGTTTACCATTATTTAAGATGAAGCACTTACACCCAAAGACATGTAAATGTGAAAGGTTTGGTGTCCTACCCTTAAGGAGTTCATATGGAGTTTTATTCAGCTTCGATCTAATGTTTACTCTCGTTCAAAACATAACAGGCTGTGTTGACTGCTTCTGCCCAAAAGTATCTAGGAAGGGTATACTCCGCTAGCATTGCCCTAGAAGCTTCTACCAAAGTTCTATTCTTCCTTTCTGCTATGCCATTCTGTTGGGGTGTTCTAGGAGCTGAGAAATTGTGCTCTATTCCTATCTCTTGACAGAATGACTCAAATCTATCATTTTGGAACTCTCCACCATGATCACTATGGATTGTTGATATTTCACAACCTAATTTTCGTTGAATCCATGTGGAGAAAACTTTAAATTCCTCAAAAGACTCATTCTTTTGTGCTAAGAATCTTACCCAAGTAAATCTAGTGAAGTCATCTACAATCACAAATCCATAATTCTTTTCACCTAGACTAGCTGTACTAACGGGTCCAAATAAGTCCATGTGTAGAATTTCTAGTGGCCTAGAGGTGATCACGTCTCTAATTGAGTGAAAGGATGATTTGACTTGTTTTCCTTGTTGGCAAGCATCACATAAGTGATCCTTGGTGAATTCTAACTTAGGTACACCTCTAACTAGATTTTTCTGAGTGATATTTCTAAGAGTTTTCATGCTAGCATGGCATAGTCTCCTATGCCATAGCCACGATTCATCAACTATTGTTTTCAAGCAAAATGATTTTGAACTATCAACGCAATCAAGGTCTAACATGTAAACATTGTTAATTCGTTTTCCTTCTAAAATAATTTCATCAAATAAACTAATCAGGCATCTATCAGTAAAAAACTTAACATCAAAACCTTTGTCACACAGTTGACTAATGCTAAGTAAGTTATGCTTTAAACCATCAACTAATAAAACATTTTCAATTATAAAATTCTTAGCATTACCAACGATACCTGAGCCTATCACCTTCCTGGTAGTGTTGTCTCCCAACGTTACTTTGCCTCCAGTTTTGGTCTCCAATAGGATGAACTTCTTCATGTCTCCAGTCATGTGTCGCGAGCAGCCACTATCCAGGTACCACATGCTCTCACTAGGTCTTTTGTGAGAGCATCCCTACAATTTCATTCAAAGATTAGATTTGGGAACCCAAGTGAGTTTGGGTTCCTCCTTATGCTTGCATGAATGAGATGTATGCATGTTATGCTGTGATGGATGCAGTTTAGGTCTCCATACTAAGTGTGTCCTACGGTGAATTGTGCATGTGCGGGCTATGTGACCTAACATGCCACAAGAGAAGCACCTAACACCAGGAAATGGATTTACTAATCTATGAGTATGGTGGTGCCTCTTCCTAAGGTTTTGAAATGCATGCTGTGTTGGGGGTTTTCTAGGATGGCCTACTGTGAGTGATGCAATTTCATTTTCTAATTCTTTTATCTTTTCACTATAGGTTTTATTTTGAGCTGTCAATCCATCAACTTCTATCAATAGCAAGTGCTCACTATGATCTACTTCTAATGCAAGTGCAGTTAGTTTTTCAACTCTACATCTAGTTCAATATGTGATGTTTTCAAGGATTCATGCGCTTCACTTAGTTCAATATGCTTCTTATTTAATGCATCATACTCATCAAGAAGTAACATGTGATCTTTATCTAAATCAGAATTTTCTTTAACTAAGTTAGCATGCTCAATTTGTAAGGAACTAAATTCAATATTAAGTTTAGCATGCATTTTCTTCAGTTTCCTATACGAGTCATGAATATTCTCAGAAATAAGCAGTAATTCATCATAAGAAAGTTGACATACCTCCTCTTGATCTAATTGATCAAGGTTATCATTAGCCATAAGACACAAATTTGTTACCTCCTCCTCTGCTTCTTCTTCTGATGATTCTGAGGCAGAGTCGGCCCAAAAAGCTTTCTGTGTCTTTGTCTTTCCTCTCTTGTATTTAACTTTGTCATCTCCTTTCTCCTTTGCTGGTTGACTCTTCAGATTAGGGCAATCGGCTCGAAGGTGACCTGGCTTCCTGCACTCAAAGCAAATTGTATCAGATGAAACCTTATTGGACCTTGAGCTCTTACCTTTATTCCAGCTGTTCTGATGACGCTTTTGTTTTCTTTTCAGAAAATTTTTGAACTGTCGGGTCATCAGTGCTATCTCATCATCTTCCTCCCCTGCAGAGCTTTCACTTTCTGAGTTGCTAGCTTTTAATGCCACCGTCCGCTCCTTTTTCTTTTCACCTGCATCACTTTGGCTTTGGCTCACTCCTTGCTCGTATGCAATGAGTGACCCAAGGAGGTTATCAATAGAATAAACATTAAGATCTTTAGACTTAGTGATAGCAGTTATCTTAGCATCATAGGAACTAGGTAGGCATCTAAGAATTTTATTCACTTTCTCAGAATTTGAAATTTCTCTACCTAATGCATGCAATGATGTCATAATTTGGGTGAACCTAGTGTACATGTCAGAAATTGTTTCGCTAGGTTTCATACGGAATAATTCATAATCATGCAGTAGAATGTTAAGCCTAGACTGTTTTACTTCGTTTGTTCCTTCGTATGTGATGCACAGTCTATCCCAAATCTCCTTACCAGAAACACAAGTAGATACTCTCATATAGTCCTCAGATTTCAATGCACAAAAAAAATAGTTTAAGCATTTAGCATTCAGTTGGGCTAATTCCCTATCCTCATTGCTCCATTCAATAAAAGGTACAGAAGTTTTCAAACCATTAACTATCTTGAACGGTGCAACATATCCATCATTTACTAACATCCACATGCGGTAATCTATAGATTGCAAAAATGTAGACATTCTAATTTTCCAGAAATCAAACGGTATGTTATCAAAAAGTGGTGGATGAGTTATTGAATAACCCTCCGCAGTGTTACGATTACCAAAATTCGACATGATCGTTTTTTCAAGGTTTTCTAAAACACTATTTTTGAAAAACAAGCTCTGATACCAATTGAAATTACTAAACGACAAGAGAGGGGGTGAATTGTAAAAGTCTTTCGATTAATAAAATTAACCCTAAACAAGAGTTCTAATTTTTTTGTTGTTTTTGAAATATTAAAACAAAGATTTATGCAAATTTGCTTTCACAAAAAAAATACCACATGCAATAGATATGACAAGATTAAAGTGCAAGCAAAAAATAAGCAATGATAAAGAAAGAACACACCAAGAATTTTATAGTGGTTCGGTCAAAATATGACCTACTTCCACTCCCTGGAGTCCTCCACTCCGGGATTTTCACTATCAAAATAGTTCTCCTTTTGCCCCCCTCGGCAAGGCGGAGAAGCCTGTACAAACCTCCCTTTCACCAACCGGCGTGGCGGAATACCAAACTCTATTTTCACCCTCTTGGCGACGGCAGAGAACCTTCTCGTTTTTCTCCCTCCTGGAGAAGGCAGAGAACCTCGAGGTAACGGATGTAGACGAGCCTTTCCCTTGGAGATCCTTCCTCAAATCCTTCTCGGGCCACAGGAGGAGCAAGATGCAGCAAGCTTGGAGCAACCGTGTGATCTCCCTCACACCTCTTCTCCCTCACAACGCTCACCTCCTCCTTCCTCTCTCAACCCTCAAGAATTTCTCTAGAATTTTCTCCCTTGGAATCCCTCTCTAACCACGTTCACCCCCTCTGTAATTGTTACCCAAAAAAGAGTTGATTGACACCTAAAAACGGGCTCCAAAAACCTCTGATTTCAAAATTAGCCGTTACTGTTCGTACAGTACGATTCAACATCGTACAGTACGATCTTCACAAACAGCCGTCGTCCTGGTACGAAGATGTACGATCAGTACAAAAATAAATCGTACTGTACGATATAATATCGTACGGTACGATCCAACAGGATACTACTCGTACAGGACGATGGTCTGGACGATCGGATGTCGTCTCTGTTCATCGTATGGTACGATTACTATCGTACAGTACGATGTTCAAATTTTCATTAGCCCTGGATTACATGCACTAATCACGGGTTAATTTTAAGTAAGTATTAAAACAGATCGTACAGTACGAACTTGTTCGTACAGTACGAACGGCGCAAAATCACTTACTTAAACTATGTCACGGCTAGGGTTTTGGATCTGAACATATCGTACAGTACGAAAGACTTCGTACAGTACGATCTATTCACAGAATTGTCCACATAGCTTCGATCGTACAGTACGAAATAAAATCGTACAGTACGATCTACAGAGAAGAATTTTAGTTATAATTTGCAGTTAAAAAAAACTCTCCCCCTGTGTGTGTGCATGGTTGCTCTTACTCTTACGCATTTTGTGGCCAGACTCAACAAAGTAAAAAATACAATAAATGAAAAATACAATATTTGACTCATACTCCTAATCTACCCGGTCTTGAGTCTTCCTTTCTTCCTGAGTCACTTGTGATCTTCCTGAAATGTTAGTGCTCAAGAAAAATAACAGATAAAATAATAATCAATGAAAAGCAGTTCCAAAACACTCATTATTTGGCATCATCAAAATCTCAAACTCGGGGTCATGGGTTGCAACACCATTTTGTAAATTTAATGTTTTATTTTTAAGATATAATATAATTTTTAAAGTTATTTGAATATAAAAATATGTTGAAAATTAGCAAAAGGAAAATGAAAACTTTGTGGAGTAGTTCAAATTTTTTAAGAAAATTTCAATGTATAATTAATTTTTTTTTTAACTATTTTACTTATTAACATATTAAATACAACAAAAACAACAACAAAAACAACAACATCAAGCCTTTGTCCCACTACGTGGGGTCGGCTACATGAATCCTTTTTCTCCATTGTGTCTGGTTAAAAGTCAAATTCTTATTTAAATCTAATAAAGAAAGATCATTTCTAAGATTTTCTAACCAAGTCTTTTTAGGTCTAGCTCTACCTTTCTTAACATAAGTCAAATCTTATACCTCAACTTTCCTAACTGGGTCATCAGAAGGCCTCCATTCAATGTGACCAAACCATTTAAGGAAACTCTCTCTAATCTTATCTTCCACTGGAGCTACTCCAACCTTTTCACGTATATGCTCATTTCATATCCTATCTCTATGGGTCAAGCCACTCATCCACCTAAGCATCCTCATCTCTGCAACACTTAACTTAGTATTATGCTTCTCTTTTAATGGCCAACATTCGGCACCGTAAAGCATTGCAGGTCTCACCACCATCTTATAAATTTTTTTCTTAAGTTTGAGGGGGACGTTTTCTATTACACAATAAGCCCGATGCATTCCTTCACTTCAACCATCCAACTTGAATTCTGCTGATAATATCCCCATCAATTTCACCATCACTCTGAACAATAGATCCAAGATATCTAAAATGTGTACTCTTGTTAGTGACTTGATCGCCCAAAGTCACAATCCCATCACTAGGTCTATTGCTTCTAAAATTATACTCCATATATATATTTTTAATTTTAGATCTACTTAAGAGAAAACCTTTAGACTCTAAAGTTGACATCCAAATTTTGAGTTTACCTTCAACTCTCTCTCTGATCTTATCAATAAGAAGAATATCATCAGCAAAAATTATACACCAAGGTACATCCTCTTACAAATGTCTAGTGAGAACATCCATGACTAAAGTAAAAAGCTATGGACTTAAGGCTGATCCTTGATGTAATCCAACCGAAATAGGAAAATACTTGGTCAAACCACCTTGTGTTTGAACACAAGTAATAGCTTATGCATACATATCTTTAATGATTTGAATATAAGCATTATTAACTTCTTTCTTTTCAAGAACCCTCCATAGCACTTCTCTTGGAACCGTATCATATGCTTTCTCTAAATCAATAAATATCATATGTAGATCCTTCTTATTCTTGAAAGTTCGATGGGGATGTTAAGCCCTATGAACTTAGTCCCAAACTAACCAAGAGGGGGGGGTGAATTGGTATTTTAAAAACTTCTTTTGATAGAGAAAGAAAATTGCATAAAACCAAATCACACCACAAGCATAAATGCGGAATTAAAAAGTGCGGAAGCAAGAAAAGGAACACAGAAATTTATAGTGGTTCGGTCGACTCGACCTACGTCCACTTCTTGGAGGCACCCTCCAAGTATTGCACTACAAAAAAGTGACTTTCCTTTAGCCCCCACGGCTAGGCGGAGAAACCCTCACAAGAACCTCCTTTTTGCCACCCCGACAAGGCAGAGAACCTATCTCCTTTTGCTTCCTCCTGAAGCTGGCAGAGAACCAAAACCAAAAGCAAAACTCCTTACCTCTACCAACCTTTCTACGGACGAGAAACTCTAGACGAAGACGACGCAGAGCGATCCTTGAAGCAACCCTTGTGAATCCCCTCACAAGCTCCCCCTCACAAGATCCTCTCTCTCTCCTCTCTCTCTTTCTCTCCTCAAGGTCTTCTCAGGTCAAGGCAGCAGCCAAAGGTCATTCAAAACGTTGAACAAGAGCTCTTAAATAGAAGAGCTTCAAAAGAGCTCATTAATTGCAAGTTGCTGACAATATCGTCCAGGCCGATATGGACATCGGCCTGGCCAATCAGTACAAATCAATGATAATCGGCCAGAGCATCGCCCTGGATGGAAAACAGGACGATTGAAAATTGCCTGTATCATCCAGGCCGATCTCACGATCGTCCTGGCCGATCAGTTCAAATCAGAGGAAAATTGTCCTGACAATAGCCTTGGATACGGGCTGGCCGATATTGATCGTCCTGAAGTAACTTAAGGTTTTTGACTGGATCGTCCCGGCCGATCCTGCGATCGTCCCGGACGATCTGATCGTATCAATCATCCTTAATTACTCCCTTGATTTAATGAACAATTATGGCATAATTTGTGAATTTCGTCCAGGCCGATCATAGGATCGTCCTGGCCGATAATTTAAAAATACAGTATACCATACTTGACTATGGCGGCTACTTCTTTCTGTTTTGAGCTTATCATCCTGGATGATACACGTATCGTTCAGGACGATCTGTTAATGTCGGCCGCCTTAATTAAGAATCCTTAATTAGACTTTCTTTTTGAGCTGATCGTCCAGGCCGATCCAGAAAATCGTCCTGGCCGATATGAGTAAAAACAGAAATTCTAAGTCTCTCAAGTGTGTGTGTGAAGGGTTACATAACATTAGTATCTTTGACTATTACAAGTGGACTCAAAAGGAAAAAAAACAAATGTACAGACTGACTCAACCCTAAACCTACGCATTCCTGAACTTGGCTCCTTTTTGATCGTCCGATCTCCGATTTCTGAAAAGTTAGAAGCAACAAGCAGTCCAAGAGAAACAGTGTTTGTCAATCATCAAAACATAAGACATAAAAAATAGATTTGCAACAATTCTCTCTATATTTCTCCATCAAACCTCTCAATAAATATATGGCATCCATAGTATACCTACCCGACTTGAATCCAAATTGATTTTAAGAAACATTAGTATCACGTCGCAACATATGCTCCATAACTCGCTCCCATAGTTTTAAAGTATGACACATTAACTTAATTCCTTTATTATTTGTGCACTCCTGTGCATCACCTTTATTTTTAAAAATAGAAATTAACACACTCATTCTCCACTGATCTGGCAAAATTTTAAATACAGATTTGGAATAATATGAAAATCATTAATTTGTGCCCCTACTAATTAAAATTTCTGTCTCTGGCCCTGAGTAGGATAATTTTATATGACTTAGAGAGGGTTAGCCATCTACTAGATGAACCAATACTCTACGTACCATATATGGTCAAAAGCTATTGGAAGAAGATAAGAAGGGAGGGTTTATGGCTTAGGTTCTCAGGGATATGCTATTGAGATCAATACATCCACCTCAACATTTTATGATGCTAGTGGGGTTAAAGAAACAGTCAGCAAGATGGTTACTCCGATAATTATAGAAATTGAGAAGATGCAAAAGATTCGGGTAGACATGCAGGCAAGCTGCGATCATATCAAGCTGAACCTCAGAAGAAAAAGGAGTAGGAGCCTATGCATGATTCATAGTTTGTTCAGGACATGGATGATGAATAGATTTAATTTAATGTTGAAGTTGTAGTTGGAGTTTAAACAACTAGCTTTTATTTGAGAACGTATGGATGTGAAACTTTTAATGTAGTTGAACTTTATATTTTTATATTTTAAAGTTAGTTTATGTTGTTGAAGTTTATTATTATTTTTTTCAATGTTTTTTTTATTTTCAATTTTATATTTTAACTGTAAAAGTATGTGTTTATTGTGAATATTGTGTTAGTGCATTTTATTTTGTTTGTGTTACTCAGCTGTTGTAGCTACCAAATGTAAAAATATGGTCAGACATAGGGGAGGTTGACAATTTTTTTATGTTGCTATAGGTTTCTAGCAGCTTAGCCATTGAAAACTTTAATATCAAATAATATCGTTATCCATCGAAATAATAGATTAATGCCAAAAATTACTGGCGGTTTTTTGGCAGATGACCTACCGAAAAATAACGGTGGCTATTGCCTTCGTTAATACCGCCAGAAATATCTTGCGGTTATCTTACGATTTACGAGCTGGTAATCTCTGTCTCTTTAACCACCAATAATATTGCCAGAAATCTCTAGTGAATATTTTGCATCAACCGTCGGTTAGACCGTCACCACAACAACAACATAAAACTGTTGGAACTCCCCTGGGGAGCCGCCGAAAAATATTTAAGCTGGAAATAAGTCGCCAGTTTGTGTTTCCTATGCAGTTTATATTGGTGAAAAAAAATACGTCGCAAAAACACCAAAAATTCACCGGTAATGAACAATTTTCCTGTAGTGAGGGACTCCAAAAATAATATAAATAAAACATTATCCTCCACATGATGAGGCTTTTTGAGTGATGTTGGAGAAAGTTTTGAGATTTAAAGAACTTTAGAGCTTTCTACAAGATATTTGACAACTGACGGTGACAACAGTCGGTGGAGGCAACATGTATCAATGGTGTTGATTAGTGGGGTACAATGATGGTAGAGGTTTGTGTTAGCAATGGCAAAGAAGTTATAGTGTATCTTAAAATCAACCAAAATTAATGACTTTCAAATACACTAAAATTGAACAATAAAATAAATTCCAATTATTTTAAAGTTTTTACTATACATTCCTTTTGCTTCAGACAAAAGACAAATATTTTCAAACCCCCTATGTTTATAATATTTTACACTTATTTTACTATAAACTAACTGGTCTCTAAAATTTAAGAGAATGTAAGCTCCAAAAGATATAAAATCTAATTTCATTTTAAAAATAGATTTTGACCCTAATATAGATTTCTTAACCTATATAAAAATCTTAAATTTTTTAGTCTCAGAATAAACAAATGTTTTATTCATATAAAAATCTTATAAGACATAATTAACCTTATCAAGTATAATATCTTTATTAATGATACACATAAATTTAAGAACCTCAATAAATACATGATGTGTGACAAAATCCTCATCAAACAATCCATTAGGTCACTATAATCCAACTAGAGAATAATATACAATTGCTAATTTGAAGATTCAATAGTGATATAATTCATTTATTAACCTTATTTTATACTCATTCCAATGTATATATGTCGGTTTTTAAAAGTGCATTATAATTAAATTTATATTATTATATTCTTATCAACTATATATTAGAATATATTATTCAATTTTTTTCCCATATATATTCTCACGCGAACTTAGATTCTAAGATTTGTAATTCTGGAAAGTTCATTAATATCGTGGGGACAAATTCACAGAAGATTGGTTGAGAACATGATAAATATTAATTGATTGATCCAGCATAAAGCTGAAGTGGGCATAAATGGCTGTCTAACTATTCCTCATTAATTTTAATGCCGCTTGTGATCTGTTAGCATTTGGTGGATCCCTAATCCCTATGGTACCTTAATTTCCTTTGGAGAACGATTCTATTAAATTGCCTTCAATGAGCTTTGGCCCACACGGAGGTGAGTTGAGAGGCATCTTGTTGTACGAACAATTCTATTAAATTGCATTACACCACCGCCACTATCATCGGTAGGAGTGTCAATATTTTACACGACTCAAAAATCTGACCCAAATCTGATCCAAAAATTTTGGGTTAGGGTAAACCTGTTTATGAAACAGGTCGGTTCGAGTTCAGAATTCCAAACAATTTGTAAAATTTGGTCTAGTTCGGGTTGACTAAGAAACCTGAAACTAACCCGATATGACCTGGGAACGTGAAGTGACCATGTCAAGTCACGTCGCCATCGCGTCATGTCCACGGGTCAGTTTTCATCGTGTCAGTTATTCACGCATCAGTAGTCCGAGCGTTAGCCGTTCACACATCAGTTGCCATCACGTCAACCCACCGGTCTGGCACCAGCTTATGCCTCCTTGTTTGCCAAGCCACCTGAGCCACGAGAGCCTCCTTGTTTTAACTTTCGCAGCTTCGATGTTATCCATGCCACCTAAGCCGCTCCGAACCGACAGGTTGCTCCAGTTTGGCAACGCCTCACCCATGCTGGTCTCACCTGCCTCTTGCCACCATGCTACCTAACTGCCTAAGCCGGTGAGCCCGCACTAGCTGGCCTCGCTCACCTAACCTTTCAAAATGTGGGTTGAGTCGGGTTGACAATCTTGACTAATTTGCAAAATCGGGTCAGGTTAGTATAGACCTGTTTACGACCAGGTTAAGACAGGTTCAACCCGAACCCGACCCGTTGACCTGAATTGACAACCCTAACCATCGGGGGCCACAAGCCACCACTTTTTCCTCCCTCTGGCCACCACCACCTCCTATCGCTAGCCACTATTGGCAACCTCCGTCGTCACTATAGGCCTCCTTCATTACCAACCTCCTACCGCCACCGCCACTGTCACCGTCACCCGCCGCCAGCCACTATTTTTAAACATAATATTATATTCATTTTACTTCAAGCCAAACAAAAAATATCATTCATCTTAATTTACTTTACACTCATCCACATAACTCCAAAGTATTCATCTTATATTGTATTCCTTTTTAGCAAACCAAAGTGCCCTCTAATTGTTTTTATAGCCTAAAAAATGAAAAGTAATCAAATTGTAAAGCTTTGATATTTTTACTTTCTTAAAATTATATATTTTAACTAATGTAATAAAATTTTAATAATTAAACATATTTTTTATAAATACTTATGATATGACTCTAAAAAATTATATGATTAGCACAAATCTCGAGGAAATCTTTGAGTTAAAATTATTTTAAGATTAAATAAAGATTATATGAACTCCAAATTCTGACATGCTTATATTTAAATCGAGCGGCTCGGTGAGACGAATCCAACAAGCCCAAGATTATTTAATTCTGATATCATTAAGACACTTAAATATTTTAAAAAAAACTTCATGATTAAGAGAATTGATATAGATCATACAATGAAGTATTTTTTATTCTAGTTCAAATTACCAGAATGAAAATCCAAAAAAGAATATAAATAGAGCCTCATTTTCACATGAGAGGAAAAGGAGGAGAGAACTAGAAAACTCTTTTGTATTTTTTAGCTATTTCCACAAAAAACCATCACTACCAGCGATCATCATTAGTAATACATACAATCTCTATAATTTTGAAAATATATAACTCTGTTGTTGGGTATAGTTATCTTCTTGTGGACGCTTGCCTACTGAAAAAATTAAGCCCTGTTATTGGGTTGTCTATTTGTGGATAATTTATTTTTGTTCACCACTATAAGGGAAATTAAATATCTTATTCTCAAATAGTCCTCTTCTAACTATGAGGAAGGAAAGATTCTTGTATATTCTAATATATAATAGATTTTTAACTATGCTAGCTTTTGTTATTTTAACCCTTTCAATATTTTTCACATAATTTTTTTTTGTCATGCTACTATTATATGTGCGTGCTAAATTTTTAAATCTTGTTAAGACATAAAACATACACTTTATCTACTAAAATTTTCTACCACATAACAATTTGGCGCTGTTTGTGGGAATTTTTGCAACTTACTTCTTAAATGACTAATAATCAATCCCTCAATCAAGAAAAACAAAAGTTGGGTGATCAAGTCCCCCTTAGGCTTCACTTTAGAGAATCATATGCATAGGATAAATGAACTTGATAGTTAAATCTTTCAATTTTTAGGGAGGCTTGACAATAAAGGGCACAATCACAAAATGATTGAGTTCTCCTCCACAATATCGATAACAATTTAGTGATAACATTAATCAAGTAGCACCTCCTTCCTTATAAACTAATCCAACAAAACTAGTTCAACATATCCTCCTGTATTATTCAGCCAACCCATAATCCTTTACAAGTTGTGGATGACTTAGATTAACATCATCTTATTAACACTCTTCGGGATTTTATAAGAGATATACTACGATGTATTTTTCTAGAGAAATTCCCTTTGAGGGAATGAAATACATTTACTCCACATAGCTTCTAAGGGTCATAACCCTTAACAAATAATATTCTTCATCATTATTTTATAGTGGGATTCAAATTGTCCACTATTCATCCATAAGATGGATTCTCTTTTTCTTACAAACATAATGATCATTATAGAGCCATCATGTATATCCAACAATCTTCTGATGTACTTCATTGTCAAGTCTTCTTGCTACTCATAAGGGTCAATCTTACACTTAGTTATAATCACAATCTAAAAATACAATCTATAACTTCTCCCATCTTTCCAAACATTTCATGGAACAATTCATTATTAATAAAAAATTTATCTAGGATTTCATTCATATTTATGGGATTCATCAAAATAAGGGAGAAACACTAAAAGAATAAAATATTTTCTTCTGAAGGACCTAAAATTTCAAGAGTTGTTTAAGAATTACTAAGAGGTGTTTTTTCTTGGAGTCACTGCCCTGGACCATTCTACTTCTTATTAAAGCGAGAGGCAGTTGCTCATATGTTAATCTAATTCAACAAGTAGAACCTCATGTAATTGCTTTTAAGACTATATGTACTTGTTACAAACCTATTTAAAATACTGTGATTTTGATGATAATAAATATTATTATGTATGTTACTGCTTCTCCTATTTCTATGATATTTTTTTTTATAACATTTTAGGAAATAAGTCCACCATTTACTTACAATTCTAATTAGCTCAAGACTAGATAGACTATGGTTATAGTTAGTTTTCATTTTATTATGTGTTTTCTCCTTTATTGAATTGTATCATGTAATTGGATGGATATCATTGCTGAGTAGCCTTACACACACAGGGAGAGAGATAAAAATATTTTTGATAAAGTTTTATTTAAGTAATTTATACTGTATGATCTTGGTTTGGTACTTTACAAAGTAATTTATACTGCATGATTTAAACTCAAACTATAGTATTGTGCAATGTCAAAACCCTAGTTACTAGAGGTTAAGAAAGATACTAATTGTACTGATCATACAATACAATTTAGTTCATACTGCATGCCCTAATTAAAATCTTTCTTAATTAATCCTATAAAATTAAGCAATCAAATCATGGATATACATTGTGATTGATCGTATTGTACGATATAGTTTGTACTGTATGATTACCCGTATATAAAATTGGTCATCCCATATATCATACCAAACAAAGTTCATGATTTTTGTGCTGATCATACCATACAATGTCTACAGTGCTAGATGATTACCCGTGTACAAAGTTGGTCGTCCCATGGATCGCCCAAAATGAACAGAAGGAATTTCTACAAATCATACCATACATTGTTTTAATTAAATTGTAGAGGTCATATAAAATTTGAATGGTTCATCTGAACGATCTTTCTGGATAAGTTTAAATTTAACTGATCGTTCTATATGATATGTGTATTGTACCGTACAAATAGAAGGCAAATCTCTTAAAATTTATGGTTTTTTGAAGCTTACTATTTAAGAATTTTTAATACTTTTATGAGAAATCTTTTGCTATTGGGTTAACCTGAGAGATAGCTTAGAGAAGGAAGAGAGGAGAGCGTTAAGAGAAAGAGAGACTCTTATGAGGGGGAGTTGTGAGGGATTTACAAAGGTTGCTTCATACAAGGTTTCCACTATCTTCATCAAGCTTCTTCCTTAGTTCCTTGGTGGCTTTGAGGAGACTTTCATCAGCATTAAATCCAAGGTTATCTGCCTACTCCAGGAGGGAGTAAAAGGATTCTAAGGTTCTCTGCCTACTTCAGGAGAAGTAAAAGGATTCCAAGCCTCTCTACCTACACAAGGAGGGAGTAAAAGGATTTCTATATTATTTGCCTATTCTAGGAGGGTGTAAAAGGATTCAAAGTACTGCCTCACTAGGTCAATAGAAAGATTTTATAAGGGCTTTTCTACCATGCTGTGGGGGCAAAAGAAGAGACACTAATTTTAGTGTAATACCTAGAAAGGAGATTTCTAGGGAGTAGATCTAAGTCAAGTTGACCAAACCACTATAAATCAAGTGTGTTCTTTCTAGTTACATTTCCACATTTAATATTTGTATTATTCTGTGATTTGTTCTATGGTTGAAACCTCAAGTTTTTGTTATAGTGGCATTAGTATTATTTTTGCATAAATTGTTTGCTTTAAAATATCGACGACTGCTTTCTAATGACTTTTGATGAAGCCGCCTACTAAAAATACAAATAAGCCAAGATCACAGTTTCTAGGCTTCTTAATTAATGAGCCCTTAGCTTTTTGGTAATGAACCTCTTCAATTCCATTATACTTTAATTTCTTCAAACTTTGGCCTATCCCTTCCACTCTAAAATCCTTTTTAAGTTTCTAGCTAGCCTTAGGATTACTAGAATGCTACTGTAATGGTTTCTTGTGTGAGTTTTCATAATGTGTAAATCACCAAAAATGACATAGGAGTCCATCTTTAGCTAAACACCCAAGGAAAAAGACCTATTTCCATGGCCTCCAGATCCGACTTTGACTAGAGTGTATAAACCTATTACTTGGAAATACTGCCTTGAACTCCCACCACCCCTTAGTATACACTCTAAATTAAAATGTCAGGATTATCCAACAAGTTCTGAGAACATTTATCATCCCTAAAGCTAGAGATCAGATAAATATGACTCCCCTATAGTCAATTATCACCTACTTCATAATGTCAAACACCAACATGGAAGAAGCTCAAATGATAATTGATTACATCCAAAATCACACTTCCATTCGACTTCAAGCAACTAGGAGAAATCAAATCATTGCTTTAAGACACGTGATTGAATATATTTTCAATAAACATACTACCTCACATATCCTGCTCCTCCTGACCAAACTCCAATCTACTTTTTATATGCCTCCATATGGATGCTCTTTCATAGAGATAAGGAGCCAGAAGACCCGCTCTTTGATAAAGAAGGAGAAGCTGCCCCTATATTTGATCCTGCACCTGCACCACCTCCTCACTACTACCAATACATGGAGTTGATTCAACAATTTGAAAGACTTGACACTCGTCTAGATCAATAACAAACCTAGCATGATAATGTTATGGGTTTGTTTAGGGAGCAATTTGGAAACATCCAACAACATTTTATGTCCATCCAACAGTAATATAAGAGCTTTAGCCAATTCTTCCAACCACCTCTACAAGCACCTTCTGATTAGGATCCACCTATATACTAGTTTGTTCATATTGTACTTTTCTTTTTGTGTATATGTTTTCTTTTGTACTTTATTATTTTGTGCCTGTATCGCATTTTTTCTTTCAGCACCTCTTATGTTATGATCCTTTTAACTTTAAAAAAAAGTTTATATTTATTTCTTCACTTTTATGTGGTATTTTTTTCTTCTTTCATTTCTAGCTAGTTTTATGCTCTTAGATCTCTTTTATGTGCTTTTTACTTGAGAAATATGTCGAAAATGTATTTTTGTTAATCATATTGTATGACTTGGATTGTAGAGTATGATTGGACTCATACTGTATGATTTGGATCGCACTATATGAATGAACTCTCCACAATTCTCTTAGTTGTTTGCAATAAATATACTTCTATTCTGGCTTAAAAGTTTAATGAATTATTTTTGGCATTATTAAAACTTAAAGTTTAAGCAAATCTTAGCTATTTTTATGTCTCTTCTTGTTTTCTTTGCATGATAATTCCTTGTATGAACTTGAAATTTAAATCGAATTAGAGTTGAGATGGTTGAAATGAAAACACTTTCATTCTACTGCATTTTTTTTATTATGAATATTTTCCATAATTTGATAAATGAGATTCATTATTTTTCATAAATCAGGCTATTTATTTCTATTAGAAATATCATGCTTGATTTATAAATTATTCCTCCCTATATAAGAGAATGACTTACTCTTCTTTTCTATTTGCAAGATAATCTTAACAACTGAAATTCTTAAAGATTTAGAAAGGAAGTAATTTGCCAAAAATTCAAAAAGAAGCTCAACATGAACCCAAAATCAAAAGATGCGCAATGATGGTAAAATTAAAAAAAAAAAAAAAGATACACTAAATGTATCAAAATAAAAGATATGTAATATAACTAAAAGCTGATAAAAGAGGCACAACATGAGCCTAACTTAAATTAGCTTCTCTTTTAGGTAAATTTTTAAATCTTAGAAATTCATGTGTTTCATAACATGTTTTATACTTAATTTTAGAAAATCTTGGTTCTTCATTCATCAATTTTTTAGCAATATTCTATTCGATATATTTCATGCTAGAAGTATGAAATGTTTAAGTTTCTCTGTCTAATTATAATTCTTGAATTATCTGTTTGTTTAAACAAAATATTTTAGCCTGTGAAGATATTAAGCCGGGTGTGCAAACACTAGAATCCAAATCTTTTGGTTGCAATAAAGTTAAGACTTTTGCTATTTATCTTTTTTGTTTGTAGGGTAAGTTTATTACATTTTAAAAAATTCCCATGAGAATTCTCATGTTTGTGATGTTTCTTTTTTTACCTTGGGTTATTAGTCATTTTGTGTCTGTTTATTTTATGCATTTCTTATTTTGGTTTTCTTTTTTTCTCTCGTCTTCCTTTTGTTTACCTTCTTTCTGTGATGTTAAAAGAGAAAGTAGTATTTTTTTATTTATTACTGTTATGGTTATTTTATTTTGTTGTTTGTTGTTGTTATTGATGTTTTCATATTATTTAAAAAATAAAAAAAAATTATACTCCTTTTTCTTATAATTGATTTTCATCTAAGGGGGAGTTTAGAGGAAAGTAACTTTTTGAAAATTCAAAAATAATAATTTTTGGCATCATTAAAAAGGGGGAGATTATTGTAAACCTATTTCAAATATTATGATTTTACTTATAACAAACATTATTGTGTCTGTTACTACTTTCTCATGTTTCTGTGATATTTTATTTTGTTTTTATGTGTACTAACATTTGAAGAAATTAGTCCACCATGCACTTACAGTTCTAATCAACTCAAGATTAGGTAGACGAGGGCTATAGTTGGTTTTCATTTTATTATGTATTTAATCCTTTCTATAGTCATATGATGTGGTAAATATTATTGCTTAGTAACCATGCACATACACAAGGGGAGAGAAAAAAATGTTTTTGAGAGAGTTCTTTTTTTAAGTATTATACGAAGTAATTCATACTGTATGATTTTAACTTATAATATATGAAGTGTTGTGCTCTATCAAAACCCTAGCCGTAAGAGATTAAGAAATATACTAATTTTGTACTAATCATATAGTACAATTAGGTTCATAGTGTATACCATAATTAAAATAATTCTTAATTAATCCCACGATATCAGGTAATCAAATACTGTTTGATTGATCATACTCTATGATATAGTTCATATTGTACGATTACCCATGTAAGAAATTGGTCATCCCATGGATCATACTAAAAAAATCCATAATTTTGGTACTAATCTTACCATATGATGTCCACAATGCTAGACAATCACCATTGTATGAAGTTGGCTATCCCAAGAATCGTCCCAAATAAATTGAAGGAATTTTTATAAATCCTACCGTATAATATTTAGAACATACTTTATGAGGTCATATACAAATTAAACATTTCATTTGAACGATCTTACTGGACAAGTCTTAATTGAACTAATCGTACTGTAGGATACGTGTATCATATTGTATGAGCATAAGACAGATTTCTTAAAATTTAGGGTTTTTTGAAGCACACTATTTAAGAATTTCTAGTACACTTATGAGAAATATTTTTCTATTGGGATGAACTGAGAGAGAGCTTAGAGAAGGAAGATAGGAGAGCTTTAAGAGAGAGAGAGAGATCTTTCTGAGGGGGAGTTATAAGGGATTCATAAAGGTTGCTCCACGCATGGTTTCCACCATCTTCTTTGAGTTTCTTACTTAGTTCGGTGGGTCTGGGGAGACTTTCATCAGTATCAAATCCAAGGTTCTCTACCTACTCCAGGAGGGAGTAAAAGGATTTCAAGATTCTTTGCCTACTCTAGGACAGAGTAAAATGATTCCATGGTTCTTTCCTACTCTGAAAGGTATTGAAAGGATTTTCAATTTCTCTGCCTACTCCAAAAAAGAGTAAAAGGATTCAAGGTACTTAGCCTCTCCAGGTCAAAGGAAAGATTTTTAAGGGCTTTTCTGCCTTGTTGTGGGAGTAAAAGAAGATACACTAATTTTATTGTAATGCTTGGAAATGAGGTTACAGAGAAGTGTACATAGGTCAAGTTGATCGAACCAATATAAATATGGTGTGTTCTTTCTAGTTACTTTATTGCATTTAATTTTTGCATTATTCTGTGATTTATTCTATTGTAAAATTTTTTTTTTTATTGTAACATTACCTTTTCATAATATTTGTTATTGTTTCTTTTGCATAAATTATTTGTTTTAAAATATTCAAAAACATTTCAAAAAACTTCCTTTTTCTGTTAAGAAGATTTTTAACAACCAATTCACCTCCATCTTGGTTAGCCTCGAGCTAGTTCATAAAGGTCTAAAAACCCTCACAAACTTTCAATACTCATTGAATGTAGTTTGAACTATCATCCACCAAATATAAGAACTCATAAGAATTTGATCATCATATATAAAAAAGAAGACATAATAAGTCAAAAGATCATCCTCATCAAATTAATCTAGGGTCACTTAACTACACCCCTATAAATACATTAAGGGATAATATTCTAATGGAGATTCAAATTATAAACATCTCAAGTAGCTAAAGGCCTTAAGGAATCCACATGATGAAGATCAATCACAATACTGTAACTTCTACTATTCAAAAGGACAACCAACTAAAAAATATTTTTAATTGAAAGATAAGATTAAATGTATGATTCACCAAGGCCATTTATACTATTATTTTTAAAAGTAAGTTGCTGATTGTGAGCCTCATAGTAGAGGAGATCAGAAGAATCTTGGCAAAGAAATGGTTGTCATTATTGATTAAGAGTGCAATCATATCAAAATTACTCAAAGAATTTAAACTATTAAAAATTTTTAACTTTTGTAATTTCAAGTAAGTTTTTATTAGAATTTTTAATAAAGTTTTATTTAAATTAAATTACATATATAAAAAACCATAAGAAGGTATGCCCATGAGGTAGCCTTGATAGGAAATTGGTCTTGGACATGATCATCACTAATAATATCCCATGAGGAAAACTAGCATACAGGGTTTCACTCGTAACCCCAGGAAGGTATAATCATGAGGTTGCCTCAATGAGAAGCTATTAATTGGCAAGATCCTCACTAGAAAGACTCTATAAGAGTAAGTTATTGACATTGTCTCCACTCATTCAAAATAATTTGAAGATAAAAGCCTCATAAGGTTTAGGATTATCCAAAAACCTTTAAAGCAAAAAAGCTTCAGAATATATATATATATACACTAAAAATCTCAGAAGACATAAGCCTCATAAAATAAGGGTTATCCAAAAATCATAGAAGGCATAAACTTTAGAATGTATAGGTAAACCAAAAATCATAGAAGTCTAAAAGTCTTAAAAGATACATGTACATAAAAATCTTATATGGCTAACAGCCTTAAAAGATAAACTTTTTTTATTCATAAAAAATCACATAAGGCTAAAAGCTATTGAAGGAAAAAATTTCTCTAATCTAGTATATCTAATTAGAGGGAAATATCTTAAAACATTTCTCAAAAATGCATAAAGAACTGATTTCCTCTAAGGGCTAGTTCAAAAATCAGATATATTCTTACATAAAAACGGAGTCTTTATGTTTGATTGAAAAGTGTTTAGAGTTTTGAAACTAGTTAATTTTCTTTGGAAATAGTTAATTTTTTGGAAGTTTAGTTTTAAATTCAAACATCTCATTATTAATATATCACCTCAAAAGGTAAATATATAACTCTCTAATATGTTCAAATTACAAAACTTGAAGTTCATTATGATTATTGTAGTCAAACCCATGGAAATATAACATATGATCATTAATTTTAAAATCGAAGGATCATTAAATGATGGATTAAAATGATGTTTGATTGAGTGTTTGGCTATAATAATTTAGATAAGAGTCATTAAATTTAAAATCAAAATTATGAAAATAGAACGATATATCTTCCCAAAGAAAGAAAATATCGCTCACTATCAATCATTTGAATATGACAATAATGATCATTAAATTTAATTTTTCCAAATAGAATTAACTGAATTTTTTTTTTTTAAAAACTTGATTTAAAAAAAAAGATCTAGGTTTCTAAATCTCATTTAAGTATAAGCCCTCATAGTTAATTATATCGTATGAAACTGAATACACTCTATTAAAATTTATGATAGAAATTTTATTTAGAGATTTTAAGGCTTGATGTATAAGGAAGTGAGATTAGAATTTTTAACTGAGATTTGATCAAAGTTGAACACTTATTTTAGAGATCAATGGAAGAAAAGTTAGAGGTGTTTGGGATTTTGAAATAATAAAAAACACCTCAATCGACCATATATGTTGGGCTTAAATTTTAATTAAAAGATATTTAACTTTGAATTGTCAATTTTATTAAAAAGTTGGGATTAGATTACCAGAGGTTGAGGTCTTATAATCGAAACCTACCTTAGAACTTAAGCATAAATTGGGTATTAAAAATTAGTAACTCAAAACTAGCTAATGCAGTGCAAATGTGGACTTACTCCGAGCTAGATTAGGGAGTCAACTAAACATCTAATCGCTTAAAACCTTGTATTTGGTCATTTGTGAAAGAGTGGGTAAGGATATTTAATTAAGTTAAGTTAATTTGAGAAAATGGTATTGACATTTAGAGTACTTAATTTATATTAGGTAAACTAATGCTTGAAATAAAATGTAATTAAATTTTAGACTGATTTAAATCTATTTCTAATGTAAAACATGTAAATTGACTCGATTATATTGCATAATTTTGAAAGAAGAAATTTAAAAATTAGGCTTAGAAAACTAAGTTTATCTTAAATATTACATAACATCCCCTTATAGGACTGCATCCTTATACGTCAGGTGGCCTGTCAAAATCCATAGGTGGGGAGGTGCCTAATAAGGAAGAGAATGTTAAAATAGAAATGCATTAAAGACTCTCAATAATCTCGATATTACTTCTTAAAATGTTAAAAATTTTATGTGAGCTTTAACTTTTTTATTTTAATTTCAAGTAGAAAATATTTTTAACCGTACCCTCACTAGCCTTTAATCGGGTTTCAAGTTCAAACAAGAACCAACATGCAAGAAATAAAGAATGAAAGTTATAAAATTTCAACTACATAATTAATTAAATAAACCAGGTAAATTAAATAATGAAAACAAATGTTCATGTGGAAAGTTTCACCTAATATTACAACCATAATTGCTAAAAAAGTAAAGAGGCTAGGTACCACTAACCTATATTTCTAATCCTAAGACACAAGTGACTTTAAGAATGAGTTTCTTGTTGTTCTTCACTTCTCTATCCATATACGAGCTCCTTGGATCTGTTGGGTATGAATATCCAAATGAAAAGAAGCTCCCCTTCGAAAGGGGAGTTATCTTTTCCCTTTGGATATTTTAAAGTCATCCTAATTTGGATCTCCAAATTGAGAGGAAATCTTCCCTGAGGGATGTCTCTTCCTCTTTGGATTCCAAATTGGATGTTTAATATCCATCTAAAAGTACTTTAATATTATAACTCAATTACAACTCAAATACAATCAAATTTCATTCAAATGAAAGTTAAAATCTAGACTCAAACAACCTATATAGTTATCCTAATAAGTTATAATTAAATCAACCAATAAGTTAATATAAAAAAATTTAAAATGCTCAAACCAGCCACACTTGGTCATGCTCTTTTAAATTTAAAGGGAAACTTAGCATGCTTAGCACCTGCATAAAATATATTTATTAAAAGCTTGATTTATTTTTCCCCTGTTTATTTTAATTACCCTATATGAGCATGATCACCTGTATAAAATTTTATTAGCATTTAAATCATCCCTAACCTTAGAGTAAATCTAACACCGAATAAATAAATAAATAGATTGCATGGTAATTAAATAAACAATCAACCAATCTAAACTAGCAACCATCATACAATGAAAACCACTTAAAACCTAACACATAACAGAAAAGTAAACATGGGCCTTGCCTAAGACTAGAGTTGGTTTTCCTAGAAAATGTTATAAACTTGGTTTCATGGATTGTGATTTTGATGTTAACAAACACTTTGACTGCCTTTTTTCTACTAACATTTCAGGGCCAAGAGATCAGACGACAAACGAAGCCAGCTCTAGATTGGGTAGACTAGGTCTAAGTCAGTCTGTATTTTTTCTTTTCTTGAGTCAATTGTAATTTTGTGAAGTGTCTGATGCTAAATAACCCTACACACACACACACTTGAGTGATTTAAAATTTCTATTTTTACTCACATCGTCCTGAACTATATGGTTTAAAATAGAACCCTAATCAGGTTTCTTAATTAATGCAGCCATCATTAGTATATCGGCCTGGACGATCATGATATTGGCCAGGACGATATGATCAAAATAGAAAGAAATAGCCGCCATGATCAATTTAGGTATTCTGTATTTTTGGAAATTGGCCAGGATGATCTTGGATCGGCCTGGACGATATGGCACAATTATGCCTAAATTAATCCGGCAATCAAGGATGATTGATACAATTACATCATCCTGGACGATCACAAGATTGGCCTGGACAATCTATTAAAAAACCCTTAGTTTCTCCTAGACGATACATATCGTCCAGCATAAATTCCGGGCGATGTTCTGGCCGATCAGGATCGGACAGCTCAAATTTTGGGAGATGCTCTGGACGATGTTCCTCAGATTTGAACTGATCATCCGGGATGATTGTGACATCGGCCTGGATGATTAAGCCTATTTTTAATCGTCCAGTTCATTTTTAGAGCAATGTTCTGGCCGATCATCTGTGACTTGAACTGATCAAACAAAATGATATGATGATCATCCTGAACGATAAAGTCGGCAATTTGTATTTTTTGAGCTCCTTTGAAGCTCTTCTATTTAAGATCTATTGTTCAATGTTTTTGAACATCCTTGGCTGCTGTCTTGACCTGAGAAAACTTAAACAAGAGAGAGAGAGAGGGAGAGAGAGAGAGAGAGAGGATCTTGTGAGGGGGAGCTTGTGAGGGAGTTCACAAGGGTTGCTCCAAGCATTGTTTCACTTCTTCTTCCACTAGAGTCTCTTATCCTTAGAAGGGTTGAGAGAGGTAAGCTTCAGTGATTGATCGAGGTTCTCTTCCTACTTTTGGAGGAAGCAAAAGGAGTGGGTTTCTCTGCCTTGTCGGGGTGGCAAAAAGGAGGTTTTGTAAGGGCTTCTTCGCCTAGCTGTGGGGGCTAAAGGAGAGTCACTTTGGTAGTGTAATACTCAGATGACGCCTCCAGGGAGTGGACATAGGTCAAGTTGACCAAACCACTATAAACCCTTGTGTTCTTTTTACTGCTTCTACACTTTAATTTTCCACACTTATTTTTCTATGGTGACTTTGGTTTGTAATATTTGTTCTTTTACTTAAAGAATTTTTTAAATACCAATTCACCCCCTCTCTTGGTTAGCCTCGGGCTAGTTCTTAAGGGCCTAACTTCCCTAACAAACTTTCAAGTGGTATCAGAGCGGGATTCATAAAAATTGAGTTTAAAAACTTTTTGAATTTTAATCCATTGCTAACCTTGGGAATCGTAATACAACTAAAGGATATTCTATTACACGACCTCCTTTATTTGCAACCTTTCTTTTGATTTTTAAAAAACTCGCATGTCTACTTTTTTACAATCAACTGATTATCACATGTGGATGCTTATTAAAGAAGGATATTCTCCACATTCTCGCGAACTTAATGGAATTAAAACTGAAGTGCCTTTTACTAAATGGACTTTTGATGAAAGAGATTTAGCTCAACTTAATGCGAAGTGTTTGAACTATTTTTTCTGTTTTTTAAGTCTGAGGATTACATGCGTGTTTCTACTTGCTCTACCAAAAAAGAGATCTGGGATAGGTTGTGCATTACTTATGAAGGAACCAATGAAGTGAAATAATCTAGTTTGAATATTCACTTGCATGATTACTAACTTTTTGTATGAAACCTTCTGAATCAATTTCTGATATGTATACAAGGTTTACTCAAATTGTAACTTCTTTGCATGCCTTAGGAAGAGAACTTTTAAACTATGAAAAAGTGAACAAAATTTTAAGATGCTTGCCTTCCTCTTTTGATGCTAAAATCACTGCAATCACTGAATCTAAGGATTTTAACACTTATTCGATTGATAACTTACTTGGCTCACTCATTGCTTACGAGCAAGGGGTGAATCAAAGAAATCTTGATGCAGGTGAGAAAAAGGAGGAAACTATGGCATTGAAGGCCAACAACAGGAACTCTGATTCTTCCAGGTCTGAGAGCGATAACATTGCTTTAATCACAAGGCAATTCAAAAGCTTTCTAAGGAAGAATCACAAGCATCATCAAAATTGGAGAAAAGGTAAGGATAACAAATACTCTAAAGGATCTTTTGATGTTGTTTGTTTTGAGTGCAAGAAGCCTGCACATGTCAGAGCTTATTGTACTACACTTCAAGATCACTCAAGAAAAGAAAAAGGTGAGGAGAAACCCAAGTTTAGGAAGAACTAAAAGAGACTTCAAAAAGCATTTTGGGCGGATTCTGCATCTGATTCATCAGAGACTGAACCTGAAGATGTAACAATAAATTTGTACTTAATGGCGAAAGATCATCTTGATCAAAGCGATGAAGAAGAGGTATGTAAACCAACTTATGATCAATTGTTCAAACTTTATGAGAAAATTAATGCATCATACAAAAAACTTAAGAAAACTCATGCTAGTTTGAAGTTGTAGCTTTTGAATATAAAAAAAAGAGCTTGAAATTATTCTAAAAAATCATTCTACGATTGATTCAAATCACATGGCTCTACTTGATGAATTTGATAATTTAAATAAAAAGCATTCAGAATTAATTGATGAGCATGCTGCATTAAAAGTTTCACACACCTCACTTGAATTTAATTTTAAGAAATCTGAAGAGAGAAAGAAAAATTTGAGGATTAAAAATGATGTCGTAAAAAGTACAAACTTGAGGCTTAAAAAGGAATTGAACTCACTTAATGGAAATTGGATGACACCCATTTTTGATCTAAAGCCAAACCTAAGAAGAGGCATTATAACCCTAATCATTTAAGATATCCTTTTCCTGGAGTTAGATGTTTTTCATGTGGCATGCTAGGACACATATCACATACTTGCAGTGTTCACCGTAGTACACATTGGGTGTGGAGACAAAAATACATGATTCACAGCATAACACACAAGCATCGCTTTCTACTATTCATAAGAAGGGACCCAAACCCTTTTGGGTTCCTGAATCTGACAATTATTTATTTTTGCAGGATTGCTCTCATTAAAGACCTCGTGAGAGTATAGGATACTTGGAAAAAATAGAGGCTCACAGCTCATAATTGTTTAAACTTGCTGCTTCATAAATTCTTGAAATATAATTATTGATTAATGTTATTTTTGTTTTTCATGCTAGGATTTTGTTGTTTTAGTTATTTGATCTTATTTTATTTTAACTGTAGTTTTCTATATGATGAGTTTTTCAAGATTTTTAGATTTTGGAGATTTATTGTCAATGGTTAGCATCTCTAAATTGGTTAAAGAGAGAGACACTGTTGATGGTTTCTCTCTTTCTAACCTCGTTTAGTGGTATAATTTTCTTCTCTAAACAAAAGTCTATCTCATTTTAATAAATGATTTTTGAAATTAAGATCCTTTTTATCTTGCTACATTAATCTATCCTATATATAATATTCAAAGTTTTTATATATATCTTTCAAGTTAATTGAAATCTTGCCGTTGCACATATCATATGATCTTGATTGTGTTTTGTGACTAGTTCTTCCCTATGTTAGAGACAGAGCCCCTATTCTATAATATCTAGAAGATATACTCACAACTAAGAATCTTTTTTAAGAGATTGTAAAAGAGAATTTAGCTTGCAAAATTTTTTAAAAAAAAGTGGCAAAGATGCCAAATTGAATTAAAAAAGAATATACATAAAAGTGTATCAAAAATCAAAAGATGCTCAAAGAGCCAATCAAAGTGACAAGAGACACAAAATGAGCCCACTAAAAGCAAGTTATTCTCTTTTTTCAAAACTTTTAAAACTTAGAAAAACTTATGGGTTATTTGATATTTTCAAAGGCTTGATTTCAAATTTCGTGATTGAGACAAAATTACTTTGGTATATTATTTATAAGATATTTTCTTTGTAACCAAGTTTTGAACGGATCTTCTTTTTACCCAATTAAGTTGTTCTGAGTTAGACTTTTTATTTTCAAAAGACAAATTTTTACCCTAAAAGAAGTCCGAGCTAGGGATTAACAGGATCGAATTTTCTCCCGTTTTCAGATTGTGACATTGTTAACTCATTGATCTTTTGAATCTCTAAAATTTAATGTTTTGGAAAATTTGTCATATTGATGCTTTGCTAAACCAAAAAAATATATATAAAGTTAAAAACAAAAATTTTGTTTTTTTCCTTTGCTTGTTTTTAGGTTTTTCGTTGCTGTTTTTAGCCTTTTATTTTGTTTTATTTATTTTTGGGGTTTTCTCTAATCATCTCCATCTTTCCTTTAGTTTTAGATTCTTGTCACATTGTGGCCGATATCTCTATCATCCTGGATGATATGATAATTTCTCTTCAAAATTTCATATGCTGAACTTTTCTGAGCTTGCTACATCATCCCGGATGATCCAATATCATCCTGAATGAAATGATCATTCTTTGCTACAATCATCTTGATTGTCTTGGCCGATACATGTTTGTCCTGGCTGAGGTGTTTATGAAAATTGCCCTGGCCAATACACCGGATCATCCTGGATGATCCACGTGTGAGTACGTTTAAAATCCTTAAAATCATCCCGGATGATCCATTATTAGTAGCGCAATACTCGGAGGGCGCCTCTGGGGAGTGGACGTAGCTCAAGTTTACCTAACCACTATAAACCCTTGTGTTCTTTTTACTGCTTCCGCACTTTAATTTTCTGCTCTTATTTTTCTGTGATGACTTTGGTATGTGATGTTTATTCTTTTGTTTAAAGAACTTTTTAAATACCAATTCACCCCGCCCCTCTTGGTTAGCCTCGGACTAGTTATTAAGGGTCTAACATCCCTGACAAACTTTTAAAAAATTAACTAAAGTGTGTGAGGCAAGTTGTGTGGCTTGCATATGTCATATAAAGGCTAATCAGTTAAAATTGTTTTATATTTGGGTTGGTTGAAAGCTTAAAGAGAAATTTTGATTAAAGTTTAAATATTAATGTGCTAAAATAAATTTTTAAATGTCTTTTAAATATTAATTGGCTACTACATTTGTTACTCACTAAGGCCATGAAGTTTATTTTACATTCTTTGGAGCTAACTTAATAGCCTCGTAGGCTTGTGTTAAATATTAGTAACCAGTATAATTAGGTCAATTGTATTTATTAAATTTGAAGGATCATAAATTTTAATTAAGATTTATTAATTATTGGTTTTAAGGTTAGAATAAAGTTTTCTAAAATTTTTAAATAATTGTTGTGTTTTTGGATTATTTTAATTATTTAATTATTGTGTCAAAAGTTAACTTTTTCATTAAGGTTGATTTATAGAAATTTGATATTTTTCTTAAACATTAGACCACAAGATGATTAATTAGACTCTAAGTTTTTTGGATTTGAATTTTTCTATAATTAGTTATAAATTTTTAAAGTTTTAAGTTGAATTTTGACTTAAAGTTAACAGAAAGGTTGACATTTTGACTTTGACTAATTTTTGAAGGTTTTACATGTTTATAAAATATTAGATTTTAATTTGAGTTGAATTCCTTTAAGTTTGATCAATTTGGGATTTCTTGGAGTTAGTTATGATTTTCCAAAGTTTATATACTAATTTGAATTATTTAATTAGTTTAATTAAAGGCTTTTAATGATTTGAATCCAAACAAATTCCAAAATTCTTGAAATCACCTCTAAAGGTCATGAATGACCTATGGAGGTGTTCTCATTTCACAAGTGTTTGAAATTTTTAATTATTTTTAAAAAATTAAATTATTTAAATATTAATTTTTAATTAAAATTAAATTTAACTTAAATCGTATATCAAATTAAAGGGTTTTAAGTTTTTTGAGTTAAGGTTTGAATTTTGGTTTATTTGTGGCATTATATATAATTTTTGGATTTAAATTTGATTTATTACAATTTTTAGAAGGCCTATGCTTAATTAAGGGTTTAATTTGAATTAATTTAATAAGGGACTTAATGATTTAAAAAATTAGTTTCAAATAATAATATCTTATATTTTAAATAATTTAAAAATATATAATATTATAATTTAATATTAATTTTAAATAAAAGAGAATTTTTTTGGAAATTTTAATATAAAATATATATTTTTAGGATTTAAAATTAATTTTTTTATAATTTAAAAAAAATTATTTGAAAAAAGTGTTTAAAATTAATTAAAACTGTTTTAAAAAAGCTGATGGCACAATGATGGCATGTGGGACATGTGACATCTTTGGGTTCAATTGTTCAAATAATGGAAGTGGTGGTGCAATCTTTATAAATTGATTAAAATGGTAGCAAGACTGATACGGTTTCACTAATCCGTGTTAGCATTCCACTGCGTCTGTTGGATTGTCAGTTATTTCGAGCAGACGATCTAGATTTAGTCCAATCAAGATTTGAAAAACCATATTGACCACATGGTTTAAAACAACCATTGGATGGCTCTATCTCGATCATTGATCACGAGATCAACGGTCCATAAAACATATAAAATAAGCAAACATTAACTCGAAACCCTAAAAAGAAAGACCCATTATTCTCAAAAATGGCTCAATCAAATTGCTTGAAAATTTAAAGATATATCACAGTGATGAACAAAAATCTTGGATATTGATTTTCATGATCTAATAAGTGCTTAATAAAAAGATAATTAGTACTAAATATCTTAAGCTAGTTTTAGGGTTTTATCTAAATCCAACTGTTGGATTTTGGGGATTTTTATGTCTCTGAGCTTGTATACTATCCATGATTATTTCCCTAGTTGAAAGCATGTTCTAAATTTCTATAGATTGGCGAGAAATGTAGTTGGATGGACTTCAGCCTTGGCTCACCGGAGATCTCTCTACCAGTGGGGTTTGAGTAGTGTATTTCTACTAGAAAAGGATAAGGGAAGATCTGCAGTGCTAAAACAAATGAGCTTGAGCTTTGGAAGGGCTTGAATGGAGAGAGTGTGTAGATATTAGAATCCTTCTCAATTTCCCCTTTTTGCTCAATTAAAGTGATCTGGAGGGTCTTGGATTATCTTGATGGATTTTGAGGTTTGCTATGATGATGCTAGTTATCTCGGAGTGGTTAGTATGGCATGAGAATCAAAGGACCAAAGGCTTGATGTGGAAAGGTGCCTTGGTATTATTTAGGCCTTAATCAAGGGTTTAAATTAGGTTTAAGAACCTTCCATAAGATGTTTAGGTAGCTAAGATAGCTTAGAATAGAGTGAATTGAATTTAAATAGGTGTTTGATCACTTAACTACTTCTTTACCCTTTTTGTTGACCAAGTTGAATAGTAAACAGTCAAGGGTTGCTGAGGTGGCATATGTAAGAGTCTCAAATACTAGATTTGGTTAAGTGCCATGGGTTGGAGAAGGTTTGATGCTTAGGGGTTGAAGTAAATACAGCTAAGTAAAGGTTTGACCATAATTGCTACATTGACTTTGGTCAACTTTGCTTAAACTTTATTAGATCATGGCTAGGACATCCTTAGGCTATTGCTAGGAATTATTTTAAAACTTGATAAAGGCTAAATGGTTTGAATTGATCATGGTTTTACCATACTTTGTGAATTTACTAAGTTAATGTCCATGAGATTTGACTTGGTCAAGTCCACTAGGCTTGGATACATCCATGCTTTAAAGATGTTTATGGCATGGAATAGAATAATATTTGAAGCTTAAAGGGGTTTGATGGAGTTCAAATAGGTTAAGTTAACTAGGTGGGTTAAATTGAGTCATAAAGGCTAACTTTGACTAGTCATGGGCCCAGTTAACCAAGTTTTTTGATAATTGGGTCAAATGTCCAATCAAGCCTAAATCATTAAGGGGTGTGTTTAAAGAAGAGTTTGAGTGGGGTTGATGTTTATTTGGGGTTTAATTCAAGTATGAGAGTTTTGTTGAGATAGTTGCTACTTAGTTCTTTCCTGTTTGATATTCTTGCAACTTGTATGTTTTTGATGATTTTAAATATTATTATTTTAATTACTATTTTTTCTAAGATATTTTGGAAGAATTATTTTGCTCTTGTGTGTACTAACATTTCAGAAAAATCATACTCCGAATTGTTGAAGACTTCAAATCAAGATTAGTTTAGAGTTTATTGTAATTGAAGTATATATTTTCATTTTATTGAGTTTGAGAGAGTGTGATTGTAAATGAGTAACTGAGCATACACACACTCCAGGGGAGAGTTTAAAATTTATATTTTTTAAAATTAATCATACTATACAATATCACTTTGTACGGGTTGATCTAGTCAGTTATATTCCCGACAAGCAGTCAAATGAATAGAAATGAATTTTTTTTGTATGGATCGTACAGGATGATCCTAGTTCGTATATACTTTCATGAGTACGAACATCTCGAGTCCGTCCTCGCTAGAATTTTTTTTTAAGTATGGATCATACGGGACGATCCTAGTTCACACATGCTTTCATGAGTACGACCGTCTCGAGTTCCAGGTCACGTAAAAATAATTTTTCTAAGTATGGATCATATATTATATAAACCCAGTTCATACATGCTTTCACAAGTACGAACGTCTCAAGTTCCAGGTCACGCAAAAATAATTTTTTTATGTATGGATCGTACTGTACAAACCCAATTCGTACATGCCTTCTAAAGTACGAAAATGTGAGGTCCCATTTCATCCCAACATTTTATGCAGACTAATTTTTAAATTTTCTAACAATTCATCTCAGACAAACTTGGTTCGTACGAGACAATGGTCGGGTATGAAATGATTTTGTATCATCAATTCATAACAGATTAGTATGCAATAGTACTTAAACTATTTATGCGTATGAATTATGATCGTATTATACGATCATGTACGCTCAAAATTGAAAAATTTAATTTTATGGATGGTTTTTCATGTCTTTTGTATAAATTCTCCATTAAGAACTGACGTAAAAAGTTTTGTCTACGTGATTTTTTAAGGGCAATTGAAGGAGAGAGTGTGAGAGTGTGTTTGAGAGTGATTTCTTGCAAGTGGAGTGTGAAGGGCTCACAAGGTTACCCAAAGGTAAGGATCTCTTTGTAATTGTGGTTATCACTTTTCTGCTTGTCTTTTTAGATTGCTCGTGAGAGGATCTTAGGATAATATCTGGTTCTCTACTGACACTTGGAGAGTATGAACAGCCGATGGTTCTCTGCCAACACTTGGAGGGTGTGAAAGGATGACGGTTCTCTACCGACACTTGGAGAGTGTGAACATCTGAAGGTACTCTACCTACACTTGGAGGGTGTGAAAGGATGACTGTTCTTTATCTACACTTAGAGAGTGTGAAAGTATGATGGTTCTTTATCGCACTGGGGATTGGTGGAAGAATGCTTTGTAAAGGCTTATCCGCCTCGCTGTGGGGTAAAAAGGAGAGTCACTTATGGTAATAGTATAATACCTGAAGAGGGAGTCTTCAGAGAGTGGATGTAGGTTGTGTTTGACCGAACCACTATAAATCTTCGTGTTGTTTAAATTTCTGCTGCTTACTTACTATAAGTTTTTAAATTATTATTAAAAATTTTACTTTAGAAACTTCAATTAACTTGTTATGAATCATCAACTGGCTTCAAAATTTTAAATCCAAGAGAATTTTTAAAATTACCAATTCTCCCCCCCCCCCCCCCCCCCCCCCCCCTTCTTGGTTAGCCTTGGGACATTAGCTCAGGTTTAACAACCTATTCAAGATTCAACAAGTTTAAGGGTTGATATGCTCAACCTAGGTTAACTTGGTCAACCAAGTTAACCTAAGGTCTAAGTTTGGTCTTAATAGGTTTGTTTGGATTTTTTAATCTTTTAAAGGTGGTCCCAAGGTTTAGGGAGGTCAATTCAAATAAATTAACTATTTGGACCCAAAAGGGCCTGTTTGGTCAACCTAGGTTGACTTCCCAAGGCCTGAGTTTTGGACCATCATGTTTGGTTTGATGTTTTAAATTAAATGGAAGTGGTCTCATATTAAGAGGAGGGCATTTGATTTTAATTGAAGATTCGAACCCCTAAACTGTATTTTGGTCAAATCTGCTTGATTTGGTCAACCAGGCATGACTAGAGTTAGGGCTTGAGTCCAATGTGCTCCTAATGGTGTTTAGGATGCATTAGAGAATATTTTGGAGTTTTATTTGAATGGTCCTTCTTGAGTATATAGAAAACTCCAAAATTTCCGTTTAGGGGCATTTGGTCATTTTGACCTTGGTCAACTGGGTGTCAAAGTGGGTCCCCCAAAATTGTACTTTACTATTTAACATTTCGTGATTAAGGGTATGGATGTGCTTAGAGACTTTGGAGAAGGCTCTAAGATCAAATTCCACTGAGGGGCAAGTCTAGTGGCATAGGATATAAATATTTGAAGGTTTTACAACCATTGGATTTCAATCCAATTTTTGAGGTTAGAGACATCAGATTGAGCTAAAATTTGAAGGGAATATCCTAGAGACTTTCCTAATCAATATGCAATTCATAGATCAAGAATCGAAGAACCTTTAATTGGGGTTTGAAATATTTGAAAAATCACTAAAAAAGGCTTTCATGACTAAGGCCTTTAGCCTTCGATTTTGGTCTAAATTTCTGGATTTGATCTAGATTTTGTATGTAGATGCTTGAATTTGAATTATCCAAATCATTAACAATCATTTGGCTGATCATAAATGATTGAATAAGGTTAAAGCTAGATTGGAAGCTTGATTAAAACTTAAGTTGGAATTGAGATCTAAATAGGCCAAGAGTTGGATAGGTTTGAAGTATGGGATTGATTTAAACTTGGATTGATCTAAGATTTGGATTGATCCTAAGTTTCGAGTTGGTCTAGGGTCTTGATAGATCCTAGGGTCTGGATTGATTTAGGGTTTAGGTAGATCTTAGGGTCTAGATTTGTCTAGGTTATGGGTAAATCCTAAAGTCTGGATTGGTCATTATGACCTCATACAAGAATGAGGCCAACATTTTATTACTTCAAATAAATTGAAAGCAAACCTCAATCAAGATCATATAAAAATCTCAAAGTCATATATAAGGTTACTAGATTTGCTTGTAGTCAATATAATAAAATTTAAAATTCTATACTAAATTCAAACATATAATCTTTTTCATCTAAAAGATTAACAAAATAAGCTAAAGATAAAACTATTTGAATTGGAATGCTTTTATCAACATGATTTCTACATCTAGTGCTACAAAAAAAAAGTTTTAATGATTACTGATGGGGGCTATGGAGTAACCTATAAAATTTTAAAATAATTTAGGGCTGTATCAATCCTTAACAATGTTTAGGTTTTTTTGGATAAAAAAATTATAAAACTCCACATATTAAATATAAATATACTTACTTAATCAAGTAATATTATGATAGATTAGAATATCGATCTTATGTGGAAGATTTGCTCACTTGCAAACACTAGTATTGTCTACTAATATTATAATAATTATTCTACTCATTAAAAATTGATGTTGTGGGGGTTCAATCACTTAAAAAATTAGACAAGTTAATGAATACACTATATGGATATAATATTTTGGATTGATGAGTATAAATAATATGTTTTTTCTAATGATTCTCTTTTAATTATGAGGTTATTCAGAGCATATGCATTCCAAGATCTCTATTGAGCTTGTAGGAAAAATGGATATCCATCGACTTCTTATGGTTATACCATCTTCTTAAGAACTTAGTATATTTCATACCCAATGCTTAGGTATGACACATACAAATTTAATATTCCTTATTATGCCTGCTTCTCTCCATCGAGGCCCCACATTATAAATAATTTTATCTACTCAAATGACCATTATGTGCATTAAATGAAGATCTAGTAATATTAAAAACATCTTTTTAATTATTTAACGAATAAGATAACTCATTAGTATCATATATGATATTTACATCATTGATCCAAAACTAGAGAATTTAGCCAGACATGAAGTAGAACTAACGCAAACTCATTTACATTAATAGCATGATAGAAAGAAGATATAAGGGATGGATTTCAACAAATTTATTCAATGGATCTACACTACACTCCTCTTTATTTACAAATTTGCTTCCACAAACACAAGCTAAACACTCTAATGATGGTATTAGAGAAGCACTATGAAGTATAGTGACATTATTTAAGTGATTGAACTCTCTTACAAACAAAACACGATGTCTATTTATAGGAAAACAAAAAGTAGGTATCTAACATAGCAGTGTTAGAAAGATTAGTGCCATCGCTTTTCTGGTTGCGCCTTGATGCTTGTTGAAGTGGATCAATTACTTAGTGAAGCATTGCGTCGTTTCATTGACAGATCATGTCCTTGGGAAGATACAAGTTCTACATCGTGATGCTCCTAACTTTCGAATGCTGTAGCACTAGAAGAGCAATTTTGGCGCCAAGGCATTATAGAGTGCACCACTGCAGCATTGTTTGATAGAGAATATGACGCTATAAAGATGAACTTTTAATGTTGTGGCGGTGATCAACAAAGAAGTTAGCACCACAATATTAATATTCAGGCGATCTGGTGGTGTCTTTGATGGCACTACAATGTTGATTTTTCTCCGATGCTGTGGCATTATAAAAAACTTAGAATTTATGTCTTTTTATTTGTATTTTCTTATACAATACAACTAAAATAACACATTTTTACTAAAAATATAATATATAAAATAACACTTATCAAAATCTCCCTAGCTTAAATGTTTTTTAACCTCATGTAAATAAATAACTTGTAATTTTGATTAAATGATTAACCAAATTAAAAACTAATAATTTAAAAAATTACTAAATTATAGGATAATACATCATGGACTAGAAGTAGTAAAAATGAACTAATAATTAGAAAAAATACTAATAATTACACTAATAGTTCATCCTTATTATTACTTATTTTTAAATTTTAAGTATCTTAATGATTATACATGTTTGCAGTTAAAAATAAAAATTCATTAGTTCAACTTCATTTGTTTTGGTTTTCTTATTTTATTCATTATGAATTTAACTTTAAAATTGAAATTAGATTCTAAGCTTTTCCTGATACCAATTTTTGAACATACTTATTTTTTTTTTTCTTCCATTTCTTTCTTTTTTTAGAATTTTTTAATAATTATTTTTCTCTTTAATTTAAGGAATATATAGTTAATGATTTTGAATATCAATTTTGCTTAGAATCCTTTTTAAAATATTAATAAGTTTTATGTAAGGATTTAATAGTATTACTAATTTCAAAGTTGTATTTCTTATTATTTATAATTTAATATACTTATCCCGAATCTTTAATTCTAATTATTCTTCTTCATTTCAAAATTTAATAAATAAAGGTATAATTTATAATTTCAAATTAAAGTAATAAATTAAATGATCTAAATATGATAATTATTAGTTTTTTTTTCATTTTATGAAATATAAATAATATTCATTTGAACTGTGATCTAGGATTTTATTATTATCCTAATTTTACATAATTATTTAATTATCATTTTTACTAAAGTTAATTAAATAATCAGATTATAAAAATAATTATAATAAATATAATGGAATTTAAAAGAAATATAAATAAAAGAAACACAAACAATAATTAATACTACACATGCTTTCATATGAATGATAAAATTAGTATAAAACTTATGATAATATAATATTTTAAGCACCATATGGATCATATCAATTTGGTTGCCTCCCACAAATGCTAATTTTTTAGTCTTAAATTAGACTATCCAATTATTTTATTTCAGGATGAACCAATTTAATTATATTTTGAACTTGATCAATCTCCCCATCTACATAAGATTTCTTTCTGAGTATTTAGAAATTTCTTATCCTTAATTTCCATAATTTCATAAGGAAAGATTTTTACCACAGTGAATGGTCAGACCATCTAGATTTTAATTTTCTAGGAAATAACTTAAGTCTTAAACTAAATAGAAAAACTTCATGTTTAGGTGTGAATTCTTTCTTAAGAAGCTTTAGTCATGCCATTCTTTTAACCTTTTCTTTACAAATCCTTGTTTTTTTAAGCTTCATTTCCGATATCTTCTAGTTCACTCAATTGTACTAATCCTTTTTTTTTTTGTCATTTTAAAATTATAATTCAATTCTTTAACTGCCAAGAAAGCTTTGTGTTCTAGTTCCATAGGAAGGTGGAAAGCCTTATCAGAAATTAATTTATAGGGAGTCATACAAATCGGAGTCCTATAAAGAGATCTATCATAATGCATCATCTAACTTAATCTCCTATCTTTTCTATTTAAATTGACCTTTTTATAATTATTTTTATTTTCCCATTACTAATATCAACCTAACCACTAGTTTGACGATGATAAGCAATTGCTACTCTATGATAAACTCCATATGTCTTTAAGATTGTTTCTATTTTTTTATTACACAAATGACTTCCTCCAGCACTAATTAACACTCTAGGCACTCCAAATCTTAAAAAATTATTTTCTTTAAAACATGATCACCATTTGAGCATCTATTTTAGAGGTTGGCACTCCTTCAATCCACATTGAAACATAATCCACTCCTTGAATTATGTTCTATAAATATAAATATTTGATATTTACGGATTAGATGGGACTTTTTGTGCCATCCTATGAAAACCAATATATTCTTATTGATGTGAGGATTTTTTTTTGTAATATTCCTTATTCTTTAGCATGGTTCACATTTCTTAATATATTCATTTTTATCATTAAATAAAGTAGGTCAAAATAATAATGCTTGAATGATTTTAGAAGTAGTTCTTAAACATCTAAACTATTATCCATAATGTGAATCATAAAACTCCATAAAAATTGATTCTTTTCTTCTCTAGAAACACATTTCCTCATAATTTGATCATTATAGGATTTAAATAAATGATGTTCATCCGAAAAGTAAAATTTTGAATCATGCAAATTTTTTTTCTTTTGACTAGAGGATGAATTATAATGAAGTATACCACTAACAATAAAATTAACATTGTTTGCATACCAAGATGATTTGTTTTCATGATGTAATAATAATTATTCATCAAGAAATGTTTTTATTATTCTCATCTTCATTTAATGTATATTTTTCAATAGAAAGTCTATAATGATGATTAGCAATTTAATTTGCAGTGCCCTTTCTATAAAAAAATTTCAACATCAAAATCTTGTAATAGAATAAACCATCTTACCAATGTTAGTTTAGTGTATTTCTTTATCATAAGATATTTGATAGTAACATGATCTGCGTAAATAATTACTTTAGTGCCGATCAAATATGATCTAAAATTTTCAAAAGAAAAAACAACAACTAACAAATCTTTTTCAGTTGTTGTATAATTATGTTGTATAGAATTCAAAGTTTTGCTAGCATAAATAATGATATGAAATTTCTTATCTTGCTTTTGTCCTAGAACAACACTTATAATATTATTTCATGCATTAAAAGCTTTAGTACAAGCCAAAGTAAATATAAAATGAACATCCTTTTCCAACAGTTGACATAAAGGTTTTGAAATTTTAGAGAAGTTTTTACAAATTTTCTATAAAATCCTACATGACCTAAAAACTTGCAATGCCTTTAACTAAATTGAAAGTGGGTAATTTTTCTACTACATGAATCTTTGCAATATCTACTTTCAATCCCTTCTTAGAAACTTCATGCCCTTAGAAAATGCTCATGATTGCCATAAATTGACACTTCTCCTAGTTTAACACTAGATTTATTTTTATACATCTTCTCAAAATAGCTAGCACTCAAATGTTCAAAATAAAAATCAAATTTAGTACCAAATACGGAGAAGTCATCCATGGAAATTTTAATACCCTACTCAATTAAGTTTTTAAAAGTAGACATCATGCATCTTTCAAAAGTAGCAGGAGCATTACATGGACCAAAATGCATTCTACTAAAAGCAAAAGTTCCACAAGGGCTAGTGAAAGTAGTTTTATCTTGATCTTCAGGTGCGTTAGAAATTTAATAATATCCTGAGTATCTATCTAGCAATTAATAAAATAAATACTCTTCCAACAAATCTAGAATATAATCGAGAAAATGCAAATAAAAATGATCTTTTATAGTAGCCTTATTTAATTTCATATAATCTATGCAAATCCTGCATCCTGAAATAGTTCTAGTGGGTATAAGATCATTTAGTTCATTTTTATAACAGTTAATCCTCCTTTTTTAGGAACACAATGAATAGGACTAACCAAAGAACTATTCAAATAGGATAAATAATCCCAGCTTCCATTCATTTAAGAATTTCATTTTTAATAAGATCTTTCACGGAAGGTCTAAGTATTCAGTGAGGGTCAGCTTCGTGAATTGAATTAGCTTCCACTAAAATTTTATGCATGCAAATTGAAAGACTAATCCACTTAACGTTAGTAAGTGTCCACCCAAAATCACTTTTAAAATTACTCAACGCCTTAATAAACTCACTTTCTTGATGTGATTTTAATTTAGGTGAAATAATTATAGGGTCAGTGGAGTTATTTCCCAAAAAAGCATACTTTAGATGGCAAGGTAAAGCCATAAGTTCTAAAGTAGGGGCTTTCTCATTGGTTGGTTTTAATGTATTATCGAAAGAGTATGTTGCCACATTTTAATTGGATAGATTTCATTCTTCATGAAAAATTATCATGTCATTTATGTATTTTCTTCCACTTCTTCTTCTTCTTCTTAAAATTCCTCTTTTAATAGCTCTTTCTAAGATTTTCTGTTATCATATCTTCTAAATCCACCCTAAAACAATCTCCATTCTTTTCTTAAGAGAATTTTACTTTTTTAAGTACATCAATTTTTTACTTCATAATATTGAACCCTCATAGTTAATTCACCTTTTTGTACATCAATAATTGCTTTTCTAGTGGTACAAAATGATCTTCCTAAAATGAGAGGTATTTCCTTATCATCTTCTATGTTTAGAATAATAAAATCAATACAAAAGATGAATTTATCAATTTTAATTAACACATATTTTATTGCTCTTCTAGGGTAAGTGAAATATCTATCAACTAACTGAAGAGTAATATATATAGGTTCAACCTCTCTAATATCTAGTCTTTTAAAAATAGAGTGGCAAGAGATTACTCCTTGATCCCAAATCATATAAAGCTCTACCAAAGAATTTATCTCTAATATTTAAAGGAATGAAAAACTACATGGATCTTTATGTTTTTTAGGAAGTTTTTTTTGGGATTATAACATTACACTCTTCAATTAATGCCACTGTTTCAAATTCCCCTAGCTTCATTTTCTTGTTTAAAACATCCTTCATGAATTTTGCATAACTGGGCATTTGTTCGAAAGCTTGAGAGAAGAGTTTATTAATAGTTAATTTTTTAAAAAAAATTAAAAAATTTGAGAACTATTTATCAAGATTTTGTTTGATCAATCTTTGTGGGATCAATCTTTGTGGGAAGAGTGGTAGTCATCTCTCTTCAACTCTCCTAATTACTCATTCAAGTTCTTTTACAAGTTCAAGTTGTTCCGTTGAAGATTTAATTTTTTCATGCTCAACTTCACCATCATCCTTTTTATATAAATCTTTATCTTTGTATGGATCTCCAAAAACATTCCCACCTCTAAGTTGAATATTATGAAATTTTTCTTAAATTTATTTGTAATTAATCAACCAAGTAAGTTGCCCTATTTTAACCTCAATTTTTTTAAGAGCATAAGATTGATTTTGTGATTGGATTTCTAATTTTAAAATAATGCTTTCTAAGGGAGTTTTCTTTATACTTTCTTGATAAATTTGTTCAAAATTTGAACGATAACTTTGCAATGCAATATTTTAGAATTGATGATGAAGTTATCATATTCATCTACTATATTTTTAATCTTCAAGTTATCTATTTTTTTAGAAATTACTACAACTTGTGCTGGTAAAATTGATAAAGCATCCTATTCATAAATTCCGACTACTTTTTAAAGATATATAATATCAGGAGACCACTAAAATTTTTTAGTAACCATTCTTCTATTAATTCATAGGCTTCTCAAACGACATAAACATTAATGATCCTCCAGCTGTAGAATCAATTATGGATTTGAGAGATCCTACTAATTCATTATAAAATATTTGATTAATCAACCAATTATGTAATGCATAATGTAAGCATTTTCTAAGACTTTCCTTAAATCTTTCCCAACTCTCATAAATAGATTCTCTTTCAAATTGATTAAAAGAAGTTATGTCGTTTCTAAGTTTGGTAGTTTTTAAATGTGAAAAATATTTAGCAGGAAACTTATGATCCAATTCATTCAAATTGGCTATATAATCCCGGGATAAAGAATTAAACCATATTTTTTCTTTACCTCTTAGAGAAAAAGAAAATAATTTAAGTTTAATATCATCATCACTAACACCATTATACTTAAATATTGCACAAATTTCTAAGAAACTAGCCAAATGCAAATTGGGATCTTTTGCAAGCGTTCCCCCAAAGTGAGAATTTTGAATAATTTGAATAATATATAGTTTTAATGCAAAATTCTTAGCTTAGATTGTATACATTTATAGTTCTATGAATTCTGTTTACTAAAGGGTTTATATAATCATTAAAGGGTCTATAATGATTTTGCTCCAACTCAGGTTCAACCATTTTAAAAAAGGTTTTAGTTTTTTGAATTTTAGAAAGGGTTCTCTCAATTTTAGTATCAATTATCAAAAGTGCTTTCCTATGGTTATAAAGCTTGAAAAATAAATATAAAAAAATCAAAGTAAAATAAAATAATAAATTGAAAAAATGTGAGTAGGTCTAACTATACAACTAATTCAATAATATAGTGAGAATTTTTCAAAAAGAAAAATACGTCCCTTGTAATGGAGATAAAATATGATGGTGGATGTGGAGTAACCTATAGAATTGTGAAATGATTTAAGCCTCTATCAAATCCTAATAATAATTAGTTTTTCTTTGATATGAAAATTATAAAAATCCAATATATTGTATGCACATATACATGTCAAATCAAGTAACATAGTGATAGAGTATAGTATCAATCCCACGAGGAAGATATGCTCACTTACAAACACTAGTGTTATCTACAAAAATTATAATAATTATCCTACTCGATAAAAATTAATGTTTTGTAGATTCAATAACTTAAATAAAATTAGATAAGATAATGAATACATTATACAAATATAATATTTTGAATTGATATATCATACATAATGATATGAAAAAAATTAAATTAATAAGTATAAATAATATATTTTTCCTAATAATTCTTAAGAGTTAAGTATATTTCTTGCCCTATGCCTGGGTTTCACGCATACTAATTTAATATTCCTTATTATGACTGCTTCCCTCAATCAAGCCCCCATATTACACCTAATTTTAATTGTATATATGGCTATTATGTGCATTAAATGAAGATATGCTAATATTAAATTATCATTTTAACCATTTAAGGAATAAGCAATCTCATTAGTACTATATATAATATTTACATTATTAATTCAAAATTAGAGAATCTAACCAGATATGGAGTAGAATTGAAGCAAACTCATCTTCATTAATAGCATGATAGAAAGAAGACATCAGAGATACATATCACCAAAATGGTTCAATGGATCTCTTCTACACTCCTTTTTACTTACAAATTTACTTCCACAAATATAAGCCAAACTCTCTAATGTTCGTATCCACTACTTCTATAATTTCCCTTAGTTGCCACCCTAAGGGAGTTTAGAGAAGTACTATGAATTGTATTGAAATTATCTAGGCGGATGAAATCCATTAGAAACATAACAGAATAACTATTTATAGGAAAACACAAATTAGACATCTGGAGTTGAGGCGCAAAAAAGATTGGCACTGTTGTGATCAATGATTGAACTAATGGCGTTGCACTGCTTTTCTTGTTCCGCCATGGTGCTTGCAGATGTAGATTAGTTACCAAGTGAATAGTTGCATCATTGCACTAATAAATCCTATCCCTAGGAAGTCAATTACTATGCTGCGACACGACTGACTTTCAAACGCTGCGGTTCAATAAGAGCAATTTGGTGCTGAGGCAATATAGAGTGTGTCACTGTGGTGCTGTCTAATAGAGAAGCTTACTCTATAAAGCTGAACTTTTGATGCCGTGACATTGTTTGATAGAGAAATTTTCACTGCAATGTCCATATTTAGGTGCTCTAGCAATGTCTTTTATGGCATTGCGACATTGAATATTTTGACACCATGGTGCTATATGAAAATTTGAATTTTAAGTCTTTTTTGTATTTTTCTGCACATTATAACTAAAATAGTACTTTTTACTAAAATTATAACACATAGCAGAACCTATTATTTACACTTATCAATTACCTTTCTATTGGAGAAAATTTATAGCTTTAAAATATGATGATAAGTTGCTTAAAATAGAATTAGTCAACTTTCTTTTAAAATAAATACCAAAAAATGCACTGTCAATATAAAAATTTCAAAGTAACTTCGCTTGAAGAATAATTCATTCTTTAAGGACAGAGACGCTAGAGCTTGAAACTGGGATATCACATATTCAAGAGAGTGGAATGTTTCTCTTGTGAGAAGAAGTGAAGAAGAGAAGCAGGTAAGAGAAACTCTTTCTTTTCAGAGAGGTGAAATTGAGCTTGAAAAGGGGATGACACTTATTCAAGACAAAGCAATACCTCTCTTGTGAGAAGAAATGGAGAAGAGAATGGGGCAATAGAAATTCATTCTCCATAGAGGGGGGCATTGGATCTTGAAAGAGGATACCACCTATTCAAGATGGTGGAATGTCCCTCTTATGAAAAGAAAGGGTGAAAAAAAGGGGGAAAGAGAAGATTGGAGAAGGAGGGCAAAAAAAAAAAGATTGGAAAAGACAAGTGGTTCAAACTGTTCCTCCGATGAAGGGGTATTTAATATTTATACTTGAAGGAAGAGGATGAGTGTTACATAACTTTAAATGAGACAGCTATATGAGTTTAAGGAAGAGAGTTCAATGACTTTAAGGAATAGAGTTATGTATCATTAATGAATAGAGTTATATGTCAATAAGAAAGATTGTTACATTACATTAAGAAAGAGAGTTATATAGCTATAAATAAAAAAAAAAATTATAAAAAACCTGGAAAAGATTACTAAGTAAAAAATTTAAAGAAAAAACTATTAAAAATTCTCATAAAACTTTTACAAAAAAATAGAAAAAAAATTTTTGAAAAATATAAAATTTTTCAAAAAAAAGAAGAGAGAACTTCTCTTTAAAAAAGATTTATTTTTCTAAAAAAAAATGAAAGAGAACTTTTTTCCACAAAAAAAAAAAAAAAAAAAAAAAAAACAAAACCACTAAAAAAAGAGAACAAAATCCTTAAGAAAGTAAAAAAAATTAATATTTAAAACCTATATATATATATATATATATATATATATATATATATATATATATATATATATATATATATATATATATATATATATATATATATATATATATATATATATATATATATATATATATATATATATATATATATATAATTGGACGTAGTAAACATTGACATCTAAAAATAGGGGGCATATGATACGACTCTAGAAAAATCATATAATCAGCATGAATCTCAAGGAAATATTTAAATTTAAAACTTTTTGAAATCAAAATAATGATCATCTAAACTTCAAATTTGACATGGTTATAGTCGAATTAAGCGGCTCTGTGTGAAAAATCTAACAAGCCCAAAATCACTCAATTTCGACATCATTTAGGCAAATAAATGCTAAAAACAATTTTATAATCAAGAAAATTGATATGGATGGTACGATGGAATGCTTTGGATTCTAGTTTAAATTACAAAAATGAATGGTAATTTCTTATATAGGACAATTAAGATATTTTTTTAATGGGGACTCAAGAGACATTAGCCAATAAATATTTTAATAGGGGAATGGGAACAAGCTAGCATAGGGAGATGTATATAAATTGAACGATATTTTTCAATGAAAATTAATCAGTGGATGGAAGGCAATGCATGACATATAGGGCATGACATTGTTCAATGTAATAGAGTTGCCTACAAAAATCCAGTGATCCTTATAGTCATGTTAATATAACAACATTGGGGTGATCATTTTGTGGCTTTTAAAGTAGTTATTATTCTTAAATTTTCTAAAATGTGTGAGTTCTTTCTATTAATTTGTAAAAAATACAAACAAAGAATATAATTTATAAATTTTTATACGGTCATATGGTTCTTATTTAGAATTATCCTAGAACAGTTCTTATTCTTGTGAAAAAAATATATACAAGACAAGACCCTCTCTTCATTGATATTTGACTAATCATTTTGAACCCTTGGTTTCTTTTATTGAACTTACTATACCATGATTTGGGTGATGGATGTATGAAGCAGTGGTGCAATGAATGGATGCCAATAATGAAGTCTTAAATCAACAATTAATGGATGCCAACAATGATTATTCAAATCAAGAAGAGTTATTATCACTACTGGCACTTTCATTCTCTTTTGTTATCTTCTAGAAATGGATCTAAAGTAATCTCCTCTTATGACAATATAACAACATTTGTAGCATGTTTTATGGGTTTTTCAAGCAAAATAACTGTCTTACTGATTATAACACCTTAACACACTACACTTAGGTGCACTAATCACCTCAAAGATAATGAATTCTTCACTACCTCACACCAATCCTAAGGACTATATTCAATGATTTTTTGGTGCCAAAAAAAGATTTATGGCAATGCTAAGTACAATAGTTGTATAATGAGGGAACAATCCTATGTTGTCTTTTCCTAAAACTATAAAGAATATGAAACTCTATTTATTGGATAAATACAAGGGGATTATTAACTACACATTACACCTTAAAATCATTGACGATACCCTGAAAGTTGGCTCATGTGGGCCAATTAGGTTGATTAGGTAAAATTAAGGACCAATTTTCTTAAATAGAACATGTTGAACCTATCAAAGGTATTTAGATCAATTATTTTGATCAAATTGATGTTGTTTCCTCAATTGAGCTAAGTTGAGTCAATTGGGTTCAATTGGACAAACAAAGGGGATATTGGATCAATTTGAAGTATGTTTTATGCACTTAGGCCAATGGTTAAAGATGTATACTTGATTTCTTTAAAAAAAGGAATACTAGGTTTCTTAGGTCAACCAATGGAACCTAGCTTGAATTATGCCAATAATAAGATAAATAGGATTCATACATACTAGGGTGTAATGATACTATTAATATAACTAGGTATTTGATTTATTATACCAGTGTCTGTAGTAAAGATCAACAACATCACATCTTACTTTTATAGTGCTAGAGACGGAACATAATAATCTTGATTAGAAGGAAAGTCTTGAAAAATTGATAAGCTATGAATGTTTGTACAATATTTATTCAGGTCTATAGATTAGCATCAAATAACCTACTAATTGATTAGTGAAGATAGAAATGTCTCTTAGAGATAATAATAACAATTAATTGCTAGAGAATTTACATCAGCATAGATTATCTACTACATCTTAGCTTTCATGAAGATATCACACATAGAAATAAAAAGAGAAAAGTTTCATATATTTAGAGGACATAAATTTTTTTATTTATAAAACCTAAAGAGGTAAAATCCATTAATTTTTTCCTAATTAAAATAAATCCATTAGTAATGCACTACTATATTATATGGTGCAAATATATGTTATGGCCTCAGATCACCCAAAATTTTCTATCCTAAGTTGTATACTTAATGAGACTTATTTACCCTATGAGATAAAAATACATGTTGTGGCCTTATATCCCAGACTATCTTATTTGAAACTTATTTTAGGAAGTTCAATAATGAATCACCATTTTTATATAACACATAACATTTATGATTATATCTAATTTTTAAACCTTCATTACCACATTTCTCTCACCTAATTGAGCATCCTATGCCATATTATGAAATTGATGGTTTATTCTTAATATATCTTGACCTTACTAACATAACCCAACATTCATTATGTGAAATTACACTTTCATTAACACTTTATACACAATTTTATTCGCACGTATTGTAACGAGTTGACAATAATAATGATAGTATTGTTATTAATTTTTTAAAGTATTTACCTAATATTTATTATTATTATTATTATTATTATTATTATTATTATTATTATTATTATTATTATTATTATTATGTCAAAATTCCTTATGTATGAAACTGCCAAATAAAATATATTGAGTAGGGCTTGAACTTATTGCTTATTTTTTAGTTTAACAAACTGAAATATTTTTTAAGACTTATTTTAATGCATACAATATTGTCTAATCCAAATATTTTAGTAAGCCTTGGAATTGAAAAACAAGCCCACTTATAAGATATATAGGTCCACTTATAAAGGTGCAATAGTTATCAATTATTTTAACAACTATAAATATTGTATCAGTTGATATAATAAGCAACAACTACTCCACTACCTACACATATTTGTATAATATTTTGCATCACATTTCAACATAATACTTTTTACTCTATTTATCATATGTCATCAAGTGGAAGAGAGTTGATATAGCACATGCTAAGAGACCCATTATCAAATCCAAGATCAAAGAGCTTGAAAATTAGTATTATATTTTTATTCTTTTATTTTAATTTTCATGTTATTTAGACAAAATATTTTACAAAATAAGACATATTTTGAAATCATATTAATCAGCCTGAATTATGGATTCAATATAGGAAAATCAATATTTAATTTGATTATTAAATTTTAGTGGTATTATATCTATTTCAAAATATTAAGATATCTTGAGTGGGGAAGGATAGCTGTTGTAGTCTATGGATGAATTTTGATGGAGATATTTTAGTGTATTTTTATATTTATATCTAAATTGATTCAATAAAAATACTTTGGTCGCTTACAAAATCTTATGTCTACACTAATTTATTATGCCAGCTTTTGAACAAATATATAAATCAATTATTGTTAATGTTTTTTAACCCTAAAATATCTGACTCTCTTATTTCTTGTTCTCCTACATTCATAGACTTTTCCAAAGCCTTAAACTTATTCAATTTTCACAAAACTTGAAGAATACCTTTTACATAAAATCATAAATCCTTTCATCAACCTATTATGAATGGTTACTTAAGAAATTCAATTATTTATAATAGTATACATATTTGATCTAAATTCACAAACATTCGATATCTAACATTCCAAGCCTCTGATTTAACAGTCTTCGACCTTTTTTTCATTTAACAAAAAATGATTGTCATTCTAATACAATTTTTGCTAGACATATGTCCAGTAATCTTATATTGTTAGCAATTTCATACCCTTCTATCAACCCTAAACATTTTCCCTCCAACCTAAAAACTTTTGAAACCTACTAATAACATTCTCATCAGTTAGTCTGGATTTTAGGTTATAAAGGTTTAGTATATCAAATGACACTAAACTTTGATGGAATGGGGTTGGTCTTTTGGATCTAAGGTGGATCAATATATACATTTGTAAATATACATGGAATTGAGCAAGATCTTACATATATGAGAGTATGGAGATAAATATCTACTAGAAGGAAGTGTTGATAAAAAAATCAAGAAAATGAAAAGTTTGAAGGCTTATGAATAGACAATGAGATTTAGAATCAAAGGTTGATAAAGGTGAATATACTGGATGGTTACAAATATGATGGATTCATAGGCAAATATCTGCTCATAGTGAGAGCCTTAGCGAGAGAATCACTGATACAAATATTTAACTAAAAGATTAAAGATTTGTATCATTTTTAGCAATATAGCCATTTACATAAAATAAATAGTAAATGCTATGATTATCAGACAATTTCTTGCATGTATATCACTTCTAGTAATGGGAGATAAATGCTTTGGGTAATTGAAAGATGCCTACAATGTTACAGATCTATGGTTTATATTTTTGATGATAGCAAACATTCCTTATTTCTCTACGATTGCCTTATGTGCTAACGTGATCAGGTCCACACGATCAGACTGCAATATGGAACCAGCTCAAGATTGGGTAGACTAGATCTATGTCAGTTTGTAATCTTTTTCCTTTCTTGAGTCTGTTGTATTTGGTGTGGCTATAACTTGGTAGAAATTCTCTTGCTCCCTATATGATTTCTGTTTTTGGTAACATCGTCCGGGACGATATTAATATTGGCCTGGACGATCTGTCCAAAATCAGAAACCCTAATTAGGGCATCCTCATTAAGGCAGCCGTCAACTTATCGGCCTGGACGATAATCTCAATTCAAAAAGAATCAGCCGCCATAATCAGTTTAGGAATTCTTTATTTTAGGAAATCGGACAGGACGATATTATTGTCGTCCAGGACGATCTAACTCAATCATGCCTAAATTGATCTGGTATCTTTGGAAAGCATTAATAGTTCATTGATACGATCACATCGTCCGGGATGATCGCATGATCGGCAAGGACGATGGCCTGGACGATACGGTTTTAAACTAATCGGCCAGGACGATCGTGAGATCGGCCTGGACGATGTAACCAATTTTCTTCTGATCGTCTCAAATCGTCATGGGCTAATGAGCTTAATTTGTACTGATCGGCCAGGATGATATGCCTATCGTCCTGGACGATAATGTCGGCAACTTGCATTAATGAGCTCATTTTGAGAGCTTCTATTTAAGCTTTGGCATGGCACATTGTAAGTGTCTTTGGCAGCCATTATAGCTTCGTTCTTGTGGGGGAAACTTGAAGAGAGAGCTTGAAAGGGAGAGAGGAAAGGGTGGAGTTTGAGAGAGGGAGAAGATCCTGTGAGGGGGGACTCAAGGGAGTGTGGAGGGGGTTCCACACGATTGCTCCGGCAAACTTGCACCTTAGTACCATCGGATTCAAGGCTTGTCTCGAGGTAAGTTCACCAAAGAAGAAGTCTCTTTGGTGTCAAAGGACCCGGCAACTCCGCCGCACCAGGAGAGGTGGAAGTGATTTTGTAAGGGCTTCTCCGCGTAGCTGTGGGGGCTAAAGGAGAGACACTTGTGTTAGTGCAATACTTGGAGAGTGCCTCCAAGGAGTGGACGTAGGTCAAGGTTTGACCGAACCACTATAAATCCGGTGTGTTCTTTCTTTATTAATTCTGCACTTTAATTTCCGCATCGTTGGTTTTCTATGTGGTGATATTGGTTTTAGTTTTATCTTTGGTTTTAAAGTTTTTCAATTCACCTCTCTCTTTTAAATTAGCTTGGGCCAGTTCTATAGGGCTTAACATCCCTAACGAACTTTCAAGTGTTCTCAGAGCACTTTCTAGTGTCATCTGAGCACTTTCAAGTGGTATCAGAGCGGTTTTCATAAAATAAGTTTTTAAAAGCTTTTGAATTTTGATCCATGGATAATATTTCTAATCGTATTTTTGCGGAAGGATATTCAATCACTAGACCACCATTGTTTGAAAATATTACATTTGATTTTTGGAAAATTCGCATGTCTACTTTTTTGCAATCAATTGATTTTCGCATGTGGCATATGATTTTAACTGGTTATTCATCACCATCACGTATTATTAATGGAATTAAAACTGATATTCCTTTTAATCAATGGAATAGAGATGAACGAATGGATGCTCAATTAAATGCAAAATCTTTAAATTGTTTTTTCTGTGCTTTAAATTCTGATAATTTTTTGTTAATTTCCACGTGCCCTACTGGTAAGGAAGTTTGGGATAAATTGCACACCATATACGAAGGCTCTAATGAAATCAAGCAATCAAAGTTGAATATTTTAATGCATGATTTTGAAATGTTTTCTATGAAATCTTTTGAAACAATTTTAGACATGTATACAAGGTTTATTCAAATTGTAAACTCATTGCATGCTTTAGGAAAAAGATTTTTCAAATTTTGAAAAAGTTAACAAAATTCTTCGATGTCTACTGGATAAATTTGATTCTAAAGTTCTTGCTATTTGTGAGTCTAAAGATTTGAATATATATTCTATTGATAATTTGATTGGCTCACGCATTGCCTACGAACAAGGTTGGGTCAAAGACTTTTGGATGCAGGCGAAACGATTGTTCTAAAAGCTGAAGATATGGAAAGAGGAAGCTTAGTTGGTGACGATAGAAAGGGCTTGTCAAGCAAATCACAAAGCTCACCAAAACATAAGCAAAAGTGGAAAAAAGGTAAAATTGGTAAGGATGTTAATATTTCCTCTGACGTTATTTATTTTAGATGCAGGAAACCTGGACATATAAAAAATGAGTGCCCTAATTTAAAAATTCTCCCTATAAAAGAAAATGGTAAGGCGAAGTTAAATTTAAACTGGGGAAATAATGAAAAGCAAAAAATCTCATGGGCAGATCTGATTTTTGAAGCATCAGACCAAGAAAGAGATAATGGATAAAAGCCTTATTTGAGTTTTTCTTTGTTATTTTTTTATTTTTTTATTTTTAATGTTTATTAGATTTTTTAATTTTACTTGTTTTGTTTCGAATTTTTTTTTTGATCAACACACACATCCACTTTTCTAGAAATGAAAAATTTGCTTCCTAATTTTTCTTGAAATCTTTAGTAAATTGTGATTGACTTCTCTAAAAACAATCAAAGGAAGGAAACTCATATTTTTGACTTTCAATCTCTGTTTCCTAAAAGAGGTTTTTTTACTTTTGATTTAAAATCTTTTTCATCTTTTAAATTAGTTTTTGAAACTAAATTTTTTATCTCCCTATATTTTATTTATCGCATATGAATCTTTTGCAAGTTGTTGAATCTAATTCAAAATTTTCTTAATCAAGAAATTTGCTTTATCAATAGTATGGGTTTACTTTTGGTATTTAAGATTTCAGAAAGGTAGCATAATCAAAAAAATTGTCCAATGATGCCAAAAATAAAAGAAGCGCAAAGCGCCAAAATTGAAAAATATAGAATACACAAAGTGTATCAAAAGATGCGCAGTGCGCCAACCAATTGTCAAGAGGCATAAAATGAGCCCACTAAATTTTAATGCTTACCATTCTTATACTTCTTAAAGCTTAAGAAAACCCTTGATTTTTCGATGCTTGAGTTTGAAAATCTTGATTCATGATTCAACAAATCGTGCATTAATCTTCTATTAGATATATTTTATGAAAGGAGTTTTGAAAAATTATTGTTTATTTCTCTAATTTGTTTTATGATTTAGATATTAAATTAAAAAGTTTTTAAGCCTTTTTAAAGAACTTGAGTTTGGATTATCGAATCTTGAATTTCTAACCTTTACTGGGCTATGCGTTGTCAATCCAATTCTACTAAGTTTTTGATTAAAACTAAGAGATAACTTTCTCATTTTAAGAATATTTGTTTTTTCACTAGATTAGGGAATGTTTTTGAATTTGGTCATTTTTTGTGCCTCCTCTCTTTTTGATAATGTCAAAGGGGGAGAACGTATTGTTAAATTTTTGTGTTGGTTCGTGTTTGTATCTTTATTTTAAAAAACAACAAAAAATTTTTTATCTCCCCTATTTTTTAAAAGAGTTATTCTTGTGAGGGGGAGATTAGGAAGAGTATTTACTTTTTTGAAAATTCAAATTGAAATGTTTTGCCATCATCAAAAAGGGGGAGATTATTACGGATCTATGGTTTATGTTTTTGATGATAGCAAACATTCCTTATTTCTCTACGATTGCCTTATGTGCTAACGTTTCAGGTCCACACGATCAGACTGCAATATGGAGTCAGCTCAAGATTGGGTAGACTAGATCTATGTCAGTTTGTAATCTTTTTCCTTTCTTGAGTATGTTGTATTTGGTGTGGCTAAAACTTGGTAGAAATTCTCTTGCTCCCTATATAATTTTTGTTTTTGGTAACATCGTCCGGGACGATATTAATATCGGCCTGGACGATCTGTCCAAAATCAGAAACCCTAATTAGGGCATCCTCATTAAGGCAGCCGTCAACTGATCGGCCTGGACGATACTTGTATCAGCCAGGACGATAATCTCAATTCAGAAAGAATCAGCCGCCATAATCAGTTTAGGAATTCTTTGTTTTAGGAAATCAGTCAGGACGATATTATTGTCGTCCAGGACGATCTAACTCAATCATGCCTAAATTGATCTGGTATCTTTGGAAAGCATTAATGGTTGATTGATACGATCACATCGTCCGGGACGATCGCATGATCGGCCAGGACGATGGCCTGGACGATCTACATCGGATAGCTTGTATTCAGGGCGATGATCAGGACGATGGAAATCGATTTTAAACTAATCGGCCAGGACGATCGTGAGATCGGCTTGGATGATGTAACCAATTTTCTTCTGATCGTCTCAAATCGTCCCGTGCTAATGAGCTTAATTTGTACTGATCGGCCAGGACGATATGCCTATCGTCCTGGACGATAATGTCGGCAACTTGCATTAATGAGCTCGTTTTGAGAGCTTCTATTTAAGCTTTGGCATGACACTTTATAAGTATCTTTGGCAGCCATTGTAACTTTGTTCTTGTGGGGGAAACTTGAAGAGAGAGCTTGAAAGGGAGAGAGGAAAGGGTGGAGTTTGAGAGAGGGAGAAGATCCTGTGAGGGGGGACTCAAGGGAGTGTGGAGGGGGTTCCACACGGTTGCTCCGGCAAACTCGCACTTTAGTACCATCGGATTCAAGGCTTGTCTCGAGGTAAGTTCACCAAAGAAGAAGTCTCTTTGGTGTCAAAGGACCCGGCAACTCCGCCGCACCAGGAGAGGTGGAAGTGATTTTGTAAGGGCTTCTCCGCGTAGCTGTGGGGGCTAAAGGAGAGACACTTGTGTTAGTGCAATACTTGGAGAGTGCCTCCAAGGAGTGGACGTAGGTCAAGGTTTGACCGAACCACTATAAATCCGGTGTGTTCTTTCTTTATTAATTCTGCACTTTAATTTCCGCATCGTTGGTTTTCTATGTGGTGATATTGGTTTTAGTTTTATCTTTGGTTTTAAAGTTTTCCAATTCACCTCTCTCTTTTAAATTAGCTTGGGCCAGTTCTATAGGGCTTAACATCCCTAACGAACTTTCAAATGTTTTCAGAGCACTTTTTAGTGTCATCTGAGCACTTTCATACAACTCTTTATATTAAGGGAAGAAGGGTATGAGCCATAGCTCATGGGTTTCACATCTTGATTTTCATGATCCCTAACTCTTCTTAAGGAGCTTACTTATAGCCTATAAAAACTCAATAATAATTAATTAGCTTAACAGTAAGTTGATAATAGTTAGTAAATACTCCTTAGATATTTATTCCTATAACTATAACTTTTTAGATTTCAAGATGTAAATATAAAGTTTAAGATATACAACCCTAATAACCACCTTGTCAAATGCTACACATTCACGCCTGCTTGTTAGTTCGTAATCCATAAAAGAAGATTGAAAATTTTCTAAACAATCAATCATGCACCTTATACTACATTGTTTTGTAAACCATTGATCTCAATAAACTTATCTTTAAGAGAATATTTTATTTATTAAAATAATTACATATATATTGCCCCCATTTACTACAAATTCCATTTAATAAATGACCAATTTGCACCACTAATTAATATGTTCATAAGAGATCACCAACCATAAAGGAATTTATTCATACCACTTATTGGAGACATTTCTAGCGGTGCTTTATAAGATTAAAAAAAAAAAAAAAATCATAATTTAATTATGGGAAATTCGATTTTTATTAATAACACCAAAAGTTGCGGGCCTTGCGGCTGCCGACGTCCTTTTTATAAATAAATGGGGCAATGCATTTCACCACGGCATGTTTCTTAAACTGTTTGGGAAAGAATGATTTCTTGTAATAGTGAAAGCTGTTATATATATATATATATATATATATATATATATATATATATATATATATATATATATATAGAATTATAACAATTTTTATTTAATTGAATATATAATATTATGTATTTGTTAAATTTATATTTTTTATTTGCTTAAATATTTTACTGTAAATATTAAATTTTTTCTGTTCTATTTTAATTTTATTCATTAATTAAGGTAAATTATGAGTTCAAATTTAAAAAAAAACAACAAATTATTCCATCAGTAATCTTGCATAGAATGAGTGTCAAATATACTTAGCTAAAGTTTAGGGTAAGTGTGGGACAATTTTGTGACTACATTAGTTTTCAGATATCAACCACAATTCTGTCTAGCTGCTATTTTATTGTTATTTTTTCATTGTTGTTCAGAAATTTCTGTGACGAAAAATTTCTTTTTGTAATCATAATACTGAAGTTTAGAACGACTATAACACCTTATAAGTTAGTTGGAAAATTAATCAGAGGTTTTTTTAGCTAACCACTCGGTTGTGGTTATAAAATCTCACATTTCCTAATGATAGAAAAAAATAAGAATGAAGAATCCATTGGCCATGTGATCCATGATGAGGCTCCGTCTGAAGGCAACAAAACAAAGGCAACGGCATGTCTGAGGATATGAAGAACCACATAATCATAAATGCTCTCACTCGCACCAATTCTTTTCAACATAAAAAATACATGAATGCCTCTCTTATGTGTAAGCATCAAAGACTTCTCCAGCAATAAGAGGAGAAGCTAAAACCACAGAAAGCAACCAAAAATACAGCAGAGGCAAGAAAAAAAGGAAAATCATATAGGAACCTCTCTTCTAAATTTTCATCTTCTGGTTTTCTAGATGAATAGTGAGGTGACGTAAATAGTAAACAACAATGCAAACAACATGAAGAAAAAGAGCTTTTTTAATACCTTGAAAGAGAAGTTATCTGCTAAGAAAAAAAAAAACACTAACATTTACAGTAAGGTACATCACTGACTTCCTAAATCTTCTAATTAACCATGAACCTTTTAACATACCTGCTCATTTTCATGCATCTCCCAGCTTTTTCCATGGTAAGGTGCTTTGTAGAAAGGGAAAATAAATACATATTACACTTGTGATGGATAATCAAGAAAGAGTCTCCAAAGTACAGACCCATGTGAGAACCATGTGAGAAATTTATATCACAAAAATTTTAATTAATACTCCAACCTAATCACTTTCTCTCTCTCACACACACCTACATTTCTTCATTCCTTCTGTACAGATACAAATAACTTTTCCACACAAAAATTTAAAAACTAACAGTAGAAACAATAATAATATGCGAGCTCAATAGTGATAAAATTTATTATAATTAAGATAATTTAATATATCTTTAATGAGAGTTATGGTCATGCACCTGCCAAGAAATCATCACTTGAAAGATATCCATTTAATATACTTAAACATATCTATGTAATATCATATAAAAATATGAATGATAGAGGCAATCACTTATTGTGTTTGATGAGCAGAGCTCAGATTCCCCCAAAAAAAAAAAAAAAAAAATTCCCCCAAAAAAAAAGCAGAGCTCAGATAGTCAGCCAAGAAATAAATATTCAAATACAATGACGTATAGACACAAAGAACACGTTTTTATGAGAAATATTCAATTTGACCCACTCAAATTAACCCATTTTGCATATGATATTTAGTTATATGTCATTAAAGTTAGAGCATAGAGCCAGCTTTGTCATACAAAATTTCAGATGTTGCGGTCTTTGTGGCGTCTACTTCTTCAATTCTAATTACATTTACAGATAGTGCGGTATATGTGGTAAGAATCCTCTAATATATATGCGTGTACAGACATAGCATTCAAGTCCTTAACCACTCAAGCACATGATTGTCAACTTTGCCTTGTACATTTAATGTAGCAGGAAACAGTTGTGTGTCATTGAATTCGACCGACCCCATTCCATGGAGTATTATATATGTAGCTCACTCCATGCTCAGTGTAGCAAACTGTAAAGCAAGCCAAACAAAGAAGATAAGTCAAGTGAGATGAGTAGCTCTAAATGGGCGGCGCTCGCATTGTTGTTTTTCTTGAGCTGTTTCAGCGTTGGCGTTATTGGTAGGGTGTTGTCGAGTGTGGACAAGGAGAACCAATTGTGGTTGGCTAAGGGAGGAGGCTTAGGTTTTGGTGGTGGTGCTGGAGGCGGTGGTGGGTTTGGGAAGGGTGGAGGGTTTGGTGGAGGAATTGGCAAAGGAGGAGGTTTTGGTGGAGGTATTGGAAAGGGAGGAGGGTTTGGCGGTGGGATAGGGAATGGTGGAGGGCATAGTGGTGGAATTGGCAAGGGAAGAGGCCTTGGTGGTGGGATTGGGAATGGTGGAGGGCATAGCGGAGGAGTTGGCCAAGGTGGAGGGCTTGGAGGTGGGATAGGAAATGGTGGAGGGCATAGTGGCGGAATTGGTCATGGAGGAGGGCTCGGCGGTGGGATAGGGAGTGGTGGAGGGCATAGTGGTGGAATTGGTAGTGGAGGAGGGCTTGGAGGTGGGATAGGGAATGGTGGAGGGCACAGTGGTGGAATTGGCAATGGAGGAGGACTTGGCGGTGGTATAGGCAATGGTGGAGGACATAGTGGTGGAATTGGCAATGGAGGAGGGCTTGGCGGTGGGATAGGGAATGGTGGAGGGCTTGGAGGGGGAATTGGGAAGGGAGGAGGTTTGGGTGGCGGTATAGGCAAAGGTGTAGGGCTTGGCGGCGGCGGAGGATATGGGAAGGGAGGAGGGTTTGGTGGGGGAATAGGTAAAGGTGGAGGGCTTGGCGGTGGTGGGGGTGGTGGACTTGGCGGCGGAGCAGGTGGTGGGTTCGGAAATGGCGGTGGAATTGGAGGTGGCTTTGGAAAAGGAGGTGGTTTTGGTGGAGGATTTGGTGGTGGTGGTGGCGGTGGCGGTGGCGGTGGTGGTGGAGGAGGATTTGGAGGAGGATTTGGTAAGGGAGGTGGATTTGGAGGGGGTTTTGGGGGAGGGGCTGGTGGGGCTTTTGCAGGAGGTGCAGGTGGCGGCGGTGGCGGTGGAGGGGGAGGTGGTGGTTGGAATTAGGTATTTGAGTGAAGGGAATTGATTATGTAGAATTTGCATGGCCAACTAAGTTTCTTTGTTTTTCATAACCTTTGAAAATGTGATTAGCTCCATTTAAATAATTATGTTCTCCATATTGTTGTAATTTTTATCCTCCTTTTATTAGTCTTTTGGTTGCCTTACCGATAAGCTATTAAGATCGTCTGATTGATTATTTAAACAAATGGTATGTTACGCGAGAAATTATCAATAAATTCGTTCTACCTTTTCAAAATATGCTGTCTTAAATTTATGATGAAATGCAACACATTTTTGCATTGCTAGAGGCCTTAGATTGAGATAGAATTTATTAAGAGCATAACAAAGCTAGGATTTCGGAGTGTTTGCTAATGGCTATCAATTTCTGGTGTTAACACCAATATGAATGGTTAGAGCAGCTGTTGAAGCATTGCGTTGAGATATTGATCATATGTTGAACTAACAGAATGCCTCCCAAAAAGCTAATTAAAAAAAAAAAAAGTTCTGTGAACTAACAGGAGAATTACTCTGAAAACTATTTTTAAAAATAGTAAAAAATAGTAGCAAATGAAATTACGGTTGCTATCAGGAAGAAAAAAAAAAGTAACCAAAATCCTATCTCAAACAGTTGCAAAGTCATATAACTAAATTCGCTCAAAAAGAATTTCAATGATGCTCGTAAGTAAAAAATCACACAGATCTGTATGATGTCTTAATATACCAACCGACAGAGTAAGGAAGAGGATGAGGTTCCTGTGCCCAAAGCAAGATTTTAATTGTGTGTGGATTTAAGACAAAAATTTAAGATTTGTCACCATCGATAAGTGAATTGCAATGTTTGTTCAATCTTCGCCTATAGAATAAGAATCAATTAGCCAATGTATAACATTAATTCAACTGTCATAATCATCATCTTATTCGTAATCTAATTAGGAATTAAGCATTTATTTGAAGTATTTTGTTAGGCCATGAGGCACATGCTCCATAGTATTAGGCTTCGTTTGGGACGATTTTTATTTTTTTTAAAAAATAGCTTATTTGTAAAAAAATAAATTTTTTTACTAAAAAATTGTTTTAAAAAACAGTAAGAAAGTCATTTTAAACGAAACCTTGGTCTGTTATAGCACCTGAGTTCTGCAGGGACATTAAGAAGTTAAATGAACTGATTAGCAGCAAGTGAAGCAGATGTGCTAATAATTATTATGATAATTTTTAAGAATAGATAAATAAATTTGTACTACTATTCATTGTAAAGTACACAAAAATATGATAGGAAAGTATCAATTTGAAAGAGAACCGCTTCTACAAAAATGTAATGACGAAAATTCTGTATGTCATTTTTTTTCTAAAGTTAGAGCTCAAATTAATTGCTTTTGGACTTGAAATTGACTCTTTTAAAAGGCTTTTGTTAGGTTTTTTTAGTAAAAATCCATCGTATATTTGATTGTTTGGCTTATGCAAGGAAGGCCTCTCATCATTTTTTTCTGTTAAAAGTTCAGAGCCTCCTGCATAGCTGAGGTATTTTATGGTAGATGCCGTTCATGGCCTTCATAGTTGAGGTTTTTTATTGTAGATGCCATTGAAATAATGAATCATGATATGGATACATGCACTTTGTAATGTCACACTGAATATTCAAAAGAAATGTTCTATTCTTTATAGGCATCTTATTAATGAAATTTTTTCAAAGAGTTAGAATGATCAAATTTTCAGTTGATCCAATGATCGCTCAAACATTCATTAATAAAGAATAGAACATTTGAAATAAGCTATTCTCTCTCTCTCTCTCTCTCTCACACACACTAAATATTTAATACTCATAATTTAGATGCATTGTTTCGGTGAGACATTACAACAAAAAGTTAAAACAATTGATAAATGGACTCCTTGAATTATTTTATCCAATGAAAGTAACCAGAAGTTAAAATTTATGAAATTTTACAGAGATAAAACACAAGGCACTGGAGTGGGATGACGTTATAAAAATAGAAAAATAAGTTATCAAACATGGCCTCGGGGATCCCTTGCTAAATCTACCCATACTTCCTTTGGAGGTTTTCCTCAGAAGGAACTTAAAGCTGCTTTCAGCTATCCTTTCAATAATAAGGCCTTTAAAGATTTTCTAATCTATATATATTTTTGGATCTCCTTAAGAATTTTTTCCATTCATGTTAGTTTTGCATGAAATCTCATTGTATCAATCAAATATGTTATACTGTTGACTCAAATCTCTATTCCATAAGCCGAGCTTGACGAGGAACTTGATAGGAGTTGCAGGGGGGTCACATCCCCTTAGTCGGGGGTTTAAGGGAAAAGCCCTCAAAATTTTTTTTCTATCAGTACAACTATACAACATTATGATTTTACATGTTGGAGCGTTGCAACGCTTAGGGAGAAAAGTAGTTGAGTGTTACGGTGCTCAAACCGCCAATGTCATGATGTTGCCAGTCAGAATAGACACAAAGAGTGTAGCATTATGAAGCTCCTAACCTCAGCTTCATGGTGCTGCTAGTCATTGAAATTGTGTTATTTCTCCCAATTTTCATATTGTGTTTCTTAAAGTGGTGTGGCTCCTAGGCTTTATTTTTTTTTCCCTTTTTTGAATTTTTCTACTTTAAACAATAAAGTTCTTTCTTCTTCACTGAACTTTAATTTTTCTTATTTGTTTTGTTGAGTGATTTTATTTGCCAAGTATTTGTATCAAAGCCACATTCTTACGTTCGAGTGGGAGTAATGACTGACCGAACTAGATACAAGATTGATAAGTTTAATGGTTTGAACTTCACTTTTTGGAAGATGCAAGCTAAAGAAATTGTATTTGCTATTGGATGAAATATAAAAGAATCCAAATCGATGACTATGGAGGAATTGGAGGTACTTGATATGAAAACACCAGCTATATTTCATTTAACTTTAGCTTTTCTCATATGTCGCTTCCTACATTATTAATAAGAAGACTATATTCAATCGAATAGTTGCACCATATTTAAGAAGTCTTCGATCTCAAACAAAGATTTCTTGTTGAAGAAATTATTCAATATGAAAATTAATAGTAGACAATAGTTCAATGGTAGAACATTTGAATAATTTGAATATTGTGATGAGTCAGTTATGCTCTATTGGCATCAAGTTTGATAACGAGATGAGAGCTTTACTTCTATTATCTTTATTGTCAGAAAGTTGGGATGGGATAGTTACTGCTACAAGTAATTATTTAGGGAGTTCAAAGTTAAACTTTGAGGATATTGTTGGGTTAGTACTGAATGAAGATGTTTATAGGAAGGTGAATGGTGAATCTTTTAATATTATTATGAATATTAAAACTAGAAAGAACTCAAACAAAAATATAAGAAGAGGAAGATCTCTAAATCTTGGAGAGGAAAATCTACTTCAAGTCAATTTAAAGTTATGAGCTGAAACTTTGGAAAGAAGGGTCACTTAAAGATAGCCTAGACTATTCCAATGAAAGCTAGTAGTCGATGTCAAGTTAAAAGATCCTTATTAAATGTATATATAAAAAATTTATAGTAATTATCTAATTTTGTCTCTGGATAATTATTAATCTTTGGTTTTAGATATAGGTGCTTTATTTCTTGCAAGCCCAAATAAGGAGGTCTATAAGAACTACCCATATGGTGATATAGGGAAAGTATATATGGGAGATAACATGTAATTACCCAAGTTCCATATTTAAAGTATCTCTACAAACACTATTGCACCATGGTTGGTAGTGCCCCTAAGCTGAGCTCTCAATTTTTTTTTTTTTTGCAAAAAATTAGGTTTTGGGTGAGCATTGAGACATCGGATCTCATATGAGAACATTCTAGGGGAACTTGGAATATTCCCTAGAAGCACTGGTATGTTGGGAAAGCAAGATCCATGATAATAACTCAAAATAGTTATTTTTAAAATAATAAAATATCTAAATTCATTTCACTTAAACCTTTCCCCTAGTCTTCCCCCATAATGTATACCTTGCAAGAATGAAAGGGGAGAGAAGCGGGGGGGGGGGGGGGGGGGGGGGGGGGGGGGGGGGGGGGTGGGGTGGGGTGGAGGGAGAGAGAGAGAGAGAGAGAGAGAGAGAGAGAGAGAGAGAGAGAGAGAGAGAGAGAGAGAGAGAGAGAGAGAGAGAGAGAGAGAGAGAAGCCTAAAATAAGATAATTAACTAGCCATAAAAATAATTTCTCTCAAAACATATCCCATTATAAACATCATATAAAGTTACAAGACTTTAGGTGGGACAATTTTTTACAATAAATTCCAACAACTCATTCTTCTTGGATTGAATTCCCTTAAGAAAATTCACTTTCCTCTCCAAACTTCCACTCCTTTACTATTTCGGACAAATAAAATATGATCATCAACCAACTAGTCCTTAATAAAATAAAAAGAAAATTATTTATACTTAATACACATAAAATAACTTAGGCTCTATGAAATGTGATGTTACAGTAATGAACATGTACCTCGATGATACCTAAACACTATAATATTGACAAAGTTCATGCATTGTGGCACTGAGTTAGGCAATTTGGCATTGTGGCATTCCAGGAATCAGAGCCGAGGAATTTTCCTCTTTGAAAAATGATATAACTCAAGATGCAATGGTGTTAAAATGTAGCACTGCGGTGCTTCAAAATATTTTGGTGCTTGATGATATGAAACTGCAGTCTTGAATGAAATTGCAAAATGATAGAATGTTGAGCATAATGGTGACTATTCTGGTGCTGGGGCATTGAAGGTATTGCGGTGTGTTTGTCCAGGGCACCAACGAATTGGTATCGACTTTACAATTTCTTGGCTTTTACTTGAGATTTTTCTTGCACAGCATCAACTAAGACACTCCTTTTAACTAGATATTTGTACAATAATTAGTAACACAATTTCTACTTAACAAAATTCTTCCAATTTAAGTTATTGTTTCTCCTCAAGTAATGTAATTGTACTTTGATTAATTCATTATTCCTAATAAAATTGCAAGCTCAAAATGATTAAAATATAATAAAACACTTCACTAATTTGATGTTAATTAAAATGAATCAGAGATTGGCAATTTCAATTACAACAATCATTATCAAACATCCCAATTAATCTTTTTTAATAATATTCATATTAAGCTCATTTACTATCGGTGTATGTACCAATTTTGACCACTTGATTAGACTAGATGATTTATCATTTATGAATTATGTTATCAAAATGTATTGTTTTAATTTTTGCATTAGGTTCTTTTGAGAATAAGCTTTATATGTTACCAATTTTTTATGTTCCACAACTCACTTTTTATTTTATTTCTCTTTTTCTTCTCGTTCTCTTTATTTTTTACTTTTTAGAGTACCTTAGTAATGATGAATATCTAGTGCCCTATTCCTTCAATTAACAAAGCTTTAATTTAATGTAAGGTTTGTTATAAGCTCCATTATGCAACACTTTAGTTTATAAAGATTTGAAAAAATTATTCTGAGTATTACCTTTTTCAAACTTAGTTAATCTATCTATAAATAGTAGTAAGTTCTTTGTGTGTTGTATTTTTCAATTTTAGGATGAAGCATTAATTTTGATTATTTTATTATTTGCTGTTAAGATTTCTCCAATTCTCAATTTTTATCCTTTGACCATTCAACTAAGCACCTATAGTGCTATAATTTTCTTATTTCTAATTATTTTTAATCTTTAAATTTAATGCAAGTTGAATTAATATCAAGGTGCATTTGAATTAAAATGAGGATCAATCAATATTTAATCATGTAGTGAATGGTAAATTAAATATACACAAGACAATACTGTAAAAGATAGTAAATGCATGAACATAGAAGGATATAAATGAAGTATATATAACACCTTTGGGGTGCCTCCCAAGCAACATTAAGTTTTAAGTCTTCATCCAGGTAGTGCCAAAAAAATTTATTTAGGATAAGCCAACTTGATAACATTCTTTAGATGATCAATGTCCCCTCCAAGATAGGGTTTTAACCATTGGCCATTAACCTTAAATATTTGGGAGATCTTAATATCCTCAATATTTATAGCTCCAAAAGGAAACACCTAGCTACAGTGAAGGGTCCCGACCACCTAGACTTAAATTTTTAATAAAATTATTTTAATCTATAATTAAATAAAAAAAACTTTATTCCAGTGGGGAATTCTTTCTTAATAAGCTTATAATCATACTATCTTTTCATTTGCTCCTCGTATATTTTAACATTTTCATAAACTTTATTTCTAATCTCTTCTAACCCATTCAACTATATTAACCTCTTTTCTATAGCTTTTTTAAGATTGAAATTTAATTCTTTTACCACCACATAAGCTTTGTGTTCTAATTCCAATGGTAAGTGGCAACCTTTTCCAAAAACTAAATGATAGAGAGACATACGAACTGGGGTCACAAAAGCAATCATATAAGCCCATAATACACTATCTTATTTTAGAGCGTGATCTTTTATATTTGAATTTATATTTTTTTTAAGAATTCTCTTAACCTAGCTCCCTATTACTAATTTCAGCTTGGCTACTAGTTTGAGGAAGATTAGCTATTGTAATTATTTGTTGAATACCAAATTTAATAATCAATGCATCCACTATTCTATTATAGAAGTGTCTCCCCCATGACTAATCAAAACTCTAGGCATTCCAAATCTTAAAAAATATTTTTTCTTTAAAACTTTAACTACTACATGAACATCAATTTTGGATGTTACAATTCTTTCAATCTATTTAAAAACATAATCAACAACAATCAAGATATATTGTCATCCATAGGATTTCACAAATGGACCCATAAAGTCAAGTCCATAAACATTAAATAATTCATTTTGCAACATATAATTTAAAGGCATTTCATTTCTTCTAGAATTATTAGTTACTTTGTAACATTGACCACATTCCCTAACATAAGCATTAACATCCTTAAATAGGGCAGGCCAATAAAATCCTAATTCAAGAATTTTAGGAACACTTCTAAATCCTCCAAAATACTCTCCATAATGTGAATCGTGGCATTTTCTAATTATAGATTCTATTTCTTCCTTAGGGGCACATCTCCTAAAGATTTGATCATTATATTTTTTAAAGAGATATGTCTCATCCCAAATGAAAATTTTGGCATCTAATAGAAATTTGCATTTTTGAGTAGTTCATAAATCAAAATGAATCACACCAGTTACAATAAAATATGTAATATAAGCATACAAAGGCAATCTACTCAACTGCAAGGAAAACAAGTATTCATGAGGGAAAAAAGCACTAATGTTTTTTCAATAATATATAGATTTCTCAAGTTCAAGTCTTGAAAGATGACCCAAAACTTGGTTTTTGGTACCTTTCTTATTTAAGATTTTTGTAACAAATTCTTATAGCAAAATTATCCACCTCACCAATTTAGGATTATCATCTTTTTTTGTCATAATATATTTGTTTGTAGAATGATCTATATAAACTAAAAGCTTAATGCCAATCAAATATGACCTAAATTTATCACTGAAAAATATAATATCTAATAGTTCATTTATGTACGATTATAATTACATTAGGCAGCATTTAAACCTCTATTAGCATAAAATATAACATGAAACCTTTTGACTTTCCTTAGTGATAAAATAACACCTACAAAATAATCACTTGCATCATACATTAATTTAAAATGTAAAGACCAAGTAGGTGCAATAATAATTGGTGCAGTGATTAAATGCTATTTCACTATTTTGAAAGTTTTTTGATATGAATTATCAAACATAAATCGAAGGTTAATTCTAATAAGCGACATAAGGGTTTTGAAATTTTGAAAAAGTTCTTGATAAATCTCCTATAAAGTCAAACATGTCCTAGAAAAATCTTAATCCCTTTTACTGAAGTAAGTTGTGGAAAATTATCTAAAACTTATCCACCTCTAGCACATTCTCTAAAATCTTATGACCTAGCATTATTCCTTAAGCCATCATAAATTGACACTTTTCTCAATTTAGAATTAGATTGGTTTCTACACATCTTTTAAGCACACAAGTCAAATGATTAAGGTAAGAATCAAAGGTAGTTCTAAATATAAAATAGTCATCGATAAATATCTCAATGCCCTACTATTTTAAATATGAATAAATAGACATCATACAATGCTAAAATGTTGTTGGAGCATTATATATTCTAAAAGACTTCCTTATAAGAGAAAATGTCTCATAGGGAGTACTAAAGGTGGCCTTATCCTAGTACTCAGGTGTGATATGAATCTGGTGGTACCTTGGATAGCCATCCTAAAAATATTATTAAGGATGACCTACCAACCTATCTAATATTTAATTTATGGATAGGAAGGGGAAATTATATTTCATAATAGTTTATTCATCTTTCTATAATCTATACAAATTCTCCACCCAGTTACTATATTAGTTGAAATAAACTCATTATCCTTATTTAACACTATTGTCAAGCTACCCTTCTTAGGGACACAATGAATAGAACTCACCAAAGAACTATCAGAAATGGGATAGAAAATTTTATATCTAATCATTTAAGTTTCTTATTTTTAAGTACTTCCATCATTGATGGGCTCAAACATCTTGGGGGATGAACTTTTGGTAATGAATTCTCCTCCATCAAAATCTTATGCAAACACAAATATCAGTTAATTTCTTTAATATTGATTATGGCCCATCCAAAATCTTTTTTATAATCACTTATAATCTTAATCAACTTGCCCTCTTGATCTTCCTTTGAAGTAGTAAAAATAATTATAGGAAAAGTTATGTTGTTACCAAAAAAAGCATAGTTAAGAGGACTAGGAAATGCATTAGGTTTTATAATAGATGCTTCATCAATAAATGGTCATAAAGATAAGGACCGATCGGATCATTGGTTTTCTTTTCTTTTTTTGGATTGTAGCTCTGAGGAGCAATAGTGATCTGGTTGGTCCTTTTAAGGACTCTGTAACCGATTTTTCTATTAACGCGTAGGCCCCTCCGTGGGTTTTTACTAAAAAAAAAAAAAAAAAAAGATGGTCATAAAGCTCTACCGAAAGAAGAGGTATCCAAAGTCTCGTACCTCTCCTTAAACATCATAGAAGTTTCACTAATGAAATATGTTGATTCTTCTTTCCCCTAATAATTCTTAACCTCACTCCAAGATTCATCCAAAGTTCTGTTTATTAAAAGATCTTTCTTACAATCCTTAATAATAAATTCTTTCATACTAACTTGAGAACAATCCTTATTTCTATCAGTTGGAAACTTTATAGGCTTAATTACATCTATAGTAACTTCCTGGTCCTATACTCTCATGGTAAGCTCCCCTTTATGGACATCTATTATAGCTTTTCTCATTGCTAGGAAAGGTTGAAAGTTCGTTAGGGGTGTTAATCTCTTATGAACTAATCCTGAGACTAACCAAGAGGGTAGGGGGGGGGGGGGTGAATTTGATATTTAAATCTTCTTTAACTAAAAGAAAAATCTTTTTAAATCTTTTAGTATAAACAAAATAAATCAATAATACAAAGATTAATCAAATATTTCACCCAAGCAGTTAATCGTAATAAAAATAAAGTGTTGAAAATAATAAAGAAAACAACACACCAGATTTATTGTGGTTTGATCCAACTTGACCTACCACTCCTTAGAGGCACCCTATGAGTATTGCACTAAATTTTTAGTGACTCTCATTTAGCCTCCATAGCTAGGCAGAGAAGCCCTTACAAAATCACTTACATATTTCCGATACGGCAAAGGAGCTGGGTCCTATGACACCAAAGAGATCTTCTTCTTCCCAAAACTTCCCTCAAGATGAACCTTCAATCCGATGGTACTAAGGTACAATCTTGTTAGAGTAACTAAATGAAATCCCCTCCACACTCCCTTGAAACCCCCTCCAAGGATCTTCTCCCTCTCTCGAACTCCACACTTTCCTCTCTCCCTTTTAAATTCTATCTTGAAGTTTTCTCCAAAAGAACGAAGCTTCAATGGCCGTCAAAGACACTTACCAAGTTCCTTGACAATGATTAAATAGCGGGCTTTGAAAAACCCTAAAAATTAATCTTGGCAACAAAAATTATCCAGGACGATCGCAGGATTGCCCAGTACAATGTGCTTAAAAAAGGGCTTTAAAAAACCATAAAAACTAAATTCTGAAGCCAAAAATCATCCTGGACAATCGCAGGATCGTCTAGTATAATGTGCATAATTTGACCTGATAGTCCTATATGATATTAGGATAGCCCTGGACATTCAGTTTAAATTTGTACAGATCTTCCATGACAATATTGTAGATCGTCCTGGACGATTAGAAGAAAAATTATAGTATTTCATCTTAGACAATTTAGAAAAATCAAATATGTCAGCAAACATTATTAAGGATGATATATAGATCATCAAGGATGATCTAATTGAAAATTTTAACTATAATTCATCCCCTAATTTCATGATCAATTTAGACATGATTGGTATTAATCATCCAGGAAGATCTAGATCATTCGGGACCATTAGAACAAAAAATGAATCTTAAAATCTTGCCTAAATTAACATTGGCGGCTTTTTTCTAAGATTATAAATGATCGTCCTAGATAATCCAAAATCATTCAGTATGATTAGTTTAATGAGTTGATTGTCCTGGATGATTGAAATCATCCAGTACGATTAGTTCAAAACTTAAACTTCTTATTTTGATTAGATCTCACTCCCCTGAGTATGTATGAGCATGGGCATCAAGCTAGCAAACACCTTTATAGGACTTGACTCCAAAAATTAAAATTAAATTAATGAATATTACATACCCTTTCTAGCATAACCTTATTCAACCCAATCTTGAGTTCTAATTCTTTGTTTGATGTTGCATGGTGTTTCTGAATTGTTAGTATACATACAAATAAATATAGAATGAAAAATACTATGAGATATAAAGATGTTTGTTATTATTAAAAATATAAAACTCATGAGCTCGAGTCACAACAAAGGTCTCCCTAGAATAGTGGGTATCTCCATATCCTCCTCCTTATCTAAGATAATGAAATCTATAAGGAAGATAAACTTATCTATCTTAACAAGAATATCCTTTACCATCCTCTTAGGATAGGTAAATGATTAATTAGTAAGCTAAAGGGTTACTGTGGTGGGATGGTCCTCTCCTAAATCTAAACTTCTAAAAATGGATAAGGGCATAAGTTTAAAATTTGCTCCTAAATAACATAATGCTCTTCAACAAAATTTGTCCCCAATAGTTATTGAAATGGTAAAACTACAAGTATCATTTCACTTTTCAGAGCGTTTCTTCTATATGATAGCACGCCACTCCGCAACCAATGCTATAATCTCAAATTTCCGAAGTTTTCTTCTCTTATTAAGCATTTATTTTATAAATTTTGCATAGATGGGCATCTACTCTAAAACTTTTGAGAGGGGTATGATGATTGTTAATTTCTTAAATACCTACAAAAATCTTGAGAATTGCTTATCAAAATTTTGCTTAATCAATCTCCTGGAAAATTATATTGGTGGTCACTCTATAACCTTCCTAATATAGTTTTCAACTTCCTGAACTAGTTCAAGATGCTCTTTAGGTGGGTCAATCATTAAGGGCTCTCTTACCACACTTTCCTATTTATTTTGATCTTTAGCCTTGTGACGGTCCCTTAACTCCTTTCCACTTGTTAAATGAAAGATTTTATAATGCCCCATAAAATTCTTTTTATTAGTTTTGGGTTAAACATCATGGGATTTATTATTAATTACACTAAAAAACCAAACTATTTCAATCTTAATATTTCTACTAGCAATAGCTTGACTCTACAATCAATTACTTATCTGAAGCATTAATCCTCCAAAGTTTTTTTTCTATCTTTAAATTAATTATTGAAATAAAAAACTAGGGGATAAGAAGTTCTAGGGTTAACTACACAATTTTGAAGGTTATTCCAAGGCCCTACAAGATTGGACTGATTTTCATTCCACATATTATTACTCTAACTAAAACTTGGATGATTTTTCTAACCTGAATTATATTTATTAGAATATAGGCTATTTTGTCTTTCAATTACATTCACAATCTCTACCACGTGATTAGTATGATCACTAATAGAATTAAAAAAAAATTATCCAAAGGTATATGTGGTCCTAAGGCTTTACTAACACCAAGACTATCCAATTTCTTAGACATGACTGCTAGTTCAGTAGTTAAAATAAAAAGAACATGAGACTCATATACAATGGATATTATTTTAAGATTCACCCTATTAGATGGGCACTAGAATTTATTTTTTATTATTTCCTCTATAAAAGCTTAAGCCTCTTCATAAAGTTTAGATATCAAAGTTCCTCTAGCTGCTATCTCAATTGTGCATCTGAGGGATCTACGAGTCTATTAGATAAAGTCTAAATGATAAACTAATTAGGAAAATCATGGTGTGGGTACTTCCTAAGCATCTCATTAAATTGTTTCCATCTTTCATAAATTGACTCTCCATCCAATTGAAAAAATGAGGTAATATCCTTCCTAAGCTTGACTATTTTTGAAAGTGAGAAGTATTTTTCTAAAAATTACTGGTATAACTCATTTTAGGTGGTTATAGAGTCTTCGATAAGAAATTCATCCTCATCTTTTATTTGTCCCTTAGAGTAAAAGGAAACAAAAAATGTCCAATGCCACCATCAGAGCCTACATTATACATGAAAGTTATGTGGATCTCCAAGAAATTAATTTCATATAAGTTGAGATTCATGATAAGAGTTCCCACAAACTATAAATTCCAGACCATTTGGATTATATTATGTTTTAGTTCAAAATTAATAGCTTGAATGATTGGTCTATTGATACTTTTGTGAATTCCCTCTAATAAGGGATTGACATACTCTCTAATATGACACAGTTGGTACTCATAAAAAATTTGATTTAGCCATCACTTATAGTCTTTTTATAAGGTTCCTTTCTATTTTTAAGATGACTCTTACTAACTCTACTACACATGCACAATCACAACACATAATAGGTATGATGCAATGCAGTCAAAAGTAAATTCATAAAAAATTTAAAACACTGATAGCAATGAAAAAAAATAAAAGTTAATAATGCCAGCCAAAAAAAATAAATATAGAAATAATGGTAGGATTAAAATTTTCTAACATTTTTTATAATATAGAAAATAAAATAAGATACAAAATATTTTCCTAGCAATGACACTAAAAACTTGATGGTAGTAGCATATGTGTTACTCTTTAACTGCACATGTCGATCAAGTAATAAATTAAATGAGAAGAGTATGGATTCCAAGGAAAAAAAATGTATCCAATTAGTACCTATAGCATTGTCTACTAAAGCAGCAAAGTTATCATTCTGAATGAAAAAGAAGGTTGTGCTCTATGATCTACTTCCAAATAATGAAGATATAAATTAAGATTTGTTGTGAACTAAAGCATATACTGTTGCGGATCTATGGTTTATGATTTTGATGATAGCAAATATTCCTTATTTCTCTACGATTGCCTTATGTGCTAACATTTCAGGTCCACACGATCAGACTGCAATTTGGGACCAGCTCAAGATTAGGTTGACTTGGTCTGTGTCAGTTTGTAATCTTTTTCCTTTCTTGAGTCTGTTATATTTGGTGTGTGATCTGTTGATTTGTAACTTGGAAGATTTCATGTTGTTCCCTATAAGATTTCTATTTTTGGTAATATCGGCCAGGACGATATTTATATCATCCTGGATGATATGTCCAAAATCAGAAACCTTAATTAGGGCATCCTCATTAAGGCAGCCGTTATTGAGATCGGCCTAGACGATACATGTATCGGCCAGGACGATCGTCTTAATTCAGAAAGAATCAACCGTCATAATCAGTTTAGGAATTCTTTGTTTTAGGAAATCGGTCAGGACGATATTTATATAGTCCAAGCCGATCTATCTTAATTATGCCTAAATTGATCTGGTATCTTTGGAAAGTATTAATGTTTGATTGATATGATCACATCGGCAAGGACGATCTTATGAATGGACAGGACGATGTCCTGGACGATTGACTTCAGCCAGCACCAAATCAGTGTGATGATCAGGACGATTAAAATTGTTTTTAAACTAATCGTCCGGGATGATCGTGAGATTGGCCAAGACGATATAACCAATTTTCTTCTGATCATCCCAAATCGTCCCAGGCCGTTGAGCTGAATTTGAACTAATCGGCCAGGACGATATGCCTATCGTCCTGGACGATAATGTCGGTAAATTGCATTAATGAGCTTGTTTTGAGAGCTTCTATTTAAGCTTGGCATGACACTTTGTAAGTGTCTTTGGCAGCCATTGTAGCTTCGTTCTTGTGGGGGAAACTTGAAGAGAGAGCTTGAAAGGGAGAGAGGAAAGGGTGGAGTTTGAGAGGGAGAAGATCCTGTGAGGGGGAGGAACTCAAGAGAGTGTGGTGGGGGATCCACACGGTTGCTCCGGCGAACTCGCACCTTAGTACCATCGGATTCAAGGCTTATCTCGAGGTAAGTTCACCAAAGAAGAAGATCTCCTTGGTGTCGAAGGACCCGGCGACTCCGCCGCACCGGGGAAGGTGGAAGTGATTTTGTAAGGGCTTCTCCGCCTAGCTGTGGGGGCTAAAGGAGAGTCACAATTTTAGTGCAAAACTTGGAGGGTGCCTCCAAGGAGTGGACGTAGGTCATGGTTTAATCGAACCACTATAAATCATGTGTGTTCTTTTCTTATTATCACTTCCGCATTTATTTTTTTCTTCCACACTTTGTTTGTGGTGATTTGGTTTGTGTTTTTGGTTTTGAAGTTTTTCCAATTCACCTTCCTCTTGGTTAGCTTGGGTCAGTTCTATAGGGCTTAACATCCCTAACGAACTTTCAAGTGCCATCTGAGCACTTTCATATACACCTTTAGATATATGTTGACCTTATAAGGGTATAAAGTAAGGATTTCACCTCACTACAATGATTTTATCTATGTAGACCTAGCAACCTATTTATCTCAAGTCTAGGTATGAAAGTTTTCTATTCCATCATATCTCTGTTGAGGCAATGAATCAAACTAGGTTTTAACTTCAAACATGGCCATTGCATGAATTAAATTAAGTGTAGGAGAGATTGAAAATAAAAATAAAATAGTCCATGAAATATAATCCACTAAAGGGAAAACATCTTTTATTCAAATCATAAGCCCAAAATAGGATAATTAACTAGACTTAGAAATGATTTTCCTCAAAACATATTCCATTACAATTTCATTAAAAGTTACAAGAGTTTAGGTGGAGAAAATACCACCTGATAGTGCTTTACAATCAATTAAAATAATGAATACTTCTTGGATTGAATTATCTTAAGCACATTAACTCTTCACTACAAACACCCACTCCTTTACTATTAGAGAAATGATGACCAATAATTGACTAGCCCACAACAAAATAAAAAAGAAAACTATTTATACTTAGTATACATAAATTGAGTTTGGCATCATGGTGCTCAAAATGGTTATGACATGACATTACAATAATGAATTAGTACATTAACACTATCTTTAGTTTTTGCCATGGTGCTAGGCTAAATAGATGTGATGCTTCAATAGTGAACTAATCTAACTTCCAAGTTGTGGTGCTAAAGCTGATTTGGAATGACGATGCTACCTTGTGCCATAATGTTGACAAATTTCAATCACTGTGGAGCTAGGTAAGGTGATTTGGATTTAGCCACTCTAGGAACCAGCACTTAGTTGTTGGTCTCCTTACAAAATGTTAGAACTTAAGGAGCAGCGAAGTTCCAAATGTGGCAATAAGGTGCTTCTAATGCTACGATGCTTGATGATATGACACTTTAACACTGAATGAAAGGGAAAAAGGATAGAACACTGAGTGAAGTAGTGTTTTATTATGGTGTAGTGGTGTTGAAGGTGTTGTGACGTGGTTGTTTGAGTCGCCATGACACCAATATAAACTATATAATTTATTCGATTTTTCATATAATTTTCCTTCATAACATGAATTAAAATGAACATTTTCACTAGAATTTTATACAATAAATAATAACATAATTTTTACATAATAGTGTTACATAAGAAGCCCTATAACTTTGTAGGACAAAGAGGTGTTGTTGTAATCTTGGAGCCCAAGCTTGAAATTTCATTATTTCAAATGTTATTAGATGATTATCTATTTATTCCTTCATATTACAATGGATATTTGTTTTGTGCACTACTAACTTTATATGTAATAATACAAATAAAGAAATACCCATGATTTAGGCTCAAGACTATATATTGTTAGCGTGTGAGTTAAATTATGTATTGAAGAGTGTATACTTTTACTTTTTCTTGAGACACTATAGGTAAAAAAGGTGTATGCTAGCTTAGCAATTGTGCACACATATATAGGAGGAGTAAAAATAAGATATTTTAATTTTTTTATAAAATCATACTATACGATCATTTGAAATTGAAATTAATTAAATTTTTTACATTAAATAAAAAATTAAATTTAAGTTATAACTATTCATATAGTATGAACTCCACATCATATTGAACAACCAGCTATAACCAGAAATCCCACTAGCAAATCTAACTTACTTAAATCGGATATTTAAAATTTCAAGTTTCAAATTCGAACTATTCTTACTATACAAAGTCTTTCATAATATAATATTTTAAATTATTGCCTATTTGGGTCATTAATTAAGAAATCAACTTGGATCTAAATTAATTATAGATTATATTATATAATTATAGATTATATTATATGAGTTACATAAGAAGTCTGCATGAAATTTGGTTAGTCTAGTTCCGTTATAGATTGTATTATACGAATAACCTGATAAAAATATGGATGAATTTTGGTTCATCATGTATGATCCGATTACTGATTTGAACTAATTGTATTATATAATTTATAATCACACTAGAAATCTTTGATGCTATTATACTAATCATATTGTATGATGTACCTATCATACTATTTGAATAATATCATTATAATTAAAAAAGTTGAAGTTTTGCATCCCCAATTTAAAACTTTTTTATTTGACTTTATAAGTGTCTTTTGGTAGTTTGTGGGTGTGTGACCTCTATAAGCAAGGGTTTAAAGAGAGATACATTTGAGTAGGGAGGAGAGCAGTGAAGTTTTGAGAGAGGGAGAAGAGGATTCTATGTGTAAGGGAGTATGATGGATGCTTTGGTTAACATCCATTTTATTCCTCCATGTGTCAAAGTTTTTTTTTAAGGACAACTTTTTGATGGTCCCAGCTACTTTGCCACACTAGGGAAGGTGAAAGGGATTCAAGCTACACTACCTCATCAAGAGGGTGAAAGGGATTTAGGCTACTCTAACTCACATGGAGGGTGAAAGTAATTCAAGCTACTCTGCTTCACCAAGAACGTCAAAGGGATTCATGGTTCTCTACCTCACTAGGAGGGTTAAAGGGATTTTGTTCTTAGTCGTACCAAGAGTGAAAGTGATTTTGTAAGAGCTTCTCTACCTTCGAAGGGGCCTAAATGATAGACCCAAAAGTGTTTAGTAAATTACCCAAGAGGAGGACTCTAAGGAGTGGACGTAGGCCAAGTTGATCAAACCATTATAAATTCTGATGTATTGACTCCTTTACTTTTTGCACTTTACTTTTTATGCTTTTATTTTTGCATAAATATATCTTATGTAATTTGGTTTTTATTAGTGATTATTATGATACAAGATATTGGGTTGATTGTCTTTATTTCTTGGTTGAAAAAGAAAAAAATAAGGAAAATAAAAAATTAATAAAATAAGTGTTATTATTTTTTTCTTATAAAACAAAAGATAAAAAATAGTTTTTATTTATTTATTTACTTTCACATTGAAAAATCTAATTTTAATTTTAAGTTTGGGAAATTAGTTTTAATTTCAAAAAGATTTTTGAAAAAGATTTGTAAAACACCAATTCACTCCCCTCTTGATGTTCCATTTAGTAGTTTATGTAGTTTCACAACCATCCTTTAAACTTTTAATTAGTATAAAAGCATGATCTCTTAATTTATGAATTAAAAACACTGAGATAGGTCATACGACATACCTTAGAAACATGAATGCTATTGAGGGTTATTCAATAACCTCCATCACTTTTTGATAATATTCCTTTTGACTTTTACAAAATTTGTTTGCTAACCTCTTTACAATCAATTGATTTTAGAATGTGGCACACAATATAAGCTTGTAACTTTATTCCTTCTCATATTTTTAATGTTATTGAAATAGATATTCCATTTACTGAATGAATCATGGAAGATAGAGATTTAGCAAAACTGAATGCAAAGTATTTAAATTATTTTATTGTGCACTTAAATCTAAATACTATATGAGAGTTTCTACTTAGCCCATTGGTAAATTAATTTGGGATAGACTTCGCATCACATATGAAAGTACAAATGAAGTCAAATAATATTTCTTAAATCTATTATTATAAGAATATAAAATTCTTCTCATGAAACTTAGTGAAATTATATATGACATGAACTCTAGGTTTACCAAAATAGTAACTTTATTTATTACTTTAGGAAGAAAACTCTCCAATTCCGAGAAAGTTAATAAGATTTTATGTTTTTGAATTGACTCAGTTAATACAAAAGTCACAGCTATTTTTGAATCTAAGGATTTAAACATATATTCTATTGATAATTTATTTAACTTTCTCATTTCTTTCGAGTAAAATGTGAGCTAAAGAATTTTTTATGTAGGTGACAAGAAAGAAGAGAAAGCCATGACACTGAAGGATGTTGACACAGATAGTAATAGCTCTTGTGCTAATGAGAATGATGATATAGCTTTATTGACTCAACAATTTCAAATCTTCCTAAAGCAAAAAAGAGGCACCATTAAGAAAGGAAGAAAGGTAAATAAGGTAAATTCAATAAAGTTTCCTCTAACATTATTTGCTATGAGTGTAGGAAGCCAAGATATTTATGGTCTAATTCCATAATATTAAGAACCACCCTTTGAAGGAAACAGGTGATTATAAGCCAAATGCGAAAAAGAGAAAGTCAAAAATGTAAAAAGCTTTCTAGGCAGACTCAGCCTCAAACTCTTCATAATAGGAATCGGAGGGGGTAACAAATATATGCCTAATGGCTAATGAAAAATTTCATTAAGAAGAGGTATGAAAGCTATCCTATAATGATATATTTTTAATTTTCAAGAAAACTCAAGATTAATATAGGAAAATGAATAAATAATATACATATTTAAAAAAAGGAAAATTTTTTATTTGAAAAAGGAGTAGGATATGTTAATTAATGATTCTTATAACCATAAAATTGAACATGATTCACAAGATAAGGAGCATGCATCATTTTTTTGATGAGTTTGAAGATTTAAACAGAAAATATATTGAAATGATAAATTCATATGATTCCTTGAAAGGTGAGCATACTGAGTTAGAAGAAGCATTTAAGGAATTATAAAAACTTGCATTAGAATTAGATAGTAAAAAGAAATAAGCGTTAGTTGAATTAGGTAATAAAAAGAGTGCAAATAAATACTTAATAAAGAAAATAAATGTACTAAAAATAACACATATAATCCTAAACCTTTATTAAATCCATAACCTAGGACACATCATGCATCATAAATTCATAGGAAGAGGCATTACCCCTACATAGATTAGTGAAACCCATTTCCTTAGGTTAGATGTTACTCTTATGGCATGTTATGAAACATAACATGCACTTACACTTGACACTTTAGAACACACCTATTTTTGAGGCCCATTGTATTATCATCATAGCATATCATGCATAACATTCATACATGGAAGCATAATGTTGGAACCAAACTCACTTGTATTCCCAAATCTAACCTTTGAATGAATTTGTAGAAATTTTCTTATAAGTGGTCAAGTGAGAGCATGTGATACGTGGGAAATGGCTGCTTGAGGCACATTACAGGAGGTATGAACTAGTTCATCATGTTGGAGTCCAGGAGTAGAGTTAAGGTAGTATTGTGTTATAATAACAATAGGGAAGTGGTAGGTGTATGTGAAATCTATAAAAATAATGACTTTGTTATTGAAAATGTACTTTTAGTAGAAGGGTTAAAGCACAATCTACTTAGCATTAGTCAACTATGACACAAAGGTTTTGATGTGAATTTTTTTTTTCAAATAAATGTTTAATTATTTTAAATGGAAAAAATATTTTAGAAGATAAAATAATTAATAATATTTATATGCTTTATTTAGGTTGCATTAATTTTTAATAATCATTGTTGCTTGAAAATTATTTTGGATGAATTATAGATATGGCATAGGTGGCCATGCCATGACATTTTGAAAATCCTTAGGAATATTACATAAAAGGATATAGTCAGAGGTATTTCTAAGCTACATTTTTCTAAGGATCATATGCGTGATGCCAGTCAGTTAGGAAAGAAAACTAGGTCTTCATTTCATTTTATTAAGGATATTATTACCACTAGAGATTCTACACATGAATCTATTTGGACCTATTAGTATAGCCAATTTAGTTGGTAAGAGCTATGGATTTGTGATTTTAGATGAATACTCTAGATTCAATTGGGTTATATTCTTAGCACATAAGATTGAGTCATTTGATGAGTTCAAAATCTTCTACACTTGACTTTAGAAGAGTTTATGATGTTTAATCTCTCTAATTTGTAGTGATCATGGTGGAGAGTTTGAGAATGATAGATTTGAATTATTTTGTAAATAATTTGAGATTAATCATAATTTTTTTCCCATAGGACCCCATAACATAATGGCATATCTAAAAGGAAGAGTGTGATATAATTAAAGGCTACTAGGGAAATTTTAGCAGAAATACAGTACCATTATACTTTTGGGCAAAGGTAGAAAATACTTTCCGCTACGTGCTAAATCAGATGAACATTAGGACTAATTTGAATAAGACACCCTATGAACTACTTATGGGTAGGACACCAAACTTATCCCATCTATATGCTTTTTGGTTACAAAGGCTTATGCTTTTGAATGGAAAATCACATTTATGAAAGTTTGATTCTGAGGTAGATGAAAGAGTTTTCTTAGGTTATTCGTCAATAGGTAAAGCCTATAACATCTTCAATAAAAAAACTTAGTTATAAGGAAATCCACCCATGTGGTATTTGATAAGTCAGATAGATTAATTAAGCCTATGATAGATAATGATAATGAAATTTATATTACCCATGGTGTAGAAAGTATTAACCCAATAAATAAAGAATTTTTCCTTAAAGTAGATTCTCGTATTGAGTAGTCCAGTCAAAGCTGGGAGCAACTCCAGCATCAACACGAGGTAGATCATAGGTGGTTCAATGATCCGTTTGCCACCATCCATCGCTGCTTCAAGCTATAATCATTAATGCCTGATCTGGGATCTTTGTATGAGTATAGTGGTGTTGTTCTTTATAGTTTGTTCTTTATCTTGTATTTATATTTTCTACCTTTTGTAGTGTTTCCATGTATTTGGTGATGTTTAAAGAGGGAGTTGGATGTTATTGGATGTATTATTTTTCCCTTAATGCAATATAATATTGTTTCAAGTCCTATTGTATTTATTAGTTTTTAATTTAGGTTAATAAAATTCAAAAAATAATAAAATTTGAAAAATAATAATAAAAAAAAAACCAATTTCTTCCTATTTTAAAAGAGATTATAAAGTAAGGGGGTGATCATTAGAAGAAATTAAAATAAACGTATAATTTCAACCAGCAATGTTTGTCATTATCAAAATGTGGGAGCCCGAGCTCATATTTTAGTGATTACGATCATTATTGGATGACGATCTACTTATTCATGTATACTAATTTAGATATTTGTTTGTGTACTGCTAACTTTTCAGTAACATTATAAAAGAAAAAAGACTAAAGATTCAAGCTTCAGACTAAGCATTTTTAGTCTGCGAGTTAAACTATATATTGAAGAGTCTATAGTTCTACTATTACTTGAGTCAATAAATATAGAAAGGTGTACATTAGTTTATCAACCTTGCTTATAGACATAGGAAGAATAAAAGTAAGATGTTTTAATTTTTCTATAAAATCATATTATACACTCTTAAGCATTCTACACGATTAGTTGAAACAGAAATAAATAAAAATGTTTAACTTAAATGAAAAAAGAAATTTAAAATATAATTAATTATATAGTATGAATACCACATCGTACTAGATGTTTATCTATAACTAGAAACCGTGCCATTAAATCTAACTAACCTAAAATAGGAAAATTTAAATTTTAAATATTAAACTATTCACATTATATGATGTCTTGTGTATTGTAAGATTTTAAATTGTTGCCTAATAAGGCTAATTATTTAAGCAATTGAATATGATCTGAATGGATTATAGATCATGTTTTATGCATATCATATTTTATAATCTTAGATTATAATATACGAGTTGCCCAAGGAGTCTTTGGATGAATTTCAATTTATCCAGTATCATCATAGATCATATTATTATTTGCTAACTATGTTGAAAAGTAATAAGCAATTATAATTATATTTTCTTTACAAAAACTTCTAACATAATGCATTTGAATTTCTTTTAGTTTTTTAGCAAAACTCATCATTATGAATGATATATCACCTTAGATGGTGAAAATACCATTCACTAATAAGTTTAAATTACAAACCTATAAGTTTTTTTTCTCGGTTATTATGATCAAATTTAGGAGTGGATTACAAATGATTCTGGAGAATCAAAATGGAATTAAATTAGATATTTTACTACGGTAGTTAAAGTGCTTTATTATCAATTATTATAGTTAGATCGTCGTAGTGACCTATGTATAACCCCGAAGGGTCAAAAATGATGTTCAAATACATATCTAACTATACTAATATATATGTACATGAAAGTTTGATATATGATGTTATGCCTAATTGAACTGTCCCTAGGCACACGGAGAGGAGGAGTGAATTGGTTGTTTTAAAAACTAACTACTAAGTTTAAAAAACAAAAACTTATATTTTTGGATTTTTCAATAATTAGAAAGAAAGGAATACTTTCTCCTAATATGAAAGCTAACATACTAATCAATGGTTACAATGATGGTGATGATATTCTAATCAACACAATGATAAATCAATCACACATTTTCAATAAGAAATTATCACATAATTAAAATGCAAAAAAACTAAACTGCAAAAAATGAAAATCAGAATCAACATACCAGAATTTTTTAGTGGTCAATCAAACAATAATCTACATCCACACCACATAGTTCTCCACTACGAGTATTACACTAAACCGTTAGTGTCACTCCTTTAGCACCCATAGTTAGGCAGAGAAGCCCTAACAATCTTTTTACTAACCCGATGTGGCAGAGAACCTTGACCTCCTTTTTCACCCTACTAATGAAGGCAGAGTACCTCAATATCCTTTTAAACCCTCTTGGTGAAGCTAAAGAATCCGCACTCCTTTTACACCCTCTTTTTGAAGGCAAATATCCTCACACTCCTTTTTTACCCTCTTGATGATGGCAGAGAACCTCAAATTAATTTCACCATTCCTAGTGTGGCGGAGTAGTCGGGTCCTTCAAAACCATAGAGGTCTTCTTCCCAAAGCTTCCCACAAGATAAACCTTGGCACTTGGAGGAGCTGAAGTGCAAGTTCATCTGAGCAACCATGTGGAACTCCCTTTCACACTCCCATAAAACCCACAAGGATCTTCTCCCTCTCTCATGAACTCCAACCTTTCTCTCCCAAGCTCTAGGCTCTCTCTTTAAGGTTTCTTTAGAAGAAAGCAACTAATGAATGCTAAAAAGACTCTTACAAAGTCTTTTGAAAAAGCATAAATATAGGGCTAAAAATAATCCTAAAAATTTATTTTAGTCAACACTAGTCATTCAATACGATCTAAGATCATACATTATGATTAGTTCACATAGCCAAGTTAGTACTATACGAAGAGTAAGGCACTATATGATTAGTTCGGGTAATGGAGCTTATCATCCAATACGATATAAAGCATCATCAAATATGATTAGTTAAAAAAACTTGGAATATCATCACGTACGATTGGCGATGAATAGATAACATCCAATGCAAAGATCAGGTCGTACAGTATGATTGGTTTCAATTGTCTTGTATGATCTGATTAGATCAGTTATTTCAAAATTATGCCCCTAATTACATGATTACTTTAAGCAATATTTAATTATATCATACAATATTATACCTTTTGTACATTATAATTAGTGCAAATTTGGAATTTTAAAATATTACCCAAGTTATGATTGGCAGCTAAGATCTTGATTTCAACCAATCATCCTATACGATCTAGATTGTACAGTATGTTTGGTTGAAATGGCTTTAATGATTATGATTACCTATTTTATTAATTTTTTTAATAATTAATCATACAGTATGACAAGGTTCATATAGTACGATTAGTTTAAAATAATTACACTTCTAATTTTCTCACTATCTCACTCCTTTAAGTGTGTGTGTGTACAAGGTCACCAGGATAGCAAGCTCCCTTACAGGGCTTAACTCAAGATATTAAAAAAAATAAATGAATATTACATACTCTTTTAACACACCCTATTTTACCAAATCTTAAACCCAGAATCTTCATTGAATGGTGCATGATATACCTAAAATGTTAGTAATCACACTACCAAATATGTACTATAAAAATGAGGAGAAGTAAAGACATAATTAATAATAATAGTTATCATAAAAAATATAAACTAAGATACCTAAGTTGTAACAATCTCTACATTTTTTATTATGATAAACATTATTCGTTGAATTTGCAAACTAATAGTATTTTATCCTAATCTCCCCTCACTAAAAGAATTATAATAAAAATTAGTGGAAAATATTTATTTGTCTTTTTTTAAATTTTAATTTTAAATTAAGAAAATAAATTTTAAATTAAATAATTGATGAATAAATATAATCAAATATATATAATTCTCCTTTCGACATCACCAAAAAGAAGAGATAATGCAACATACAAATTAAACTCCATACATGAAACAAGAAATTTTAAAGAAGAGAAATAAAATAATTAAAATACACAATTGAAAAAAAGAAAATAAAAAAGAATGAAAACATTCAAAAAGAAATTACAACATATAATCATGCATAAAATAGATAAATAAACACACAACCAAACCTTAACATACTTATACATATTCATAGTTAATAATTGAATCCTTGGCCATTAAGCATAGGTTCGTTACCTCTACTTCTCACTTCTGTTCAGATGAGTCAGAGGCTATGTTTGTCTATGAGATTTTTTGGTTCTTTACATTTTCCCTTTTTTTCATTTAGCTTATCATCACACTTTTCCTTCACAGGGTGGATCTTAAAATTGGGGAATTCACACTTTAAATTTCTAGATTTCCTACATCCAAACAAATAATGTCAGAAGAAATTTTATCATTTTTATCATGTTTATCATTACTCCACTTTAGTTGATGCTTATACTTGTGCTTCAGGAAACTTTTAAATTGGCTTGTTATTAATATTATCTTCTCACTCACATCATCTCCTATGCAATTTTTATCTATTTATTTCAACCTTTAGCACTATTTTCTTATATATTCTCTTATCACCTGCATCTAAAACTTTTTAACTTACACTTTGCACGCAGGAAATGAGCGACCCAAGCAGATTATTAATATAATAAATATTTAGGTCTTTTGATTAACATATAGCAGTGACTTTGGCATCAAAATTATGAGGTAAATAACGTAGAATTTTGTTGATCTTCTAAGAGTTTGAAAGTTCTCAACCTAAATCATGTAATGATGTCACTATTTGAGTAAACATAATATACATATTTGAGATAGTGATATGATTTCAAGAAAAAAGGCTTGTAATCATGTGATAAGATATTCAACCTACATTATTTGACTTCATAAGTACCGTCATATGTAATGAATAGTCTATTATAAATGTCCTTGTTAGTGGTACAAGTAAAAACTCTCATGTCATCTTTAAACTTAAGTGCATAGAAAAAACAATTTAAGTAATTAGCATTTAGTTTTGCAAAAAACTTATTCTTATCTACCTTATTTAGTGAAAGGAATATTAGTTTTGACTCCATCGACAATACGTGATGGTACAGAATAACTAGTTTGAATCATATGCCACATTCAAAAATTAGTTAATTACAGAAAGTAGACATGCATATTTTATTAAAATCAAAGAGAATATTTTTGAATAGAGGTAGACGAGTTATATAATAGCCCTCCATGGTGTTTCTATTGTCGAAATGTGTCATCATATTTCTCAAGATTTTTAAAAATTCTACTTGTGAGAACCACACTAGTACCAATTAGAATTTTGATATTGGATGGTAAGGCTATGTGAATTATCCCTAGGCACACCACGAGGGGGTGAATTAGTAGTTTTAAGAACTAATTGCTAACTTTAAAATAGAAGAAAACTTATACTTTTTTATTTTTAAATAATTAAAAAGAAAGTAATACTTTCACCTGATATGGAAACTAAGAAACTAATCAAAGGTTACAATAATTATGATGATGGTCTGGTCAACAAAATAATATATCAATCATAGATTTTCAACAAGCAATTATCACATAAAAAATACATAAAAAGTTAAGGGCAGAAAATAAAAATCATAATTAGTACATAAAAAATTTATAGTGGTTCAGTAAAATAATGTCTTACGTCCATTCCACAGAGTCCTCCTCTTTGAGTATTAAACTAAACCTTTAGTGTCTCTTATTTAGCGCCCACAGTTAGGTGAAGAAGCCCTTACAATCTTTTCACCAATTTAGTGAGACAAAGAACCTTGACTTCATTTTTCACCCTCCTGGTGAAGGCAGAGAACCTTGAACTCTTTTCACACCCTCATAGAGAAGGAAGATAACCTCACACTCTTTTTACACCATCCTAGTAAAGGAAAAAAACCTCACACTCCATTTTCACCCTCTTAGTGAATATAGAGAACCTCGAATCACTTTCACCTTCCCATATGCGATGGAGTGGCAGGTCCTTTGATACCAAAGTGATCTTCGTTCCAAAGCTTCCCTCAAGAAAAATCATGACACATGAAAGAACTCAGGTGCAAGTTCGCCTAAGAAACCATGTGAAACTCCCTCTCGCACTCCTTGAAACCCTCAATGATCTTCTCCCACTCTCACAAACTCCACCTTTTCTCTCACAAGCTCTAAGTTCTCTCTTAAAGCTAACTTCAGAAGAAAATAATTTAATGAATGCAAAAAAAGACCCTTATAAATTCTAGTGAGAAAGCTTAAATTGAGGGCTTTAAAAAATTCTAAAAATTTAATTCATTCGACATTGATCATACAGAACGATCCAAGATCATACATTACAATTTGTTCAAATAATCCTATTAGTTCTTACGAAGTTACGATCAATTCAGGTAAATTGGTTTACCATCCAATATGATATAAAATATCTTATAGTATGATTAGTTCAAATGACTTGGATTCTCAATTTATATTATTGGTGATGAATAAATATCATCCCATGCTAATATTTAGTCATACAGTACTATTAGTTCCAATCCTCTTGTACAATCTGACTGCATCAATTATCCAAAATTGTTCCCCTAATCATAGGATTAATTTAGGCATATATCGTACATTACAATTATTACAAATTTTGAATATCTTAATATTGCATAAATTATGATTGATGAATGAGATCTTGATTTAAAATTATTATCAAATACGATCTATATCGTATAATATGAATAGTTAAAATGTCTTTAATTATCACCATTAGTCATTTTAATGATTTCTATAATATGATATAGATCGTATAGAATGATTAGGTCAAAAAAATTATACTTATAATTTTCTCACTATTTTACTCTCCTGAGTGTGTTTGTATAGTCACCAGGCTAGCATACACCCTTAGAGAACTTGACTCAAGAAATTACAAAAAATGAATATTACAATATTTTAACTCACTCTATTCAACCCAATAATGAACTCATAATCTTTATTGAATGATGCATGATGTAGCTAAAATAATAGTACACACACAAACAAATATATATTACAAATACTATGAGAAATAAAGAGTTAATCAATAATGTTAGTTATCATCAAAAACATAAACTCGAGAGCCCGATTTAGAATAATCTCCCCTCTTTTAATGATGACAAGTAATATTGGTTGAATTTGCAAACTAATAATATTTTCACTTAATCTCCTCACTAAGAGAATTATAATAAACAATAGTGGAAAATATTTATTTTTATCTTTTTATTTTATTTTTAATTTAAGAAAATAAATGTAAAATTAAATAATAGATGATATATATATATATATATATATATATATATATATATATATATATATATATATATATATATATATATATATATATACTTCCTCTTTTGACATCGCCAAAAAGGAGAGATAATACAATACACAAATTGAACTCTGTACATAAAACAATAAAATTTTAAAAAAGTGAAAGAAAAATAGTTAAAACACAATACAAAAAAAGAAAAGAAAAAAATATAAAACCTGTTAAAAGAAATTATAATATACAATCATGCATAAAATATAACTATTAAGAAATAAAAAAATAGATAAACAAAAACACAAACAAACCTTAACATACTTATACTTAATTAACGTTAGCAATTGAATCCTTGGCCATTAAGCATTGATTTGTTATGCCCTCTTCTTACTTCTATTCTGATGAGTTAGAGGTTAAGTTTGCCGAGGAGAGTTTTTCTTCTTTTCATTTTTCCCTTTTTTACATTTGCCTTATCCTCACCCTTTCCTTCAAAGGGTGGCTCTTAAAATTGGGGCATTCAGACATTAGATGTATAGGTTTCTTACATCCAAAGAAAATATTGTTAGAAGAAAATTTAATATTTTTACCATATTTACCTTTTCTCCACTTTACTTGACACTTGTGTTTGTGCTTTAGGAAACTTTTAAATTAGTTTGTTATTAATGCTATCTCCTCACTCACATCATCTCCTAAGCAATTTTTATTTGTCTTTGGCCTCTATCTCTATATTCTTATATATTCTCTAATCCCTTGCATCCAAAAGTATTTGACTCATACTTTGCTCATAGACAATTAGTGAACCAAGCAGATTATCAATAGAATAAAAATCCAGGTCTTTCGATTCACATATATCAGTGACTATGGAATCAAAATTATGAGGTAGAAAATGTAGAATTTTTTTTACCTTCATGGAGTTTGGAATTTCTCTACCTAAAGCATGCAATGATATAACTATTTGCGTAAACCTAATATATATATATATATATATATATATATATCTGAGATTTTCTCATAAGGTTTTAAGCAAAAAAATTCATAATCATTCAATTAGATATTAAACCCATATTATTTGACTTCACTAGTATCTTCATATGTAATGCATATTCTATCCCAAATGTTCTTTCCAGTGGTACAAGTAGAAACTCTAATGTAATCTTTAGACTTAAGTGCTCAGAAAAAATAATTTAAGCATTGAATATTGAATTGTGTAAAGACTTGTTCTTCTCTACTCCATTTAGTAAAAGGAAGGTTAGTTTTGACTCCATCATCAATATGTGATGATATGGAATAACCAGTTTGAATCATATGTCATATTCACAAATCAATTAATTATACAAAAGTAGACATGCATATTTTCCATAAACAAAGGGAATATTTTTGAATAAAGGTGGACGAGTTATATAATAACCCTCCGTAGTGTTTCTATTACCGAAATGTGTCATGGATCATTTTCTCAAGCATTTTTAAAATGCAACTTGTAAGAATCACTCTGATATCAATCAAAAGTTCAATATAGATATAGGATGTTAAGCCTAAGTGAACTATTCCTAGGTACATGAAGAGGGAGGGATGAGTAGGTACTTTTGAAAAATAAATACTAACAATCAATATTTTCACTTGATGAGGAGGCTATGAAACTATTCAAAGGTTACAATAATAATGATGATAGATTAATAATCATATTTGTATATTAATCACAAATTTTCAAAAAAGCAATTATTACATAAATAAAATGCAAAAAAAGTGAAGTGTAGAAAAAAGAAAATTAGAATTAGCACACTTAAACTTTATATTGGTTTGGTCAAATAATGACCTATGGCTACTCCCCAAAGTCTTCCTCAATAAGTGTTACACTAAACCTTTGGTATCTCGATCTCCTTTAGCCCCCAAAGCTATGCAGATAAACCCTTACAATCTTTTCACCAACTGAATGTGACAAAAAACCTTGACCTCCTTTTCACCCATCTAATGAAGATAGAGAACCACAATCTCCTTTTATGCCCTCTCAATAAAGATAGATAACCTCGCACTCCTTTTACACCCTTTTGGCAAAGGTAGAGAACCTTGCACTCCTTTTTCACCCTCCTGGTGAAGGTAGAGAACCTCAAATCACGTTCACCTTCTCCTATGCGAGGGAGTAGCCGAGTCATTTGAAACCAAAGAGATATTCTTTCAAAAACTTCCCTCAATATAAACCTTTAAACATGGAGGAACTATGCTGCAAGTTTTCCAGATCAACAATGTGGAACTCCCTCTCACACTCCCTTGAAACTCAGAAAGATCTTCTCCCTTTCTCAAAAACTCCACCCTTTCTCTCCCAAACTTAAGCTCTCTCTTTAAGCTTTATTTAAAAGAAAAAAAACTTAATGAATACCAAAAAACTCTTACAATGTCTTATGAGAAAGCTTAAATAGAAGGTTTCAAAAAACTCTAAAAATTTAATTCAGTCGATAATAATCATACAACACAAATTATTTAAATAGCCCCTGTTAGTACTATATGAAGAGTAAGGTGTTATACGATCAATTCAGGTAATTAAATTGATCATCCAATATGATATAAATCATCATCCAGTATGATTAGTTCAAATGACTTTGATTATCATCTCGTATGAGTTGTGGCGAATAAATATCATCCCTTGCAAATATCGTGTATGATTTGTTCCAATCGACCTGTATGATCTAACTGGATCAATTAATATAAAATTATTCTTATAATTAGAAAATTATTTAAGAAATATTTAATAATATTATACAATATGATACATATCATATAATATAGTTCGTGCAAATTTTAAATTTTAAATTACCTAAATTATTATTGACAGCTATGATATTCATTTCAACTTATCCTCTAGTATGATTTGGATTACACAGTATAATTAGTTCAAATAGCTTTAATTATCATAATTAGGTGTTTTGATGAGTTTTGGAATATCTGATCATATAGTATGAGTAGCTAAAAAAATTATACATCTAATGTTTTCACTATCTCTCCCTTGAGTTTATGTGTGCTTGGTCACCAGGCTAGCATACACCCTTATAAGAATTGACTCAAAAAGTCAAAAATAAATAAATGAATATTATAAACTCTTTCAATATACCTATTATTCTTAATCTTGAGCATTGAATCTTCATTGAATCGTGCATGATATACCTGAAATACTAGAACACACATAAATAAATATGAACTACAAATACTTGAAGAAGTAAAGATGTAATTAATAATGTTAATTATCATCAAAAAAATAAACTAGGGAGCCAAAGTTGAAACAATACTTATTATTACTTTCATGTCAAAATCTTTTAATAAGAAATGGTTTATTTTCTTGTAGGTTTGAAGGCGTCATTTATTATTGAACATGTTGAATATAATGATATTGATAATCCTTAGTTTTAATTTTTCCAAAGAGAATTATTTTTTCCCCAATTTTTTTGGAACAAAATAGAATGAGATTTGATTATTTTAGGGGTCTTAAATCTCCTATGATGGTAAGCCTTTATATATAATTATGTCATAGAAATTTTGAGTTTCTTTTGAATACTCAAGATTAAAATAATAGTAAAAATCTCTTTTAGAATTTTTGAGTGATATGAAAGGAATAAGGTAAAATTTTATTTAAGGAATGGAATAAATTTGAGCACTTATTTTTTGAGGCTAAAGGATGAAAAGTAAAAGGTGTTTTGAGATTTTAAAACATGTCAGAAAGACCCTAATCTTTCCTATGTGTTGGGCTTTAAATCTTGTGTTAGAGAAACTTTTAGTTTGAGTTGTTATTTTATTAGAAATTTGGGATTAGATTCTAGCTGTTAAGAACTTAAGATTTTTGTTCTACCTCGGATTCTAAATCTAAGTTGTGCACTAAACGATAGTGACCTGAATCTAATAAATGAAATTCAAATTTTGGCTTACTTCGACTTAGATTGGAGTGTCATCTAAAAACCTTAAGAACCTTAAAACCATGTATTTAATCATTAAGAAAGATGGGTAGATTGCTATTTAATTCTTTGAGAAATTGAGCCTGACATCTGTTAAGAGAGTTGCTATTTGCATGTTTTATATTCTTGCAACTTGTATAGTTTGATGATTCCAATTATTATTATTTTATGTATAGTTATCTCCTAACACTTTTAGGAAGATTTATTTTTGCTCTTGTGTGTACTAACATTTCAAGAAAATCAAACTCCAGACTACGAAGACTTCAAATCAAATTCAGCATGAGATAATTTGTGAATTTGAAGCTTGTACTTTTCTTTGAATTAAGTTTGTGAGGGAGTGATTGTAATTGAGTGAATAAATACACACACACTTAAGATTGTTAGAATAGTTGCTATTTGAATGATTTATATTTGTGCAACTTATGTAGTTTTGATGATTCCAAACATTATTGTTCAAATGTATAGTTATCTCTTAACAATTTTAGAAGATTTGTATTTGCTCTTGTGTGTACTAACATTTCAGGAAAATCAGACTCCAAACTACGATAACTTCAAATCAAATTCAACATGAGATATTTTGTTTATTTGAAGTTTGCATTTTCTTTGATTTAATTTTGAAAGGGAGTGATTGTAATTGAGTGAATAAAAAACATACACACACACATATAAGGAGATCATAAAACTTTATACAGATCGTACGGGACGATATTTATCGTACTGGACGATCCGTCAGTTATCACCTATAGAGCACATGGAACGAATAGGAACTTGCTCGGAAAAAAATTTTTCTAAGTCCTATTCGTCCAGGACGAAATTTATTATCATCCCGGACGATGGGTTCTTTGTAAAATTTTCGTCCAGACGAATTTTATTATCGTACGAGGCGACCAGTCCTCTGGAAAATTTTCGTCCAGATGAAAATAAATATCGTACCGGACGATCAAGTCTCTGGAAAATTTTCGTTCATACGAAAATAAATTATCGTCCGTGGCGATTGGTCCTCTGAAATATTTTCGTCCAGACGAAATAAATAATCGTCCAGGACGATCGGGTCTCTGGAAAATTTTCGTCCAGACGAACATATTTTCATCCAAACGATTAACCGACTTATAACAGTTTTCACCAGTTTCTAGAACCGACCTTGTAATAACCGTTCGTACTGGACGAACCTAGTTCGTATAGGAGGATCATCTGTACGAAGTCATTTCGTACACATATACAAATTGGGTCGTTTCAGATCGTTTAAGTAAAATCGTCCAGGACGATCCAGGATCGTACAGGACGATCCACTGCGTACAGAATTGGAAACTTGTAGTTTTTGGGCGGTTTTTCTTGTCTTTTATATAAATAGTCTAAATTAGACTGCCACCATATCTTTTTGTCATTTGATCTTCGTGCCTCTTGAGAGAATAGCCAAGGAGAGAGTGGAAGAGAGCATTCAAAGGAGGATTCCTACCACTGGAGCGAGAAGTCTTCACTTGGATTACAAAGGTAAGAGTCTGTACTTGTGAAATTGGATTTCTTCACTCTTTTCTTTATTCCTTCTAGATTCTTGTGAGAAGATCAGTCAAGGAGATCTGGTTCTCTGCCGACACTTGGAGAGTGTAAACAGCCGAAAGGTTCTCTGCCTACACTTGGAGAGTGTGAACAGCCGTAGGGTTCTCTGCCCACACTAGGAGAGTGTAAAAGGACGACGGTTCTCTGCCGCACCGAGTAGTGGTGAAAAGAGTGTGTTGTAAAGGCTTCTCCGCCTTGCTGTGGGTGCTAAAAGAGAGTCACTTTGTGGTATTAGTGCAATACTCAGAGGGTGCCTCTGAGGAGTGGATGTAGGTCTGGTTATAGACCGAACCACTATAAATCTGGTGTCATTTACTTTATTGTTTTTATATTTCCGCACTTTAAATTTCAGTTTTAACAACTCTGTGGTTGAAAAACATTTTTCTACAAACTTTAAAAGAAAATTTTATTTCGGTTCAACTTTATCATTAAGAGGGTTTAAAATTTTTAAAACTACCAATTCACCCCCCTCTTGGTAGCCATGGGACATTTACTTAGGCTTAACAACCTAATTACTGGACTCAACAAGTGGTATCAGAGCCTAGTTTCAAAATCATAAGTTTGAACTACTTTTTGATTAACGTAGATGGCTATATTTGGAAACCGAAACACACCTGAGGGTTACTCTATCACTAGACCTCCACTGTTTGACAATATTCCTTTTGATTTTTGGAAAACTCGCATGTCTACTTTCTTACAGTCACTTGATTATCGCATGTAAATGCTAGTCCAGGAAGATTACTCAAAACCAACTAGATTAGTTGATGGAATTAGGGTAGAAACACCCTATGCAGATTGGACTATTGAAGAACGTGACTTAGCACAATTAAATGCGAAATGTTTAAATAGTTTCTTTTGTGCTTTAAAATCTGAAGACTACATGCGAGTTTCCACTTGTAAAAGCGGAAAAGACATATGGGATAGACTTTGTATTACTTATGAAGGGACAAATGAGGTTAAGCAATCAAGACTCAATATCTTGTTACATGACTACGAATTATTTTGCATGAAACCTAATGAATCTATATCTGACATGTACACAAGATTCACTCAAATTGTCACATCTTTGCATGCACTTGGTAGGGAACTAACTAATGCTGAAATGGTTAATAAGATTCTTCGTTGTTTACCTACTGCATACGATGCTAAAATTACTGCAATTACAGAGTCTAAAGATCTGAACATTTATTCCATTCACAATCTTCTTGGTTCACTCATTGCTTACGAGCAAGGAGTAAGTCAAAGGAAGATTGATGCAGGTGAACCAAGAAAGGACAAAAATATTGCACTAAATGTGGAAGAGTCAGAAAGTGAACACTCACAACCTGAGGATGAAGACGATATTGCACTGATGACTAGACAATTCAGAAGCTTTTTAAAGAGGAAGCAGAAGAGACGCCAGTAATGGAATAGAGGTAAGTATAATAGAAATGACAAGGTTTCTAATGAAGTGATTTGTTATGAATGCAGGAAACCAGGTCATATAAAGACTGATTGTCCAAAACTCAAAGCCACTCCTAGCAAGGAAAAGGTAGAGGAGAAACCAATGGTAAAGAAGGGAAAGAAGAAGTTTCAAAAGGCTTTTTGGGCGGACTCAGCTTCAGACTCATCTGAGACTGAAAAAGAAGAAGAAGTCACCAACCTTTGCTTGATGGCAAATAATGCTGAACAATCAGATCAAGAAGAGGTATGTGATTTAACCTATAATGAATTGTTTGAAGTTTCTGAACACATGCATGATGCATATAGGAAAATGAAAAAGATGCATGCTAGTTTAGTGTTAGAATTGGAAGAGCTTAATAAGGAACATGAAATCCTTAGGAAATATCATGCTTTAATTGATAGCAACCACATGAAACTACTTGATGAATATGATGACTTGAATAAAAATTTTGAGAATTTAAAATCATCTTATGCTGAACTTGAAAAAGAATTTAAGAATTTTAAGGATAAATCTGAAAGCAAGACATATAGAATTAATTATACCAATCGAATCTTGGAGGATATGAATTCATTTTACAAACTCACTATAAGAGCTCTCGAGGATAATAGGAATCCCCCTAAACTTGAAGATTTTACAAATCCTAAATATTATCCTAAATTCATGAAATCCCTTAGAAGACAATCATATGAAAGAAAACATAGGAATATTTTTCCTAACGTTAAATGTAACAATTGTGGATTTTGGGGACATATATCTCACACCTGCACTTTAAAGATGAAACCTAATTTGGTGTGGAGAACTAAGATGCATAAACCTAGACATATCATACATGCATCTGATTATAAATTTCATAAAGGTGAACACAAACTAGTTTGGGTTCCCATGTCTAACATTTGAGAATTTTGCAGGAATACTCTCACACAAGACCTCGTGAGAGTATATGATACCTGGACAGCGGATGTTCAAAGCACATGACTGGAGATACTGCTCAATTCATAACGCTGGAAGCCAGGAGTGGAGGCAAGGTTACACTTGGAGATAATACCACAAAGAAAGTGGTTGGATCAGGTATGATTGGAAATTTGAAAAACTTTTTCATAGACAATGTTTTATTAGTTGATGGCTTAAAACATAATTTGCTTAGCATAAGTCAGCTATGTGATAAGGGCTATAATGTAAAATTTTTACCTACTAGCTGCATAATTAGCCTAAATGGGAAAATTGTTTTAAATGGAAAAAGGGTAAACAATGTCTACATGCTAGATTTAAATTGTATTCAATCTCCTACTGGTTTTTGTTTGAAAACTGTTTCTGATGAATCATGGCTTTGGCATAGGAGACTTTGTCATTCTAGTATGAAAAATCTTAGAAGAATTACCCAAAAGAATTTGGTGAGAGGAATACCTAAACTAGACTTTACCAAGGACAATCTATGTGATGCATGTCAATTAGGAAAATAAGTGAAGTCCTCTTTTAAGTCCAATAAAGATCTTAGGACCAGTAAACCTTTAGAAATTCTTCACATGGATCTTTTTGGACCTGTAAGCACTGTTAGTCTAGGAGGAAAGGTATATGGATTTGTTATAGAAGATGATTTTTCAAGATTCACCTGGGTTAAATTTCTTTTCCATAAGAGTGAATCATTTGAGGAATTCAGAAATTTTTCAACTTGAATACAAAGAAAACTAGGATGTGAAATAATTTCTATACAAAGTGATCATGGAGGAGAATTTGAAAATGAAAGATTTAAAGATTTCTGTAAAGAAAAGGGGATTGATCATAATTTTTCTGCAACTAGAACTTCTCAACAAAATAGAGTAGTTGAAAGAAAGAACAGAACATTAATAGAAGCCGCCCGAGCAATGTTAGCAGAATACTCGCTTCCTAGATATTTTTGGGCTGAGGCGGTTAGCACTGCATGCTATGTTCTGAATAAGGTGAATGTGAGAACAAATTTGAATAAAACACCCTATGAGTTACTAAAAGGTAGAACACCAAATTTGTCTCATTTGCATGTATTTGGTTGCAAGGTGTTCATACATAATAATGAAAAATATGCCTTAGGAAAATTTGATCCAAAATCAGATGAAGGAATTTTTGTTGGATATTCAAGTGTTGGAAAATCTTATAGAGTATTCAACAAAAGAACTTTAGTCATTGAAAAAACCACACATGTTGTTTTTGATGAAAATGGAAACATGGAAGAGCCAAATGTTGTTGAAGAAGAAATTGAAGAAAACTCCCAAAAGATTGATAGATTAAATTTGGAAGAAAATTTAGAAAGAGAAGACCCTTTGCCTAGAGATTTGAGATTTTTTAAAAACCACCCAAAGGAATTAATTATAGGTGAACCAAGTGAGGGTGTTAGAACTAGGCGTGGATTAAACAAGGAAGTCAATCATTCAGCCTTTATTTCAACTATTGAACCCACTAACACTGATCAAGCACTTTCAGATGAATTTTGGATATTGGCCATGCAAGAAGAGTTAAATCAATTTGTAAGAAATAAAGTTTGGGAACTAACTACAAGGTCAAAAGATCAAAGTGTTGTTGGAACCAAGTGGGTGTTCAAAAATAAAATGAATGACTCAGGAGTAGTCATTAGAAATAAGGCTAGATTAGTAGCTAAGGGTTATAATCAAATTGAAGGAATTGATTTTGAGGAAACTTTTGCCCCTGTAGCTAGACTTGAAGCAATTAGGGTTTTACTAGCCTTTGCCTGTTTTAAAGGTTTTAAATTGTTTCAAATGGATGTCAAAAGTACCTTTTTAAATTGGGTAATTGAAGAAGATGTTTTTGTAGAACAACCTCCAGGTTTTGAAAATTCTAAATTTCCAAATCATGTTTTCAAATTAAAAAAGACATTATATGGATTGAAACAGGCACCTAGGGCTTGGTATGAGAGGTTGAGCACCTTCCTACTTGAAAGATCTTTTGAAAAAGGAAGTGTGGATACAACTCTCTTTTTAAGGAAAATTGGAAAGGATATACTTATTGTTCAAATTTATGTGGATGACATCATCTTTGGATCTTCAAATAAACATCTTTGTGATGATTTTTCTAAAACAATGAGTAGTGAATTTGAAATGAGTCTAATGGGAGATTTAAATTACTTTCTAGGATTTAGCATTAAGCAACTTGAGGAAGGTACTTTTCTTAGTCAAACTAAATATATTAAGGACATCCTCAAAAAATATGAAATGGACAATGCTAAACCTGTTAGTACACCAATGAGTTCTTCAGTTCACTTGGATAAGGACCTTAAGGGAAAATCTGTTGATCAAAAGAAATTTAGAGGGATAATTGGATCTTTACTTTACTTGACTGCTAGCCGACCAGATATTATGTTCAGTGTTTGCTTATGTGCTAGATTTCAATCAGATCCAAAAGAATCACATTTGACAGCAGTGAAAAGGATTTTAAGATATCTACTAGGAACTCAAAACTTAGGAATTTGGTATCCTTAGTTTAGCTCTTCATTTGAAATTATTGGTTACTCAGATTCTGACTTTGCAGGCTGTAGAGTGGATAGGAAAAACACTTCTGGAACATGTCAATTCATTGGAAATTCATTAGTTTCTTGGTCTAGTAGAAAATAAAATTCAGTGGCACTATCTACTACAGAAGCAGAATACATTGCATTAGGAAGTTGTGTGGCACAAGTACTTTGGTTAAAACAACAGTTGATTGATTTAGGATTAACTATAGGCACTATTCCAATTTATTGTGACAATACTAGTGCTATTTGCATTTTCAAAAATCCTATTCAACATTCTAGAACCAAACACATTGATATAAGGCATCATTTCATAAGGGATCATGTATCCAAAGGAGAAATTGAACTCATACATGCTTCAACTGAAAATCAACTTGTAGACATTTTTACAAAACCTTTAGCCTTTGATACCTTCAGTACTTTAAGAACAAGGCTTGGTATTATTGATTTGAATGCTTAAACAAAATGTCTTTGCAACATTGATGTTTGTTTTGTTTTGTTTTTTGATTTTGTGAAATTTTGTGTGTTTTGAATGAATTGTTTTTGGATTTATGGTTTTGTTTTATGTTTTCTGTGTTTTTGAATATTTTGTTTGATTTTTCTTAATTTAAAAATTCAAAATTAAAAATTTTTTTTTGGAGGAAATCGTCCAGGACGAAAATGTTTTCGTACGGGACGATGTGTGAAGGAACAGTTTGCGCGAATTTTAACCGTTTTGAGAGCAGTTTTTAATTAGATCGTCTGTACGATCTGATGATCGTCCAGGATGAATTTCTTTTTTTCTCTCAAACGTCGGGACGATTGAATGCAGCGGTTGAGTGGATAAGACAGTTTTTAATATGAACTTCGTCTGTACGAAGTTTTTGTTCGTCCAGACGAACATCTGTCGGTTCATTGTAGGAGACGGTTTTCAAGAGTCATTAAAACGATTTACTTTTTGATCGTCTGTACGAAAATTTTTCGTCTGTACGATCGGTCAAGTCAAAAAGCCTGTACGAAGGGACGCATCGTAAGTTGTGTTGATTATGAAAAGCCGTTACATTTTGGACGAATTGGATCGTCTGTACGAAATTATTTCGTCCAGACGAACGATAATTTTTCGTCCAGGACGAATATTTTCGTCCAGGACGAACGTATCGTTTTTCTTTAAATATGAAGGCTTTCTAACTTAACAATCACACTTCAAAACTTCATTTTCAATCCCTTTCTACTTCAAATCAACAATGGCCTCCTCAAGCAAAAGACAAAAGGTGTTGGTGAAGAAACCAAATAGGAATGCCCCAGACAACTTTCTTTCTAAGGCTAATGAGGAATCTTTTCCTCGTTTTGCATCCGCAAAAATCACTCCCTCTCGCATTCTTATTCAAACTGAGTTGAAATTTTGGGTAATGCACCTATTTGCCTCAACCCAATTTCATTTCATTCTTTCTCTCGTCCACTTCTACAACAAACAAACCTACCACTACTTTCTAGCGAACATGAGTTTCAATTATGACCACTCCACCATTAGTTCTTATGTTTTTAAGCAAAAAGTTGAGATCACCAAGCACGACCTTGGTGCATTTTTAAACTTAAGAACTTAGGGATATAGAGCCCACACCCTAATGTCAGAAACCTCCTTCAAATGGTTTCAGGTCAATAGGGTAATTAGAGAAAATGCTATTGACAATCATGTTGCTAGAGTCTCCGGTATGACCCAAGATGCCCGAATCATCCAGCATATCCTTCGATCCTCAATCATTCCTAAAGCTGGTGATAGGATTAACATTACTCCTCTCCTTTCTTGTCTAACTTTTTTAATCATGAAAGGACATCCTATTGACGAAGCCCAACTTATCATAGACCATATCTATGGGCTTTCAGAAATAGGACATGCTGATCAGAAGAGGAAGAAGAACATTTCATTAGGACACTTAATTACTTATATTTTGGAAAAGAAATACAACATAGTGCATCCTGATGAAGAATACGAAGAGCCAGTTTACTATAATGATGCATCATTCAGATTGCTCTTCAAGGAGAAAAAAGGAAAAGCACACGCCAGTGCTTCAGAAGAGGAAGAAGAAGGAGTGCAAGCTTCTGCTCCTCAATCAGATTACCAGAATCTGATTGAGAGATTTGATAGATTAGAGACTCACATTGATCAAAGGTTTGATCAATTTGATGCTCAACTTACTCAGCAGCAACAAGACATTGATAATATTAGAAATGAAGTTCATGAAATTAATATTAATGTAATGTTGATGGCCTCCTACTTCAACCTTTTTGGCAGCATTCCTCCTCCTCCTCCAGAACAGTAGAAATGTTTTTATGTGTGTCTGTTGTATTCGTTTTTTATGTTTTTATCATGTCTGTTTAATTGTTAAGTGTTTGTGTTTATGTTGGTTTTTCTTTTTAAGTTCAATGTATTTTTTTTATGTAATCCGTTTCTTTAATATCAATGAAAGTTGTTATGTTTATATTTTATTAGATTTGTTTTGAAATGTGGTTAATATTTATGAATTTCATTAGTATTATTTAATATACATAGTGCTTAAATTTGATTGTAATTTGAGATTATCTATATTAGAAAATCTAGACTTTCTAAATTTATAAGTTGTTTATAACTTGTTGTAATTAGAACTTTTAAATTCATGTCTATTCATTTAGACTACATAAAAATTAATATTACTATTGCAATTTAGATATTTTCTTATTTTGTATTTCTATGCTCAAGAGATATTTATGCACCTAGAAATATTTAAAATTTTAGATTATAGATTTTGGAAAGAATTAGTCTCAATTACTCTTGAACATTGTACAAATGTACAAAAATTAAAAGGAATTCGAAAAGATTTGCAAAGTGAAAAAGAGGCACAAAATAAGCCCAACCAAGAAAAAAATGCACAAAAATGTGCCCCAAAATTTTGAAAAAGATGCGCAAAGCGCCACATGAGGTAATTCTCTTCTTTCCAAATTCGTTCATGTTGCAACTCGGGCTTCCGAGTTTATGATTTTGATGATAACAAATAATATTTATTATTCTTTTATTTCTCCTTGTATTTGCAGTGCATATTTCTTTCTATGTTAACTAATATTTCAGGTACATCATGCACCGTTCTTTGAAGAATCAAGGCTCAAGATTGCGTAGAATTGGTCGTATTAAATGAGTCTATAATTTTCATTTATTGAGTCAAGTCTTATAATGATGTATGATAGTTTGTTGATCATGCACACACACAGAGGGAGCAAAAAATGATTATAAATATTTTAACTTTTCTGTTCATCGTACTGTACGAATTTATTTCGTACTGTACGATCTGGTGTAACAGAAATAAATTAAAATATTTATTTTTCCTAAAAAAATTAATTTTGAATATAACTCATCGTACTGTACGATCACTACATCGTACTATACGATCTGTTATAATTAGAAAGACCGCCGTCCATTAAATTAGGCAAAAATTTGAATTTGAACAGTTGTATAATCGTACTGTACGATCATAATCGTACTGTACGATGTTTGAAATATTGCCTAAGTTAATCCTGAGATTATGCAATCAAAACGGCTGAAATTTGTCATTTGGATCGTACTGTACGAACTGGATCGTACTGTACGAACTGGATCGTACTGTACGAACTGGATCGTACAGTACTAACTGGTCAATTTCTGCACATCGTACTGGACGATCTTGAGATCGTACGGTACGATATTTGACGCTGAATTGAGTATTTTTAGGGTTTTTTGAGCCCTTTATTTAAGCACTCTCATAAGACTTTGTAAGAGTCTTTTGGCAGTCATTGTGGCTTCGTTTTTCTTGAGAAAACTTGAAGAGAGGACTTGAAAGGGAGAGAGGAAAGGGTGGAGTTTGAGAGAGGGAGAAGAACCTTGGAGGGGGTTTCAAGGGAGTGTGAAGGGAGTTCACACGGTTGCTCCGGCGAGCTTGCACCTCAGTACCATCGGATTCAAGGTTCGTCTTGAAGGAAGTTTTGGGAAGAAGAAGATCTCATTGGTGTCAAAGGACCCGGCTCCTCCGCCGCACCGGGGAAGGTGGAAGTGATTGTGTAAGGGCTTCTCCGCCTAGCTGTGGGGGCTAAAGGAGAATCACTAAAGGTTTAGTGTAATACTCGGAGGGTGCCTCCGGGGAGTGGACGTAGGTCATGGTTTGACCGAACCACTATAAATTGGTGTGTTCTTTCCTTTATTTATTCTGCAACTTTATTTCCGCATTTAGTTTTGATTGCGATTACATTGCGTGGATGAAATTGATTCAAATGTATCTTTTTATTGTGAATGAAATTCGCTTCCGCATAAAGTCATAAAAAGATATTCATTAAAGAAGATTTTTAATCATCCAATTGCTCTTGTCGTTTTAGTAATTTCTATTGGTATCAGAGCGGGTTTCAAAAATAGTGTTTTAGAAAACCTTGAAAAAATCGACTCATGGCATATTTTGGAAATCGATAACATTGCGGAAGGCTATTGTATCACACGACCACCTTTATTTGACAAGATATTTCTGTTTAATTTTTGGAAAAGTTCGCATGTCAACATTTTTGCAATCAATTGATTATCGAATGTGGAATATGATTCAAACTGGCTATTCTGTACCTTCACGTATGATAGATGGAGTCAAAATTAATATTCCTTTTACTTAATGGAGTAGAATAAAAAACTTATTCAATGCACACACTAAATGCTAAATGTTTGAGATTGTTTTTTCTGTGCATTAAATTCTGACGATTGCATGAGAATCTCTACATGTACTACTGGGAAACGATAGATTATGCATTTCGTACTGAAGGTACTAGTGAAGTCAAACAGTCTAAATTGAATATTCTAATGCGTGATTATGAACTTTTCAGCATGAAGCCATATGAGACTATCTTAGACATGTTTACTAGATTTAATCAAATTGTGATGTCATTGCATGATTTAGGTAGAGAACTTTCGGAAAACTTTGAAAAAGTTAGTAAAATTCTACGAGTCTTTACTTGATAAATTTGATGCCAAAGTCATGTCAATATGTGAATCAAAAGATTTGAATGCTTATTCTATAGATAATCTAATCGGCTCACTCATTGCCTACGAGCAAAGTGTGAGTCAAAGATTTTTGGATGCAGGTGATGAGAAGACAATCTGCTAAAAGTCCAGACAGAGGAATATGGCTTATTATCGTACGATGAAAGCGACCAGATATCATCGATAACAAATAAATTTGAAATTCTATTGAACCACAAGCATGAACATCAACAAAAGCAGAGTAAAGGTAAATATTATAAAAATGTTAAGTTTTGTTCTGACATAATTTGCTTTGGGTGTAGGAAACCCGGACATTTGAAGCGTGAATGCCCCAACTTAAAAACTCTTCCTGCAAAGGAAAATTTTCGAGTACGAAAATAAACCGTTTGTAATTTGGGGAAAAGATAAGCAAAAAGTCTTCTTGGCAGACCTAGTTTCTGAATCATCAGAACATGAGCAAGATGATGAGGTATAAGTATGTTAAGGTTTGTTTGTGTGTTTTTGTTTATGTGTTTTGTATGTTTTTTATTTTTGTATGTTTAACTTGTTTTATATAATCGTATGTTTTTATTTCGTTATTATGTTGTTATTTTATATTTTATTTTATCTCTTCTTTTTGATAATGTCAAAGGGGGAGAAAGTATTGTAGTTTGTTGCATTTTGTTTTAATTTTTATGGTTATTTAATTTTTTTTATATAAAAAAAAACAAAACGATTAAAAAAAAAAATAAAATTTTCCGACTAATTTTTAATGTAATTCTTTTACTGAGGGGGAGTTTTAGGAGAATTTTTTTTAATTTGCAAAGTCAACCAATATTATTTGACATCATCAAAAAGGGGGAGATTGTAATGCAACTCGGGCTTCCGAGTTTATGATTTTGATGATAACAAATAATATTTATTATTCTTTTATTTCTCCTTGTATTTGCAGTGACGATCATTTCTTTCTATGTTAACTAAGTATTTCAGGTACATCATGCACCGTTCTTTGAAGAATCAAGGCTCAAGATTGCGTAGAATTGGTCGTATTAAATGAGTCTGTAATTTTCATTTATTGAGTCAAGTCTTATAATGATGTATGATAGTTTGTTGATCATGCACACACACAGAGGGAGCAAAAAATGATTATAAATATTTTAACTTTTCTGTTTATCGTACTGTACGAATTTATTTCGTACTGTACGATCTGGTGTAACAGAAATAAATTAAAATATTTATTTTTCCTAAAAAAATTAATTTTGAATATAACTCATCGTACTGTACGATCACTACATCGTACTATACGATCTGTTATAATTAGAAAGACCGTCGTCCATTAAATTAGGCAAAAATTTGCCAATTTGAACAGTTGTATAATCGTACTGTACGATCATAATCGTACTGTACGATGTTTGAAATATTGCCTAAGTTAATCCTGAGATTATGCAATCAAAACGGCTGAAATTTGTCATTTGGATCGTACTGTACGAACTGGATCGTACTGTACGAACTTGATCGTACTGTACTAACTGGATCGTACAGTACTAACAGGTCAATTTCTGCACATCGTACTGGACGATCTTGAGATCGTACGGTACGATATTTGACGCTGAATTGAGTATTTTTAGGGTTTTTTGAGCCCTTTATTTAAGCACTCTCATAAGACTTTGTGAGAAGAGTCTTTTGGCAGCCATTGTGGCTTCGTTTTTCTTGAGAAAACTTGAAGAGAGGACTTGAAAGGGAGAGAGGAAAGGGTGGAGTTTGAGAGAGGGAGAAGAACCTTGGAGGGGGTTTCAAGGGAGTGTGAAGCCGGAGTTCACACGGTTGCTCCGGCGAGCTTGCACCTCAGTACCATCGGATTCAAGGTTCGTCTTGAAGGATGACGGTTTTGGGAAGAAGAAGATCTCATTGGTGTCAAAGGACCCGGCTCCTCCGCCGCACCGGGGAAGGTGGAAGTGATTGTGTAAGGGCTTCTCCGCCTAGCTGTGGGGGCTAAAGGAGAATCACTAAAGGTTTAGTGTAATACTCGGAGGGTGCCTCCGGGGAGTGGACGTAGGTCATGGTTTGACCGAACCACTATAAATTGGTGTGTTCTTTCCTTTATTTATTCTGCACTTTATTTCCGCATTTATTTTTATTGCGATTAATTGCGTGGATGAAATTGATTATCTATCTTTTTATTGTGAATGAAATTCGCTTCCGCATAAAGTCATAAAAAGATATTTCTTTTCATTAAAGAAGTTTTTAATCATCCAATTCACCCCCCTCTTGTCGTTTTAGTAATTTCAGTTCAATCTCTTAATTCAAATTGATCTTATGTTCATTTATATTCTATTGAACTTTAAAATATAGAATTTTTATACATCACTCTTGTAATGATTTTCTATAGTCAAATGTCTAAATTGAATCATGTCTTTGATAAATTCTTCTTACTTACAATGTTATATCACTTCTTAAATTTTATGAATTTCTATGATTGACCTAATATCTTTAGTTTAAAATTGCATACCCTATGTCAATCACAATTTAGATTAAATTTTAAAAATGAATTTCATATAATTACTTACATTTCTTGTCTATTTCTTCTTCACTTTTTGTTGCTGTCAAAAAGGGGGAGAAATTATTGTATTTTCTGTTTTGATTGTTCTGTTTGCAAGTTTTTGACTTTGTAGTTGTTTGTGTTAAAATTTTTAAAAAACAAAAATATTATTTTTTATGCCTCCTTATTTTAATGTACTCATCAATTCAGGGGGAGTTTAGGAGATAGGAGATTTGTTTAACTTGAAACCATATAAACAATAATTGTTTTCACATCATCAAAAAGGGGGAGATTATTAGAATAGTTGCTATTTGAATGATTTATATTTGTGCAACTTATGTAGTTTTGATGATTCCAAACATTATTGTTCAAATGTATAGTTATCTCCTAACAATTTTAGAAGATTTGTATTTGCTCTTGTGTGTACTAACATTTCAGGAAAATCAGACTCCAGACTACGATAACTTCAAATCAAATTAAACATGAGATATTTTGTTTATTTGAAGTTTGTATTTTCTTTGATTTAATTTTGAAAGGGAGTGATTGTAATTGAGTGAATAAAAAACTTACACACACACATAAGGAGATCATAAAATTTTATATTGATCGTACGGGACGATATTTATCGTACTGGACGATCCGTCAGTTATCTCCTATAGAGCACATGGAACGTATAGGAACTTGCTCGGAAAATTTTTTTTCTAAGTCCTATTCGTCCATGATGAAATTTATTATCGTCCCGGACGATGGGTTCTCTGTAAAATTTTCGTCCAGACAAATTTTATTATCGTACAAGGCGACCAGTTCTCTAGAAAATTTTTGTCTAGACGAAAATAAATATCGTACCGGACGATCAAGTCTCTGGAAAATTTTTGTTCATACGAAAATAAATTATCGTCCGTGGCGATTGGTCCTCTGAAATATTTTTGTCCAGACGAAATAAATAATCGTCCAGGACGATCGGGTCTCTGGAAAAATTTCGTCCAGACGAACATATTTTCGTCCAAACGATTAACCGACTTATAACAGTTTTCAGCAGTTTCTAGAACCGACCTTGTAATAACCATTCGTACTGGACGAACCTAGTTCGTACAGGACGATCATCTGTACGAAGTCATTTCGTACACATATACAAATTGGGTCGTTTCAGATCGTTTAAGTAAAATCGTCCAGGACGATCCAGGATCGTACAGGATGATTCACTGCGTACAGAATTGGAAACTTGCAGTTTTTGGGCGGTTTTTCTTGTCTTTTATATAAATAGTCCAAATTAGACTGCCACCCTATCTTTTTGTCATTTGATCTTCGTGCCTCTTGAGAGAATAGCCAAGGAGAGAGTGGAAGAGAGCATTCAAAGGAGGATTCCTACCACTGGAGCGAGAAAGCTTCACTTGGATTACTAAGGTAAGAGTCTCTACTTGTGAAATTGGATTTCTTCACTCTTTTCTTTCTTCCTTTTAGATTCTTGTGAGAAGATCAGTCAAGGAGTTTCGGTTCTCTGCCGACACTTGGAGAGTGTAAACAGCCGAAAGGTTCTCTGCCTACACTTGGAGAGTGTGAACAGCCGTAGGGTTCTCTGCCCACACTAGGAGAGTGTAAAAGGATGACGGTTCTCTGCCAGCACCGTGGATTGTGTAAAAGGACGACGGTTCTCTGCCGCACCGGGTAGTGGTGAAAAGAGTGTGTTGTAAAGGCTTCTCCGCCTTGCTGTGGGTCCTAAAGGAGAGTCACTTTATGGTATTAGTACAATACTCAGAGGGTGCCTCTGAGGAGTGGATGTAGGTCTTGTTATAGACCGAACCACTATAAATCTGGTGTCATTTACTTTATTATTTTTATATTTCTGCACTTTAAATTTCAGTTTTAACAACTCTGTGGTTGAAAAACATTTTTCTACAAACTTTAAAAGAAAATTTTATTTCGGTTCAACTTTATCATTAAAAGGGTTTAAAATTTTTAAAACTACCAATTCACCCCCCTCTTGGTAGCCGTGGGACATTTACTTAGGCTTAACAACCTAATTACTGGACTCAACAAAGATGATCTTAAAAAATTTATGCTGATCGTACAAAATGACCATGTTCGTACGGGACGATCAGGTCAGTTTTCTCCTCGAAAGAGCAATGAAATGAATATGATTTGAAGAAAATTTTTCTAAGTCCTGATCGTCCAGGACGAACTAAAACTCGTCCAAGGATGAAATGTTCTCTGAAAAATTTTCATTCAGACAAAATTCATATTCGTGCCAGGATGAAATACTCTCTGGAAAATTTTTATCCAAACGAACTCAAATTCGTCCCAAGATGAAATGTCCTCTGGAAAATTTTTGTTCAGATGAAATTCATAATCGTGCCAGGACAAAATGCTCTCTGGAAAATTTTTGTCCAGACGAATGCAAAATCGTCCCGGGATGATTTGTTCTCTGTAAAAATTTTGTCCGGACGAACCCATATTCATCCCAGGATGAAGTGAACCGAATCTGAAAATTTTGGCGACGTTCTGTAGTTTTTGGGAACCGACCTATGGAATAACCGTTCGTACCGGACGAACCTAGTTTGTACGGGATAATGATCGGGTATGAATTCAGTTCGTACCAATATACATTTGGTTCATTTCCAACACATTTAAGTAAAATCATCGAGGATGATCCACGATCGTACAGGATGATCCACTTCATGTTGACTTAAAAATTTGCAGTTTTTGGACGGTTTTCTATGTCTTTCCTATATATAGTCCAATCTAAACTACCACTTAATCTTTTTGCTTATTGATCTTCGTCCTAATTAAAAGGAGAGTCAAGGAGAGAGTGTGAGAGAGTGTTTATAGGAGATTTCTTACTACATTAGCGTGAAGGATTCACTTGGAACTCAAAGGTAAGAATCTTTACTTGTGATTTTTGATTACTTCACTCTTTTCTCTCTTCATTCCAGATTTCTTGTGAGAAGATCTATCAAGGAGATCCGATTCTCTGCCAACACTTGGAGAGTGTGAACAACCGAAGGGTTCTCTACCCACACTAGGAGAGTGTGAAAGGATGAAGGGTTCTCTACCCACACTAGGAGAGTGTGAAAGGACGAAGGGTTCTCTACCCACACTAGGAGAGTGTGAAAGGAAGAAGGGTTCTCTGCCTACACCAGGAGAGTGTGAAAGGATGGATGGTTCTCTGCCAACACTAGGAAGAGTGTAAAAGGATGACAGTTCTCTACCATACCGGGTAGTGGTGGAAGAGAGTTTTGTAAAGGCTTCTCCACCTTGCTGTGGGTACAAAAGGAGAGTCACTATTGGTATTAGTGCAATACTCAGAGAGTGCCTCCGGGGAGTAGATGTAAGTCGTGTTTGACCAAACCACTATAAATCTCGTGTCTTTTATTTTTCCGCTGCTTTTAGTTTTACTTTTATGTTTTTAACTTGTGGTTGAAAAATATTTTCTATAAAATTCACTAAAGTTAATTTTCTTGATTTTAAATTTTAAAAAAGAGGGGTAAAATTTTTAATTACCAATTCACTACCCTCTTGGTTAGCCGTTGGGACATAAGCTTAGGTTTAACAACCTCATTCATAGTGAAAAAGTTTCAACAAGTGGTATCAGAGTTTAGTTTCAAAATCATAAGTTTAGACTACTTTTTGATTAACGTAGATGGCTACATTTAGAAATTAAAATACAACTATGGGTTACTCTATAACTAGACCTCTATTGTTCGACAATATTCATTTTGATTTTCTAAAAACACGCATGTCTACATTTTTACAGTCACTTGATTATCGTATGTGGATCTTATTTCAGGAAGGATATACAAAACTAACTAGACTAGTTGACAGAGTTAGAGTTGAAATACATTTTACAAACTGGACAGTAGAAGAACATGACTTAGCACAACTAAATGTCAAATGCTTGAATAGTTTCTTTGGTGCTCTTAAATCAAAAGATTACATGCGGGTTTCTACTTGCAAAAGTGGAAAGGACATATGGGATAGACTTTGTATAACTTATGAGGGGACTAATGAGATTAAGCAATTTAGACTTAATATCTTATTGCATGATTTTGAACTGTTTTGCATGAAACCAAATAAATCCATTTCTGATATGTACACAATATTCACACAAATTGTCACCTCTTTAAATGCATTGGGTAGAGAACTAACGAATGCTGAAATGATTAATAAAATTCTTCGTTGTTTGCCTACTACTTATGATGCTAAAATTAATGCAATTACAGAGTTTAAAGATCTAAACATTTACTTTATTGACAATCTTCTTGGTTCGTTAATTAGTTACGAGCAAGGAGTTAGCCAAAGAAAGATTGATGCAGTTGAATAACAGAGGGAGAAGAACATAGCACTAAAAGTGGAAGAGTTTGAGAGTGAACACTCACTATCTAAGGACAAAGATGACATCGCATTGATGACTAGATAATTCAAAAGCTTTCTGAAGAAGAAGCAGAAGAGACGCCAACAATGAAATAGAAATAAATTTAATAGAAATGCCAAGGTTTCAAATGATGTAATTTGCTATGAGTGCAGGAAACTTGGAAATATCAAGACTGAATGCCCAAAACTCAAAGTCACAACTTTTGTTGTTCTCTGCCAACAAAGTGATTTGGAGGAAAATTTAAAAATGAGAGATTTGAGGAATTTAATAAGGAGAAAGGAATTGATCACAACTTTTCTGCACCTAGAACACCTCAACAGAATGGGTAGTCAAAAGAAAAAATAGAACATTGATAGAAGCTGCCTGAGCAATGTTGGCAGAATACTCACTTCCTAAATATTTTTGATCTGAGGCAGTTAGCACTGCATGTTATGTTTTGAATAGGGTGAATGTGAGATCTAAATTAAATAAAACACCCTATGAGTTGCTAAAAGGAAGAACACCTAATTTGTCTCATTTGCATGTTTTTGGATGCAAGGTGTTCATTCATAACAATGAAAAATCTGCCTTAGAAAAATTTGATCCAAAATCAGATGAAGGACTTTTTGTTAGATACTCAAGTATTGGAAAATCTTATAGAGTATTTAATAGAGGAACTTTGGTAATTGAGGAGACCACACATGTTGTATTTGATGAATCTGGAATTTTGGAAGAGCCAAATGTTATAGAATATGAGATTAAGATTAACTCCCAAAAGATTGATAAAATAAATTTGGAAGAAAATTTGGAAGAAAATATGGAAGAAAATTTGGAGATAGAAAACCCTTTGCCTAGAGATTTGAGATTTTCTAAAAACCACCCAAGGGAATTGATTATAAGTGAACCTAGTGAGGGTGTAAGGACTAGGCATGGATTAAATAAAGAACTCAATCATTCAGCCTTCATTTCAACTATAGAACCCATAAATATTGATCAAGCACTTTCAGATGAATTTTGGATTTTGGCCATGCAAGAAGAGATGAATCAATTTGTAAGAAATAAATTTTTGGAATTAACTACAAGGCCAAAGGATCAAAGTATAGTTAAAAATAAATGGGTATTCAAAAATAAAATGAATGACTCAGGAGTGATCATTAGAAAGAAAGGTTAGATTAGTTGCTAAGGGATATAATCAGATTGAAGGGATTGATTTTGAGGAGACTTTTTCCCCTATAGTTAGACTTGAAGAAATAAAGGTTTTGCTTAACTTTGCATATTTTAGAGGATTTAAATTGTACCAAATGGATATAAAAAGTGTCTTTTTAAATGGGGTAATTTAAGAAGATGTTTTTGTAAAACAACCATCAGGTTTTGAAAATTCTAAATACCTAAATCATATTTTTAAGTTGAAAAAGACATTATATGGATTGAAATAGGCACCTAGGGCTTGGTATGAGAGGTTGAGCACCTTCCTACTTGAAAGATCTTTTGAAAAAGAAAGTGTGGATACAACTCTCTTTTTGAAGAAATGTGAAAATGATATACTCATTGTTCGAATTTATGTGGATGATATCATTTTTTGATCTTCAAATAAAAATCATTGTGATAATTTTTCTAAAATAATGAGTAGTAAATTTGAGATGAGTCTAATGGGAGATTTAAGTTACTTTCTAGGATTTAGCATTAAGCAAATTGAGGAAGGTATATTTCTTAGTCAGTCAAAGTATGTTAAGGATATCCTCAAAAAGTATGAAATGAATAATGCTAAACCTGTTAATACACCTATGAGTTCCTCAGTTCAGTTGGATAAGGACCTTAAGGGAAAATCTATTGATAAAAAAAAAATTAGAGGGATAATTGGATCTTTGCTTTACTTGACAGTTAGCCGCCCTGATATCATATTTAGTGTTTGCTTCTGTGCTAGATTTCAATCAGATCCAAAAGAATCATATTTGATAGCAGTAAAAAGGATTCTAAGATATATACTAGGAACTCAGAACTTAGAAATTTTGTATCCTAAGCTTAGCTCTTCATTTGAAATAATTGGTTATTTAGATTCTGACTTTGCAGGTTGTAGGGTGGATAGAAAGAGCACTTCTAAAATATATCAGTTTATTAGAAATTCTTTAGTCTCTTGATCCAGTAGAAAATAAAATTCAGTAGCCCTATCTATTGTAGAAGCTGAATACATTGCATTAAGAAGTTGTGTGACACAAGTAGTTTGGTTGAAACAATAGTTAATTTATTTATGATTAACTATAGACACTATTCCAATTTATTGTGATAACACTAGTACTATTTGTATTTTTAAAAATCCTCTTCAACATTCAAGAACCAAACATATAGACATCATGCATCATTTCATAAGGGATCATGTATCCAAAGGAGAAATTGAACTCACTCATATTTCTACTGAAAATAAACTTGCATATATTTTTACAAAACCTTTAGCCTTTGATACCTTCAGTGCATTAAGAACAAGGCTAGGTGTGATTAATTTGAATGATTAATTAAAAATGTTTTATGTAACATTGATATGTGTTTTCTAGTTAATATTTTTAGTGTGCTTGTGTTTTAGTTTTGATAGAGTTTTTATTTTCATTTTCATCATGTTTTTAGTGTGCTTGTGTTTTAGTTTTGATGGAGTGCTTATTTTTGAAAAATTTGAGTGGCAATCATCCTGGATGAAATTTTTTCGTACAGGACGATTTGTGTTGTGTGTCAAACTGTCGGATTTTGAACCGTTTGCATGCAGTTTTTCAAATTTTGATTTTCACTTCGTCTGTAGGATCGTCCAGGACGGACTTATTCAAAAGACGGGACAATTGAATGACAGTTAATCGGATAAAGTAGTTTTTAATGCTATATTTCGTAGGTACGAACCTTTGGTTCGTCCAGACGAACACATATCGGTTTGATGGATGGGACGATTTCAACTGCCATTAAAATGATCATAAGTTCTGATCGTCCAGGGACGAACACATGTTCGTCTGTATGATCAGTCTGGTCAAAAGTCTGTATGAAAGGATGCTTCGTAAGTTGTGTGATTACGAAAAGCCATTTTATTTTGGTCGCATTCATTCGTCCATACGAAATTTTTTTCGTACGGGATGAATATATTTCGTACATGACGAATGTAAAATTTCGTCCGGTACGAACTGTCATTTTTTCAATAAATAGACAGGCTTTTGAACTCAACTTCACACTCTCATTTAACTTTCATTTTCAAATCCTTTCGTTCCTTTGATCCTATCAATGGCAAGTTCTTGCAAGCATCAAAAGACTTTGTCCAGGGGTCCACCTAGGAATTCTTCTGAGAACTTCCTTTCTAAAGCCAAAGAAGAATCCTTTCCTAAGTTTGTCGCCGCCAAGATCACACCCTCTAGAATTCTTGTCCAAGACAACTAACCTTTCAGGTGATGAACTTGATTGCTTCAACTCAGTTTGGTTTCATCCTCACCCTAGTTTATCTCTACAACAAAGAAACCTTCAACTATTTCCTTGCAAACATGTCTTTCAACTCTGACCATACTGTTATATGTTCTTTTGTCTTTAAGAAAAAAGTTAAAATCACCAAAGCTGACTTAGGAACCTTTTTAAACTTAAGGACTGAGGGAGCTAAAGCACATACCTTGATCACCTCAACTGAATATCAATTGTATGAAATTAATAAAGTGATTAGAGGAATCAATTTTAACGATCATATGCCTAAAGTATCCGATCTCATTCGTAATGCTCGTATCATCCAGCATGTTCTTAGAACTTCTATAATTTCTAAAGCAGATGATAGAATCAACATTACTCCTCTTCTTTCTATGATAACCTTTTTGATCATGACTCGCAAACCTATAGATGAAGCCCAACTTATCCTTGACTATCTTTATGGACTTTATGAAATTGGTCATGTCGAACATAAAAGAAAGAAGAACATCACCTTAGGATATCTAGTTTCCTACATTATGGACAAGAAATATAATTTGGTTCATCCTGATCAGGAGTTTGAAGAACCGCCCTACTACAATGACGGATCATTTAGAGCAATCTTCAAAGAAGAACCAAGTAAAGCACAAGTCATTACTGATACTGAGAAAGAACATGAAGCTGCACCTGCACCTGCAAATGAATCGAATTATCAGGATTTGGTTCAAAGATTTGATCTCCTAGAGACTCATGTTGATCAACGTTTTGATCAAATTGAGACTCATCTTCAACAGTAGGATGCACAATATCATCATGACATGGGGTTTATGAGGGATCAGATGAATGATATTAATACAAATATGCTTATGATTAGTAGTTATTTTAATATCTTCGGTGATGAACCTCCTCCTCATCCTCCTCTAGATCAGGGTCCTTCTGAGTGACAGTTGCACTTGATTTTATGGATTTTCTCTAGTTGGTGTGTTAGTTTTATGTTTTAGGAAAATGTGATGTATTTTCTTTTCATTTGATATTTTTGTTTTTAAATCTTATGATGTATTGATATCACATGTTTAGATTATAATATCCTTCATATTGATATCAATATAAGTTATCCTGTTTTGGCTTTAATCTTATTTTTGAAATATGTGTTAGTCCATATGACAATTGTTATAATTTTTTATCTTAAGAGTGATATACTTTGAAATGCAAGTTAAAATTAAATTAATTAGAAAATCTAATTTTTCTAAATTTAAGTATTGCTTATAACTTGATGTTATTAAGATTGTCAATTTTATGTCTCTAATTTAGACTACATTAATGTCTAATATTATTATTGCAACTGTGTTATTTTCTTATTTTGTATTTCACTTATCAATAAATATTTATGCACTTAGAAAAATTTGAAATTTTTTATTATTGATTTTGGAAAGATCAAAATTATGCTTGAAAAGTGTACAAATGTACAAAAATCAAAAGGAATACGCAATGGTTCACAAGTTGAAAAAGAGACACAAAATAAGCCCACAAGTAAAAAGATGCACAAAAATGTGCCATAAATGTGAAAAAGATGCGTAAAGCGCCACATGTGATAGTTATTTCTTTTCATTATCTTTTAATCTCTTAATTCAAATGGATCTACTGTACATTTATATTTCGTATTGAAATTTAAAATATACAAATTTTCTATTCATCCTTTTTGCAATGATTTTCTTTATTTTAGTGTCTAAATTGACTCATATTTTTGATATATCCTTTTAATTATCAATGTTATATCTCTTCTTAAATTCTAAGAATTACTATGATTTGCCTAATATTTTCATTTTATTTGTAAAATTTATTTCAATCACTTTCAAAGATCAATTATCAAAGGATTATCATATGACTGTTTACATTTCAGTTCTTTTTTCTTCTTCACATTTTGCTGTTGTCAAAAAAGGGGAGAAATTATTTGTTCGTATGTGTTTTTGTTTTATGTGTTTTTGTTTTTTTATTTTTATGTGTTTTTTGTTTTTGTTTTGATGTGTTTTTGTTTTGTTTTGTATCTCTAAAAATTTTGAAAAATAAAAATTATGATTAAATTGCCTCCTTATTTTCACGTGTTCATCATTTCAGGGAGAGTTTAGGAGAAAGAGCCAATCACATCATATCATAGATAAAATTATCTAATCATAGCTACAAAAATAACATTAATCATAATAACCAGTACGTAAGGAAAAATAATGTAAAATATATACAGAATCCATGTTAAATAGGAAGAATGTGTAAAGGAATAAAGACCTTGCCTAAAATTCAAGTTGGTTGTCCTAAAAAGCCATCTACAATGTATGCATCAAGATGTGTGGTTTGAATGTATCCTAAATGGGTTTTTTTTTAAGTTTTCTAATGTTTTCTTTAGTTTTGTTGTAGGTTCAAGGAATATTAAATTTAAGTTTAAGTTTGATGCTTTGAGGTTCATTTTAGGAAGAGTTTTAAAGGTTAAAATGATTAACTATTGGTTCTCTAAAGTCCTAAATTTTAATTAGGTGTTTTAGTCCACAAGCCTTAAAATTTAAAACACTTATGCTCTCCAAAATGAAATTTATATAAAGTATGGAGGCTTTTATTTATTAGTGATTTATTATTAATTATTTAGGATGAATAATAATGTTCTTCATTTAAACCAGGGTTATGAGATTGTTTTCACCCTCTTTGAGACTAACTTAAAAGCCATATAGGCCGGGCCAAACAATTGTCTTTGGGTTTAGGTTTAATTTAGTTTATTGATTAGCTTTTTAAGTTTGCGATTATTTTGTTAATAATGTTTATTTTAATTATTAATGTTTTACATTAACCAGTTCATGGCATTGTCACAACGGGCATGAAAATTAAGGCCTCGTTAGGAAAGATAGCCCTGCAGGATGAGGTAGTCAATCCTAAAAACCTGGCTGATATAATTATATTAATGATTTAATTTTTATTTGGTTGGTTATTTACTTAATTGAGTTTATAAATTATGTTTTTTACTCCACTGAATATGTTCGTAGTATTGTCATAACGAGCAAGAGGACCAAGGCCTCCTTAAGATATTTAGCCTCATAGCTCGAGGTAGTTCATCCAGAAAACTTCATCAAAGGAGCATTGGTTGCATTAATGATTTAGGTTTAGTGAATTAGTTAATGTCTTATTAATTTTATAATTTTCATCCAATTGAATCCGTCTATGACATTTTCAAAATGGGCTCAAGGACCAAGGCCTCCATAGGATACATAGCCCCACAACTCAAGGCCGTACATACTAAAAAATTCATCAATGACATGTTGGTTGAACATTTTAAGTTTTTTTTATCTAATTTAATTGATTAGATTAGTGATTTTCTGAAGTTAGGATATATTATTTAATTTTTGGGATTTTATTGACTATTTTAAAATTTTAAAAGAAGGGTTTATTTTTTTACTTTTTAATTTATTATAGTTTATGGAATTTTTTTATTCAATCCTAGACTCTAAGATGAGTAAAATGCCAATGAGTTTTCTAAATTTGGAAATTTCTATAATTCCTTATGATTTTTTATAATTTTAGTGTATTTTTTACTAAGATTTACCAAAATGTTGACTTTCTTATTTTTACTAAATTCTGAAAGTTTGGAATTTTTTAAATATATTAGACCCTGAGAAGAGGCAAATGCCTTTAAGGTTTCCCAATTTGAAGTTTTGTGTAATTAGGTATGAATTTTTGAAGTTTGGACATCTAATTGAATTATTTAATTGCTTAATTTGGGAGATTTTATTATTTTTCCACCAAACTAACTACAAACTTCTTGAAATTCATCCCAAATGTCAAGAATGACCCATTAGATTTATTTCAATAGTTTAGAATTTTTTGGGGAATTTTTAGTAATTTTTAATTATTTCTTTTAAATAATTATTAAATTTCTCTACTTATTAAATTAAGGTTAAATTTGAAGTGTGCTGATGGGAATTTTAATTTTCCAAGATATAGTATTAAATTGCAAAAAAATTGAGATATATATATATTTTTTTAATTTTATTTGTATTTATTGTATTTTTTTTTAGAAGTTTTAGACCCCCTTAAGGCGTTAATTTTTCTTTTGATTAATTTTTTGACCTAATATAGTCAAAATTAAGATAAAGTGAAACATATGATTCATAATGTCTTTAAGTTTACTGTTATAGAGTTTTCCTCTATTATGTGTGTGTAAAATTTCCTAGGATTTTTCTAAGATTTTAAAATAAATCCTTTATTATTTTCCTAGGTAGCAATAGCGTTCGAATGGGTCTACAATTTCAACAGGCATCCAGTACTCATGAGCTTTAGTTGCAACATGCATCAGGTACTGTGACGCTAGAAAGATCTGTGCTGCTATGCATACCAAATTAATTAACACTACTGTGTTACTATTTTGGTTCTGTCATAGTGCTTGTTGATGTAGAATAATTACTTAATAAACAAGCACATCACTTTGCCGACATGTCATATTCTTGGGAAGTTATAATTGATATGCCACGTTGTTGCTTACTTTTGAACGATGTGGCACCCAAAGAGAAATTTGGGTGTTGAGTCATTATAGAGTGTGATGTTGCTGTGCTGAATAACAGAGAGCTGAACAACATAGAACATGATGTTATAAAGCTAAACTTTTGATGTCGTGATGATATCCTACAGAGAGGTTTGTGTTGCAATGTTGATATTGTGGCTGCAGTGCCATATAAATTTAGAATTTTATGATTTTTTTAAAAAAATTTCTACATAATAAAACTAAAATAACATATTTTCACTAAAAATATAATACATTAAATATCATTTTCTTACAATTATTAATTAGATCTTTGGTAGGGCCATCAAATAGCTCAAATTAAATTATATTTATTCAATCTAAAATTAGTACCTTTCAAAGGGGTACTTCGAGGAGGTTAAATAGATCCTAGACTGACAAAACCAAATTAATGGAAGTGAAATAGAAGGCATGGATAGCTATGACTTTGTCTTCAACCTTTAGCCTCGAAACATGTTTGCCTATGTAAAATACATTAATTTGAAAAATATAATGGATCAACAGAACAAAATTGATTCAGTAGGATCTCCATGAAGGGACTAACCCATCCAATAGATAGATAAACATGGCATAGACGTTTCCTTCATAAAGTTTTGGACCCTTAAAATAATGAGCTCGGTGAATGTTTGTGTAGGTTGTAAGACCTTATAGAACTACTATAAAGCTAACCAAGAGGGGGGAGGGGGGTGATTTGTTTATAAAAAAAAATCTTTGATTTTTGAAAACCTTTTTAGATCTTTTTAGAAAATTAAATCACTAATCCTAAAACATGTAGTTATTTAAAGAAATGATTATCAGAGGGAATTTTGTAACCACAAAATTTTAAATTCAGAAAATAAAAAAATAGGAGAATAAAAAATAATATAAAAACACCAAATTTTATAGTGGTTCAGTCCAACTTGACCTACATCCACTCAGTGGAGACAACTTCTCTAGGTATTGTACTAAATAATATTGACTCTCCTTTTGCCCCCACAATAAGGGAGATAATCCCTTTCAAATTCTTCCACCAACCCAGTGCAGTAGATAATCATTACCTTTTACACTCTCCAAGTGATGGCAACGTACTATCACATCCTTTTTCACCCTTCTCGAGAAGGCAGAGTATGTTGATCCAATGTTGAATATCTTCTCCTAAGAGTCTCCAAAGAAATTGGGCAAAAACTTGAAGAAGACAAACAGATCCTCTCTTTAGGCAACCTTTTGAATCCCTCACAACTCCCCTTCACCAGATCTCTCACTCTTCACTCTCAAAATTTCTCCCAAACAAACTCTCAATGGTCACTCTTAAGAGAAATTCACAGCAAAAGGATAGTTAAGACAATTTTTAGGACCCTTTATATAGGAAACACATAAAATATATTTAAAACTAAAATTTTCAAGAGAACCGTCCTATATTCATATTGTACAATCATGGATTCTCTGGTATAAACAATTCATAATATTAAGGTTTCATTTGTTACAAACTTTTATGAACTCAGTTTCGTACACTACTAGTCATTTGTGCAAATTCACATCGTAATGTATAAACATTTCAAAAAATAAATGTGTTAATTTAGTATGATTTGGAATGAACCTAAATTCATACTCTGTTAGTCGTATGTATGAATGTAGATCCTACTATATGAATTGTTCAAAAAATAAATGTGTTCATTCAGTATGAATTAGTACGAACCTAATTTTGTACTATGCCAGTCAGTTGAATAAATGCAGATCATAAAGTATGAATAGTTAAAAAAATAAATGTGTTCATTAGGAATAATTTAATACAAACCTAATTTTATACTCTATCAATCATCTGTAAGGCTTGACTTTGTACAATATGAACATTCAAAAAATTGAAGCCATAATTTGATTAATTGCATTCTGGAAGAAAACTATATCAAATCATATAGTATAAATAGATATCGTACAATACGATTAGTCTTTTAAAAAAAATATCACTCACCCACTATTTGTGTGTACAGTTACCCAATTATAATCACAATTGCTCAGACTCAAGAAATAAAAATAGAGATATACATACTATATTACATGAAAACCTATTTTGTCCTGTCTTGAAGTTTTCAAAAATCTGGAGTAGTACATAACTTCCCAAAAATGTTAGCACACACAAAAACAAATACAAATATTCAACATATACTAGGAGAAATAATAAAATTAGAACAATAATGTTTTATTATCATAAAAAAAAATAATCTCAATTTTGATGCCTGAGTTGCAACAATCTCCTTTTTTTTATGATGACAAAAATAATTATTATTTGAATAAAAATTAATATTCTTTTCTCTTAAGCTCCCCCTCAATTAATGAAAAATAAAAATCATGGAAAAAAAGAATTTCATCCTTCTTTTTTATTTTGATTTTTATAAGACAAACATAAAACTCACAAGAAATACACAAGACAATCATGAAAAAATACAAAACCTACTAAAAACACAAACACCAAAACACGAACACAAAACCAAGAAGACTTTAAATGAAAACAATCTACAAACACAGAACCAAGAATACTTCAAACAAACACAAACTATTGCATTTCTTCAAATAAACACAAAGTACCTCCCCCTTTTGACATTAATAAAAAGAGGAGAGAAAAAAAATAAGCAGTATAATAATCCCCTGAATATGAAAGCTATTATGGACGATTTTAAAGGTCGATAAGAAAAATAAATTTAAAATTTACAAACATTAAATTCCTGATACAAAAGCTCTTTTTTAACTCATATTTTAAATCAAAGAATAAATAAGATATGAATAGTTGACCAGGTTTAATGTTCATTCTAGAAAGCAGAAATCTCAAATAGAATAATTATCAAAAAATATAATTGAATAAGAATCAAATATTTTCAAATTTAATAGTTGAAATTATTATTTAATGTATGAATTTTTCTAAGAATTAGAGAATAAATGTAGTGTTGACTCATTTTATGCCTCTTTCTGAACTATAATTGAGAATTTTTTATTGAAGCAATTGCATATCTATTGAATTTGAATTTTATTTGGTGAACATTGTGCATCTTTACAGGTTGGGCTCTTTTTGTGCCTCTGTTTAAATTTGGCACACTTTTGTGCATCTTTTAACATTTTGTTCTTTCCACAACTTAAATCATCAAATCTTAGCTTGTGTGATTATCTTCCAAATAAAAGAAAAACTTTCTCATATAAGGAAGATTAAACCATAAAACAAAACCCAATAGATAACAATAAAATCAGCGCATTGAACAAAAAAATAAAAAATAAAATAAGTCACATTTTTTTTGCAATAATTATAACTATAAGATAAATATCTATTAGAATATGAAGATGGTCTCCTTATCTAAATCTAATTATAATTTGATTTAAAGTTTTAGAAAAAAAAGTTTCTAAGAAAAAAATATTTTAATGAAAATAATTTAAATTTTTTATCCTTTAGATCAACATTTTAGATTAGTCAATAATAACTCATAGACAATTTAAATGGAAACAAATAATTAACAACAACCAAATCATTTTTTTTAAATAACACAAATCAAACATATTGAAAATACAACTAATCCAACACAAACACATCTAAATTCAATATAACAAAAACAAAATTAGCAAAACATATAATAATTGACAGCCAAATTAAAAGACTGAAGGTTCTTGATCTAGAGGAGGCTATTAAGGTTTGAACTGGGTAAAGTTGTTATTGATAATAGCTACTTAAGTGTTAAGTGAATCAAATTGTCCTCTAACCCAGCTCATATCCTCATTGTATTTATAGTACTGCTGGTTCAAATGAGTCTGAACATGATAAAATTGTTAATCTATATGAGTCTCAAGGTGATCAAATATCTAGATCAAATCTTGGTCGAATTGATGATTAGGTCCAGGAATAGGAGCAAATGCAAGTACCGGAGTAGGTCCCTCTTGTTTACCAAACTCATCTCCCTCATCCCCTTGATCCTAGTGGAAAAGAACATGAAATGAAGCATCAATAAAATATATAGGCATATTATTTCGCGGATTGAGGTGAATAAGATTTTATTTCTTCTCAAGGGTATAGATAATTAAGTATCCTAAGGCCACATTATTCTTTCTCCTAGTGACAAGGAATCTGAAGTTATTAAGATTATTGATGTACTCCAGAATCAATTGGGCTTTATCAATTATAGTGTTTTACATTATGTAGTATCTTACAATAGTAAGCAAAGGAGTGATATTGATTCAATCAGGAGCTTTAGGAATAATAGAGGTTCTTAAAACATGTTGGATGATTCTAGCATTTTAATTCAAAGTAAGAATAAGGGGTGAGTGTTAGATTTAAGTTATACCCCTAAGAGTTTGATTTATAATAGACTAATCAAAATCACTTCTTGAAATCATAGAATGTGCCCTTACTCCTTCAGTTCTAAGATGTATAAATGTGCTCAAATCCTCTTTAGTGATTTTTACTCATTGGTAGAAGACATATGAGGACATTATGGTGTTGTTCTCTATCACTCTCATATTGGAAAGAAAATAATAAAAAGTGTCAGAGTGAAATACGTAGATCAATGTGAGAATGAAAGAAAACTGAGTGGAGTCAACTAGGGGCATATTGAGAAATTTATATCAAGGAGTAATTTTTCCTTGAACAAATTGATCATAAGCTTATTTATTTTCTGAAAGTAATCATCTCATTCTGTATGAGATGAACTTCTTTTAGAATGACATACTTATTTGTTGCTAAATCCCATTTGAAAAGGATTGAACACAAGGATTGAAAAGGACTAAATGTGAAAGAGATTGTGAACAAATTCAAAGATTAGCTTGCAATTTATAGAAATTGATCAATGTCATATTGTATGAAATTAGGTTTGTCTATATGACTTTGAACTTAGTATAGTATGAATGGAATTTTGTACATACGAATATAAACCATCAAAAATAATTATTGCAGTGAAATGACTTTTCATAAAGTTACCTCTCGATGAGTCGTTTCGTATGACCTTTGAGAAAAATTGATCGTATAGATGAATAGATGTTTTGTTTAGGACATTTTATCAATAATGATCATACATGCTGATTGAATTCATCCACATCCAAACCGACAAGTGGATCGTACAGATGAACATGTGTTCGTCGGGGAAAATTTTCAAACAGTAACTACCCTAAAACCTAAATGTATTTGTCCTCAACTATTTTCACCACTTGTTTGTTCAGACGAATGATTGATAATTCATACAGACAATGGGGTGTTCATACTGTATGATTATCAAGAAAGGATATCAAAACTTTTCCTACCCAACTCAAAGAAAAAGATCATAAAAAATATGGTACAATGCAAAAGTGTTTTGTATAGTACGAATGGATATCAAATTTTGGATTTGCATAGGATAATCAAGACATTTTTTTAAAATAAACCAAATTAAACCCATTAAATAAGACCCATTTAACACAAAAATAAAAACAATAAAAGGATAGATCCAAGTCAAAATAAAGAAGTACCAAACAAGTCAAATAAAAAAAGAAGAACATAAAATACAATCATAAAAAGAAGGGAAAATATACACAATCACATTTTGCAGAGTTACAATTTTTCAAGCATGAATATTAATAACACCCAATCTGGTTCTTAAGATACTGAAGCTTCAAAAACTAGTGATTTTGTGAAAATTTCTACAAATTGATTTTCAATAGCTACATGATGTAGCTTAACTTCTCCTTTAGTGACATGGTCACTAATGAAGTGATGTCTTATGTCTATATTCTTATTCTTGGAAAGTTAGATTGGATTCTTTAAAATGTAAATGACACTTGTATTATCATAGAAAAATTAGACTAGTACCAATTGAAAAACCTAAATCTCCTAAAAATTAGAATAGTACAAACCACTGCTCAGCAGGCCATATTTAACCCATCTAAATTCTCAAATAATTTTATTTCTTAAATATTCATTAAGTAATAAAGTAGAACTGAGTAGTGAAATAAATGTAGTTATCAAAATTTTAGACAAAATAAATAAGTAATTTATATATTCCTCTTAATAAATAAAGTTAGATAACTCTAACCCCTTATGTCTCCCAAAAAAAGAGTTTGATAACTCTAACCCTTATATCTCCAAACAGACATATTTCAATAGCTATGAGTAATAGATAGAGTTCAATATCATTGAGTAACAAATACAGTTCAATAATTCTTTGTAATAGACAATTCAACAGCACTGAAGCAGAATGCACATATATCACCTGAATAGAACTTCCTCCATCCCTTTTAGCTCTCCACAAAATTACACATTTCAACCAATTAGACACATATTTCAATGTGTTGCAATAATTAATGCATAAATAAACATATGTTAGAATTTACCAAAATACCTTAGGGGTAGGCTAGAGAAAATCCTACCAATAAAAAATTCACATTTTTAACAAATAATCAAATTACCATATATCATGCATAATACAATTTTAAGACTTGAATTTTACTACAACATTATTTTTTAGATTCTAGATTATTTTCCATTTGATTAAAATTGTATAATTTTCAAAACCCCTATAATAAAATTTTAAGAAAATATTGAAAATATTTAAAATATGAATCTATTTAGCATACAAAAAGTTGATGAAAGTTTTCCCAGTTCAAAGTTATTCCTATTTTTTGTTATAAAAAATATAAATTTAATTAAAAAAATTGATAAAAACTTCATATTTTTTAAACCTGAGATCGAAAGAATGTGACCTATTTGGAGACGAACACATTTCTCAACTGGCCTGACTGACAAAAAAGGCTCTATGACCTCCAAAATCAAGCTTTTCTTTCTCTTTTTTCACTTTTTCTTTTGTTTTTTCTTCTTTGCTTCTCTATTAACAAAATATCAAATAGATTTAAAAAATTTATTAAGTGGAAAATGATTTTATCATAAAATAATCAAAGGATGTATTGGGCATTATGCTTTTTTTTTTTTTTTGGAGAAAGCAAAGCAATTGCATTAACTAAAAAAGAGAAATTATTACAACCTACTACCCTTCATATTCAGATTCCTCCTTTAACAAACTAACAAACGAAGGAAGAATCTTATTAGAAGAAATATTATCCCAATGAAAATTACTAAAACGTGTTGAGTCCAGTAATTAGGTTGTTAAGCCTAAGTAAATGTCCCACGGCTACCAAGAGGGGGGTGAATTGGTAGTTTTAAAAATTTTAAACCCTCTTAATGATAAAGTTGAACCGAAATAAAATTTTCTTTTAAAGTTTGTAGAAAAATGTTTTTCAACCACAGAGTTGTTAAAACTGAAATTTAAAGTGCGGAAACGTAAAAGCAATAAAGTAAATGACACCAGATTTATAGTGGTTCGGTCTATAACCAGACCTACATCCACTCCTCAGAGGCACCCTCTGAGTATTGCACTAATATCACAAAGTGACTCTCCTTTAGCACCCACAGCAAGGCGGAGAAGCCTGTACAAAACACTCTTTTCACCACTACTCGGTGCGGCAGAGAACCGTCGTCCTTTTACACTCTCCTAGTGTGGGCAGAGAACGTTACGGCTGTTCACACTTTCCAAGTGTAGGCAGAGAACCTTCGTCCTTTTACACTCTCCTAGTGTGGGCAGAGAACCCTTCGTCTGTTCACACTCTCCAAGTGTCGGCAGAGAACCGGATCTCCTTGACTGATCTTCTCATAAGAATCTAGAAGGAAGAAAGAAAAGAGTGAAGAAATCTAATTTCACAAGTAGAGACTCTTACCTTAGTAATCCAAGTGAAGCCTTCTTGCTCCAGTGGTAGGAATCCTCCTTTGAATGCTCTCTTCCACTCTCTCCTTGGCTATTCTCTCAAGAGGCACGAAGATCAAATGACAAAAAGATTGGGTGGCAGTCTAATTTGGACTATTTATATAAAAGACATGAAAAACCGCCCAAAAACTGCAAGTTTACAATTCTGTACGCAGTGGATCGTCCTGTACGATCCTGGATCGTCCTGGACGATTTTACTTAAACGATCTGAAACGACCCAATTTGTATATGTGTACGAAATGACTTCGTACAACTGATCGTCCTGTACGAACTAGGTTCGTCCAGTACGAACGGTTATTACAAGGTCGGTTCTAGAAACTGCTGAAAACTGTTCTAAGTCGGTTTATCGTTTGGACAAAAATATGTTCGTCTGGACGAAAATTTTCCAGAGAGCCGATCATCCTGGACGATTATTTATGTCGTCTGGATGAAAATTTTCCAGAGCACCAATCGCCGCGGACGATAATTTGTTTTCGTCTGGACGAAAATTTTCCAGAGAGCTGATCGTCCGGTACGATATTTATTTTCGTCTGGACGAAAATTTTCCAGAGGACTGGTCGCCTCGTACGATGATAAAATTTGTCTGGACGAAAATTTTACAGAGAACCCATCGTCCGGGACGATAATAAAATTCGTTCTGGACGAATAGGACTTAGAAAAAATTTTCCAAGCAAGTTCCTATTCGTTCCAAGTGCTCTACAGGAGATAACTGACAGATCGTCCAGTACAATAAATATCGTCCTGTACGGTCAGTATAGAATTTCAAGATCTCCTTATTTGTGTGTGTGAGATTTTATTCACTCAATTACAATCACTCCCTTTCAAAATTAATTCAAAGAAAAGACAAACTTCAAATAAACAAAATATCTCATGTTGAATTTGATTTGAAGTTTTCGTAGTCTGGAGTCTGATTTTCCTGAAATGTTAGTACACACAAGAGCAAATGCAAATCTTCTAAAATTGTTAGGAGATAACTATACATCTGAACAATAATGTTTGGAATCATCAAAACTACATAAGTTGCACAAATATAAATCATTCAAATAGCAACTATTCAAACAAAACGATCAAAGTTAGCACACATATTTGCTAACTTATTACAATTTCTATTTGCCCAATTAAAACAAACATAATTATACTCTTTTAAAAAAGTAAGATCTTCCATCCTATTGCTACCCAAGTCTTGAAAAAATTTGATGATGTTATAGTTATCTCCTTCTATGATAATCCCTTTATAACTTAGCATCTACTCTTTTGATATATATTTTTTATAAAATGAATAGCCATAAACTCTAGTTGAAAAACATCCCAATGCAAACAAGTATCCATAAGCTAAGAGAAATCTCCCTTTACTGTCTCAGATTACACCTTAAATTCCAGCTTTATAAGATTACAATAAAGAAGCATCCACATTAATTTTTATACAATTGGGAGAAGGAGGGTACCAACAATCCAACAGTCTACTCGACTGATTAGTACCCTAGTGGCCCATTCTAATATTATCAACCATGAAAGAGATAGAAGCATAACTTATTGAATTTGTAGCAATAACCATGGTGCTATCCTCTTTCCCTTCGTGTAAATACTTGTTTCTTACCCGCCAATCGATATATTCTGAATTGCAATAAAAATTAATAAGAAAACCATATTTTTTACTATATTGATCCATCCAATTCTAGTAGTATTGCAACGATTCAAAGTTAGGAAAGCCAAATCCCCATTTATTTAGATAATGTAAGACCTCCATTAGCTTCACACACTTCACCGTGGCATGATCAAGATCATCCTTAGTATTGCAACCCCTTAGACAATTAAATTCCTCTTGAATTCTTTTATGAAATAAAAATTTGAAGGAAGGAATCGCATTGTTGAATATTTGCCACCGGAATACTTCCACCCGAGGCCTAAGTTTAACATTTTTGAAGCATTTCCAATAAGAACAACAAGTTTGATCCTGAACCGAAGCCTTGTAAGCAAGAGCTGAGATAGAAATTCCATATTTGTGATGAATAAGCTCCAAACAATCTTCTTCATCATCCATATGAATTTTAATTTTTCAAATTAAGGAAACCATGTCGTATCCAAAGAGAGCTTTTAGCCCATCTACATTCCATTTACCACCCAACATGAGCTTATCCCTTGTTAATTTTTCATGTTCAGAATTAGCCACAAAAGTAGGCCATTTATTCAAACTTTTATCCAAGATCCATATATCATTATAAACATCAACAGAGCAACCATTAGCAATCTTCGATCTTACAACTAGTTCCATAAATTTCTTTCCATTGGCTATGATTTTGTAAGATGATGAATTACCCCTTCTACAACAAATCTCTCACCAAGACTTACCATTTTTTGGTCCTAAAGATTTATACAATAATGATTCTCTTTCCTGAACGACCTTCCAAGCCAATTTTTCTCTCAAAGGCCCAACCATATTAGCACAAGAACGAAGGCCATGACCACACCTTTTCAAAGGTTTGCACAAATTGTTCTAATTCATATAATGAAGGATATGGGTGTTAATTTTGGGTTACGGGTCAGGACCAGGTTAAACCTGGAACAGACCCGGGTTTAAACGGGTCGGCCCTAACCCGACTAGGTATGTAAACGGGTTAGAAACTTGGACTCGGACTTGACCCATCGGGTTGGTGGGTTAATCAAACCCGACACGATTTGGTTTTTGTGTCTGCCCTAACCCAACCAGTTTTGAAATCGGTTCGAATGTTTTGGGCCAAGTTTGAGTCTGGTTTTTTTGTCGTATCAAATATTGACACCACTAATGAGGGCTAAGTTTCATATTCTTTTTGTTCGAAATAAAATTCCTACACATCTTATCTAATTCATGAAGCACTCCATTAGGAACTAAAGAAAGCGTACAATATAAGGTAGGAATTGAAAGCAATACTGATTTTATAAGAGTAAACTTCCCTGTCAAGGATATGAATTTTCTACCCAAACATTAATCAACCCTAATGTTTTCTCAATAATGAAATAAAAATATGCTTCCACAAGTCTCCTCAACACAACTTTCACTCCAAGATAATTAAATTCATTTACAACTTTAAAACCCATAATACATTCTATTGATCTTCTCTTTCTCTTCTTAACATGTTTTCCAAAAAGAATAGAAAATTTTCCAATATATATCCTTTACCCTGTCCAACCACAAAAATCTGATAAAATACCCTTAACTTCCTTCACTTCTTTGCACATTGCTTCAAAGAAAATTAAATATCATCTACATACAACTGATGAGATATTCTCAAACCATTTGGAGAAATTTGAACTCCCATGGAACCTCCTTTATGGTAAAAAGAAATTGATAAAAGATATGAGTAGAGAATAAAAAGATAATTGGATAGATGGAAACATTGACGGAAACCACATCTTGCATGAATCCAACTGGAAAGTCTCCCATTAATCACCAAAGAGAATTTTGGATCTATAACACATTCCATAAGCCAACTAGAGAATTTAGGTGGAAAGCCAAAATATAATAAATCATTTCTTAAGATCTTCCAACACATACTATCATAAGCTTGCTCCATATCAATTTTGACTAAAACAAGACCTTTTGAAGCTTTAGAAAACCCAAATTTATGGAACACCTCTTGAGCTACAATAATATGATCCTTCAGTGACCTTCCATTAATAAAAGCAGCTTGCTCCATCAAAATAATGGGTCGATTTAATAGGATATTTGCCACCAACTTGTAAATTGATTTACAAAGGCTAATGGGTCTATAGTTGTTCAGAATTGTAGGATTGCTTACCTTAGAGATGCACAATTAAGGTTTCTTTCGAGCTAACATTTATGTCTCCTGAGTAGAAAAAATGATTAATAGCATTCCAAAAATCATTTTTAATAATGCACCAATAAGCTTTAATAAATGAATAAGAGATACCATCATTTCCTGGTGAGATGTTTTGGTGATTATGCTAATTGTTCAACTTTTATCCTAAAAACTTTTTATATCTTTAAATTTGAGGATAAAAAAATTATAGAAAATATTCATAAATTATCTAAGAATGTCTAGATTGCTTGGGTGAAACTAGTTTACAAAACAGACAACTAACGGTCCCAAAAGGTTTACTTGTACCTAGATGTTTTAATTTCTTAATAAATTAGAGTAATGCCCAAAATTAGGATGAAAATTATTATAATTAAAACATAAAAATATCTATGTTATAGAGATGATAGTTTATAATTTAAACTTATAATAACACTTGAAATAATTTTAACTATTGCAGGTCAAAACATATATTTTATGTTTTTTATTACAACATGATGAATGGAGGTCACATTGCATGTATAAGGGCTTTTTAGTAATTAATTTTTCAGCCATGGTCAAAGGGTTGACCATGACCTGATTTGGGTTTAGGATGAATCAAATAAGAATTTGAAGTGTTGAAAAATGTAATGGAAAAGTCCATGTATGTAGGACAATTAAGATGTCAATTTTGTTAATTTTAGGACATATTATGTATTTTGAGAAATTAGGTTTAACTTAAATGGATTTAGGATTTTCAATGTCTAAGGATAGTTGGGATTTGTTTGATGGAGATCAAGAGATGATCTCTTTGAAGCACAAGGTCATGGAGATGAATTTTCCTAGGTCTATCTTATAAATAATTAAAAATTCTTATTTAAAAAAAAATTGATTTTTTTTTTAAATCTAATCACTATAAGAGAAACTTCAAATAATGATCCACATTGAATAGTTGCATAGCTCAATAGCATCATAGAAACATGCATTATTAGTTGTTGAGATTATAAAGTAAGTACTAATATTGTATATTACTTATGTGAAGGCTTTGATAATCAACAACTTAGCGGTAAACCAATATGATTGATTAGGAGGTTTTTAAGACCTATGTTTGGCCTCAAACTAATTATTAGGTTCCCCATCAGGGTCCTAATTATATGTTGGCACTAAACTAGGCTAGGAAGACTTAAGCACTAAGGATAAGAGATGATAGAAGAACTTAACATCATACAAAATTAGTACACATTTAGTTGTTAACTCTTTGTAAACACGTTTAAGGACATAACCCAAAGAATGTTTAGCTCTTTTACCCTAGAAAAGCTCCTTTGAACAATATTCATAAGTCTTCCTTTTCTGATTTATCATATGCATGTATAAGGTCGACCATTAAAAATCTTTTAATCTATATTGTACATTAAGTGGAAAATAAGTGATTCTCTTAAATACCATGTCAATCAATTCAATATAACTTCTTATTAATTCATTAAAGATGAAAACATCATCAAAATTGCTTTGATTTTAGGATCGCAACTTAAGAATCACAAATTTATGGTTGTCAAGTATTACTAGAAACTTGAAGGATCTATTATAATGGGTATCCAAGTACATTAAAATAGAGGAGTTCAACCTACCTTGTTTTCTCATATCTCCATGAAGGGTGAATGACACTTGAGAACGCCTCTCACAATCCACCTTGTCACTAATGTAGGTGAGGATCAAATTCTTCCATTGAGGAGAAATGTATTGCCAACCTTTCCAAATGATAGAGAGGTGGCTCAAGCTTCCTCCCCAAGCATTTGGGGAATTACTATCCATCTTTTGAACAAATCTCTTACAAACATTTTGTCATCAATTCAGAAAGAATTCCCCAAAAAACATCTTTGTAGAAAGATCCCAAGATTTTGTAGAAGGTCACAATTTTGATATAGCATAATAACCATGGCCACTATGTCAAAGAGTTTCACACTATCAAAGCCTTCTTTAAGAAGCTAATTTGCAAGAGAAGTCTGAAGTAGTTTCACATGAACTAATGCACTAATAAGTAGTTGGTTGAGGATTAGTCCTTGTTAGAGCCCATAGTAGGCATTAAAAAAATTAAAAATTACGTAATCCATTGTCAGAGCTATTGATGTGGATACAACCCAAAAATGGAGCCTTCATAGGCTTATGTAATATATGGTGCATTCATTTATTTCTTATCATATTTTGGGCAAAAATGGAGTCTTTGATGTTGATGACAAAAGTAGGTGTTGATGTCAATGATTGTTATTGACCTTATTAGTGATGTCACAAATCAACATTATTATCAATAGCACATATTATTATTGATACAATTGTATGCATAAAAAGTAACTTTCCAAAGCATAAATTTTTAGAAAGCACTAAAAAATAGTAGCTAAATGAAATAGTAACTATTGCCTAAAAAAGTATAGTGAGAAAAACTATCCCAATCAAACCCTTAATGTGTAGTAGGACCTATTCTATTAAATGATGCATGTAACCCCCTCAAACATAAAATATTTTACAAATATTAAAAAATAAATAAATAAATAAATAACATTTTACAAGTATTTAAGCACTTTAATGATGTCATAATAAGTAGAACGTTGAACGGATTGAATCTGTGTCGCATAAATTTGTTAAAAAAGATTATATGATCTTAAATTTCATTTTATATATATCAAGAAGATTACATTTTTTAGCACAGGCATCATATCATGTTTTAGATATGTTCATCATCGTAAATCAGAAGGTCCAGATCGCTCCACGCTAATTTCGACGCAATTATCGTAAACCAGACAGAACTTCGTTATCCGGGAGACCGACCGGTCCATCGGGCCCTTTTAACGGGTCTCATTACCTAACTCACGTAGTCTGAAAGTTCCAAACCGTCGCGAAATATGTTTCCAACCGGTTATCCTCTCGGCCCTCTCTCTCCTCGAGTTCGCCGCTGCGCCATCTGAATGACGCGTGGATTCATCCTGACCATTGGAGTTCGATGGGTTCCTGGTGGACCACTAACAAGATTCCTCTTTCCTATTGCCCAGTTTAGCCCTAGGCTCTATCTTTTTTCACCGGTGACCCCTTTGCCGTTCTTCTCCTAAATATTTTTGTATCCAAGAAACCATATTCTTTCCATTAATCACGAAAACGCCACCGTTTACCAATTTAATCGATGGCACTCGACCCCACTGCAATCAGCCGTCATTTCTCCATCAGACGGACGATAGTAAACTCATAGGACCCATTAATTGACGTAATTCTCCCAACGAAAAGACCGAAATACCCCCGTTCCATTAATCGTTTCGCTTGTCCTTTTCTTCACTGCACAGAGTTTCAGTTATCTATAATTTCTCTCATTGTAATTGACGAATATACCCATCCCAAAAACGCCAAATAAGCTAAGAAGTAAAGGGCATTTCGGAACAAATGCCAATAATACGGTTGCAGTCACGTAATTTTGGCGGATAGAAGGGTTATATATAGCAGACCCCACTTTATATAATCCTGCTCTGGTCTAAAATATCCCTTCCCCTATTCTCTCAAATCTATGCCCCCTTTGTTCTCTGCTCTCTATCTTCTCCTATCTAATAGCTGCCATCTATTTCCTATCTGGCCAAACTACGGCATCCTCCGCCGTTCGTACAGCGCTGCGCCACCGATCTCGCCGTTTCCTTGCAACCCACGCATCCTTCCGTCCGTTCCACCGTTCTATGCGCTCGACACTGCATCCTCTTCTAAACCCTTTTTTATCCTATCTGTTTCCAATTCTACCCTTGAGTTTCATCGATTTTACGATTTTGGTTTTCCCTAATTTTTTATTTCTGTGCCGTATTTTAAAACTGTTTCCGAACTCTGTGCTGACGTGGCGGGAGATGTCAAGCCACGTCCATCCGATCTCGAGGAAGCGCAAGGAAAGAGATCTGACGGCGGCAGTGACGGCGGCTAAAGTCGAACCGCCGGCCGGATCGTCATCGTCGGCAGGGAATCAGCTGCTCGCCGGATACCTAGCACACGAGTTCCTCACCAAGGGTACGCTGTTCGGAAAGCAGTGGCCCCCGGAGCGGCCCGAGCCGACTGGTGGTTCGGCAACATCGGCCCAACCCGGTCCGGTCGAGGAGGACCGGGCCCGCTCAACTGGCACGGCGAAGGCATATGATGAGGTGGCGTACCTGCTTAAGATGGATGGAGTCCACATTCCCGGCGTCGTCAACCCAACCCAGTTGGGGCGCTGGCTCCAGAAGTGAATTGTTCTCGCGCGACAGCCTACCGGCTTATGTTTTACACATGGCGGTATTTCATTCGCTGTATGATGTTTCTCTATCGCTGCAAACGGCGTGCATGGTTCGGTTCTTCCAGGAATAGAGGTGGTGAGTGAGGATGATCGCTGGAAGATAAATGCTTGCTTAAAATGGAAAAAAAAGAAAATTGAAGAAAAGTATATTTTTCTATCACCGTAATTCTCTTTTTCTTTAATGGATTTTAGTTCCTAAACCTTTTTAATTTGCTTTTGTTTCTGATTAGAATGGAAGTAATAGCAGAGCTGGATTATTGCTACTGATATCTCGGCTCCATGAGCAGAGAAAGAGTAATCGCCTGATGTTTACTGCGTTCTCTTCTTAGTTTTTATATAATGCATTTTCTTTAAAAGTAGAGTTTTTTTCATAGTTATTGTTATCACTTGCTGATCTTTTATTTCTGGAAACAATAGTTCGCTGGCTTTCAATCCAGCAATGTGATAAATGGTTTTGCTCATATATATCATGCATTTTGTGGTAGTTCGTTTTGCATTTGGTTTATTTTGATACTTGCTGGGATATTTGATGCTTGTGGACGTAAATTTTGATTTGTTTCCACCCAGTTGCCAGACTTATCTGATGATAAATTATTAGGATTGAAAAACACATTTGATCATGATAAAATATATTTCTTCTTGAGGTAGAAAACATATTTGTCCTATTACAACTCTTTTTTTTTTCTTTTAATTTTACGAAGCAATAATATGAATCAATATAGATAGTTTATTTTTTTTCATGCAATATAAATATCATTGTTTATTGTATTAGTAATTTCGGTTTTGCTTCACAATTACACTTTGACATGTTTTTTATTTTTTTTTATTCGGCGTAGAGATTTATAGTTTTGCCCTGACTGTTTTTTTTTTATTTTGGCTCAGAAGGAATATATATTTGTTCATATTCTACATTAAAATATGATAATATGTGTTGCATCCAATGTTGTCCAAATAGTTACACTAAAAACCTTATTACATATTTGGTTCAAACCCAAAAAATAGACAACATTAAACCCGATCGACCTATTAGAGAGAAAAGGCGAATCAAACTTAGTGACGAGCAAGAAAGAGAACAATATTCTAGAGAGTTTTGATAGATTTCTTTGGTGACATTTTGTCACAATTACTAGATTATTCAATGCTCATGCTTGATCAATGACCCCAACATAAGTGAGGATCTAGGTTAGTGACACATGATGGGTTACATGATTGTAGAACAAGAAAACTAGTTGAGTCTAGTAGACTTTGACATGACCAATTTTTGTTAAAAAGTTTGACTACAAGTTGTCCGCTAAAGATGATTTTTGGGCGATTTCCAGAGAGAGGGTCAGTGAGTAGCCCTTATGACCATTTATGATCAACCCTTAGGGGGTGAATAATATTAGATCCAAGTTTGTTTGTGGGTGACATTCGATCTTTGTAGCATACGAGCTTTGGAGAATATAACCTGACAACTTGCATGAGAATGAAAAAAAATGAAGGTAATTCTATAAAAGTGTTCTACTAGCTCTAGTGCTTCTAAAGAAAAATATCAAGATGTTCCCCTTGACCTTTTATTTATAAGGATGTAAGGGCCATAAAAAAGGATACATCAAGAAAGAGTAAAAGTACAATAATAAATGACTTTTGGTACAAATTTCCATTAATAAATTTCATACTCCGACTTGCTTTTTGAGAAAATGCATCTCTTTTTTTTTCTCTCTCTTTCTGGGGCATGTTTGGGCATATTGGCAAGTTCATGTGGACGAGTGCAATGATGAGGTTCGAGCTAAAGGGCTATGATTAATGAGCACACCAAAATTATTAGCTATCTTTTAATGGAATCCTTAATAGCTGTAATGTGGAAGGCAAATATATCCAAGTTATGGGGTGGTAGACTCCATAATCAATTGACCATGATGTGACGAGCTGAAACCCTCTTAGAAAAATCATTTCTTGTAGCTTGGATGATGAGTATTATTGATAACCTTCCACCTTAGATAAAGGTTAGTGGCTTAGGTGAGTGATTCTCATCAATGGGCGAGTTTCGAGCTAAGTGGTTTGGTGCATCCTGTTCTTTTGTGTGGGAGGTGACTTTCCTCTGATTATTCTACCGAGTTAGGGTTTGATGAATTTAGGTGAGTCCACATTGTTGAGGTTTATAAGATACGAGTTAACCTACCATGACTTTCCATGTAGTTGATAAACACTTGAAAAGACGTAGGAAACTTTACAAATACATTAGATGAGTAGGTAATATCTTCAGAAAGTAAGCTTATAATGGTAGGTAGCTTCATCAGTACCTTTGTCAAGTTAATGATTGAGTGTTGTGGGTTGAGTAGAAGTTCTCTTATGGGCAAGTTTGATGTGTTGGTTCTATGTGAGTATAGAATTTAGGTAAAATCAAGTTTTTCATATTTTAAGTTAAAGCTAACTTGTGCCAATTCAAGATCAACAACTTATTAATTCTCTTTAGGCTTTTATGATAACTTGATCAATTCAACCTAGATAAATATAAATTTTCATTAATTCCCGAATTCTTGTGTTACGACTTTAAAACTAAGAGGAATTGGGGAGTAAATATAATGAGCCAAATTCAATTTTTTGGGTTAAATATTAAATATGATATAGGATATTTATTTATGATAGGTACCTTCAAAAAGTGGCAATCATGGCAACATTTAAAACATATAAATATTAGAATCAAAGCTGTTTTCAAAGATTTTTATTACTTTAGCTTTTAATCATAGTTTGTTTATTTTTTATTTCATTAATGTTTTGCATTATATCAATTTCAAAAAATAAAATAAAAAGATTAACTCTCTAGCTTTGACGTATTTGATAAATCAAAGCAAAATTTTAGTGAGTTAGTAACATGCATAGATTTGATGTTTGTAGGAGTGCCTTCATCTTTGGAGGTCCTCCCATTACAGAAGATAAAGATTGAACTAGCATAAGATAAAATAGGTGATTATGACAAGGATCTCTCATAAAGTTAGTTATTGCAGGAACTTCGTGGTCTAAGAGAGTTGTTACAAGAGAAGCTTCAAAAACAACCAATACAACAATATCAAGACTTCATCCCACTATGTGGGGTTAGCTAAATGAATCCTTTTTCTACATTGTGTCTTGTTAAGAGTCAAATTCTCATTTAAATTTAACAAAGGAAGGTCATTTCTAATATTTTCTAGACATGTTTTCTAGCCATGTCTTTTTTTGTCTACCTCTACCTTTCTTTTTTTTTTTTTTGGGACATTTATGCCATTTAAGGAAAACTCACACACACAAGGCATATACAAAGACTCAAACCCAAGACCTCTTAGTTGGAAACCTAAGCTATCAACTAATAGGCCAAGGTGAGTTGTGTTCCTATATCTTTCTTAATATAAGTCAAATCTAATACATCTATTCTTCTAATTGGGTCATTGGAAGACCGCCACTGTGTAACCAAACCATCTAAAACAACTCTCTCTCTTATCTCACTATAGAAAAATCAATCGTTACCGTTAACCATGGAAATCCATTGGTAAAATCAGGGTTTCGATGAATTTATGGCAAAAAGTTGTTTGATGGTAATTCGCGCGTTGAAAATTTAATTTCGTAAAAGAAAAGTGCCATAAATATTTTCATCTGGCTTGCTGGTAGAATTCTAGTGAAAAAACTGTAACCAAAACGTCATTTTTTCTAGTAATTTATCCGCCAGAAATTTTGGAGAAATCTTTTTGCTGTAAATGTCGGCATATAATCTATAAGATAGTTTTACCTAACAATTACAGCGAAAATATCCTACAAAAAATCCGTCGGAATTATCGTCGTAAAGTTTTTGCCATAAATTCAATACCATTTCGTCATGTGACTATTTCTGACGGATTATCTGTGTGAAGCTTGTAGCAAAAAAAGAAAAACAATAGCTTTCTCTATTAGAAAGTTTATTTCTATAACACAACCTTCGTAGAAACATCCAAAATTGTATTCATTCAAACTTAAACATCTACATAAACATAACATCAGAATCATCACCAAATATTAAACACAAACATATAAATAAAAATATACATTAATCTAAATTAAATGACCATTCACCAAACAATTCAAAATAAAATTTAAAGTTCATTCATTCAAAACTACACAAATATTCAAAAATAAATAACAGCAGATATCCAAAAATAAGGTCATAACATCTACTTAGAATTAGTCTCCTCCTCCGCTGAAGCAACCTTCTTTTCATTAATCTCCTCCTCTATTTTATTTAGTTCATCTAACAATTGAGTTTGTTGCATCTACACTTACTAGTCAATGTGTAATTTATTGACTTGCTCTAGTTCAGCTATATAAGGACTCCTGGGTGTTTATTGAGAAGTTGGAGCCACAAGATTTCTGCCCCTCGTATATGTAGGCTTGCAAGGCTAAACCATAAATCATGTCGTATTACATTACTCCTATTGCTTGTGACTAAATGCGATAGTCAGAATATTTTGCTGATCCATCAGAAGAATCCTCCCCCTCACATGCTCCTTCCTAGCTCTCTCGAAACCGTCTATACTCATCCTACAAATATTAATAAAAAAACTAAGCAATTTACACATGATATCAAAAATATTAACATTATATATTTACGTAAGATCTCTTTGCTCGCTCATCAACCCATTGCTTATCCTCTTTCTGCCTATGGGTATGACTATGCAATTCTATAGTTGTCGGCTCTCTACCTAGCACCTCTTTCTTTAATAGACTTACATTAATATTCATATCTAGATAAATCATTCACAAGTTTTAAAATTTCTTATCAAATATCACATATGTGGAATTGAGCCTCCAGTATCAAGGGAACCCATGCTCCCGACATCATAAGCTCTATTTTATTCTGGTCCCTCTCCTGGTATAATCTGACTACCTCAAGCACTGGTCAGCTTAGCCTATACATTCTCAGCAATCTAGAATGGTAGCTCACCTGACTTTCTAATGTCTGTAAACATGTCTCGTATGCAAGTCGATACATGCTTCTCATTTTTTTTTATCATTGTGTCCGAGCAACCAACAAAAATCTTTCTACATAAAAAGTATACAATATATATATATATATATATATATATATATATATATATATATATATATATATATATATATATATATATATATATATATATATATAGCTTAAATAAAAAAAGATAAAATATAAAACATATTTGTTAAAGAACTAACATCAAACTCTCTGAATCATATGTCTCGCAGTTCTTTTGAAACTTTCTTCCATGAAATATAAGGAGCTTCATACCTGCTCCTTATTATGTCCCGTATTTTATGTGTCCCTTATATTGAAGTGTGAAACATATACAAAATATGTTATGTGAGAAAAAAAATTATTCAAATTTAATTGAATGTTAAGAATATAATTAGTACGTACGTCTCACCATCAGGTTCAATCAAAATGTGACCCTCTGTGGATTACTCTGTTGTAGCTAGGGTGGAATATCTACCTTTAGCAGCTTGAGGGGGTGGTTGGGGATAGTATGGAAGGACATATGGTGCATAAAGATAAGTGGTAGGGCCTCCATGAGAAGGTGGTAGTGGGTAGTAAGGGTCAAAGGGAGTACTGTGCTTGGCATCTAACAAAGGAAAGTGGGGGTCTGGTGAGTAAAAATGTGAGTTATTAGCTACAGGAGTTGGTAAAGGTGGACTAGGCTGACTCTGAGTGGTAGATCTATACAAAGAGGTCCCCTCAATACATACAGACCTGTTGGATGGGCCACCAATCGTATTCTTGTTGCGCCTATCAAAAATATTTTTGATCAATCCTCTGTGATGCTCATTAGTTGAAATTATTTGTAAAAAAAATTAAGAAATATTAACAACATAAATTATGATAAAAATTTAATATAAAATAGTACAACAATTAAATAAATAAAGTAGATCAATAGCAAAATAAATAAATTAGCTATTAACATGCTATTTAAATAAATCATATTATTAATGTAAATTGTTGATTCATAATTGATTTTAAAAAATAATTTATCTTATGTTTACTCATTATTTGTTAATTCACTTTTATATGATGAAATATCTGCACCACTATCAGATTCTTAATGAATTTCCTTTATATTTATATCTAGTTCCTCTAACTACAACTTACTCTCATTAATTGTAATTTGATCATCAACATTGTTAGCAAGATCTTTTAATTTTGACATAGACTATTCTTAATGTGCTGGTGGTATTGATGTGATTTTCTGAATTACTCACCTGGATTTAGTCTTCATTATTACAAGCAAATCTTATTTACCTCTTAACCTACTCTGATAGTTAGCAAAATGGACTAACCTTGCAGGCAAGCTAGTAATGATGAATGGGTCAAAAATTGCATATATCCTACCCATTTTACTTATGTTATATTATAAAGTAGATGTATTCTTATAACTCTATTTTATACTAGATCAAACTAATCATAATTAAATAGATATATATTATTCCTAAGATCGGAATATTATAATTATATTATTTATTGTAAAATCCCGTAGTACTCATAATCATCGCTTATATAGGTGTTCCCTCTCACACAAATACCAGAATTATCTATCTTCCCACATTCACACCAAGATTTGGTTTCGAACTTGCATCCATTAACAAAAAAAGAAGAAGAAGAAAATATTTCGCTGATCTATTTGGTCCCCAAACTAGATCTAGTAACCTATAATACTATAAACCATTATCTTTAATGTGCACCTAATTGGTAGATCCAACATAATATTAGCATGTTTATTGACAAAAAAAGTAAACTAATTAGCAAAGGATGATCTATAGGTAAGAATATGTGGTAATAGTCGAACTAAGTGTTATTTCCTTCATATTTTAAAGTGAATGATTTTATATATTCCATATATTATTGACAAGCTAATTTTCCGGAAGTATTCCAACCTTAAAGCATACTATATGTAGTAAAGTCACTAATTATCCAAAGTAATATTGTCCTCATTATGATGTTTTATTTGGTAAAGATATTATATGTACTTACTCCCTTTTTTCATAATAAATTAATCATTAATTGATAATTTTAAGAATATATTAATGTTTATTTTTAGATTATGTGGTCTTGAAATGATAAACATCAGAAATATATGAGTAGTCATACATAACTCAGGGGGGAGATTATAAGCGGTGAGTATCACAGGCTAACATGAGTAAGGTGAAATAGACTAACTAAATATAGTAAATTATATGCATATAAACTTAATATTATATTTCTTGATTTAGTGATGAAGGTGAGATATGTACGATCAAAGTGTTTTTAGGCTTTTGCTTCTGACAGATGTGTAATAACATCTTCTTTCAAGATTATGTTCTTTCTATCATGTGTTTTTTATGTTAACAAAATATTATTGTCATGAATACTGTTTCTCCTAATATACATTAGCTATATTTTCTTTGTGTTATTTGTCTGTATTAATATTTCAAGAAAATCATACTCCAAACTGTCGAAGACTTCAAGACAAATTAGATTATGGTTTTTTCTAATGAAGTATGTAATTTATCTATTTTTCTTGAGTTTAAGAGAGTGTAATTGTAATTGGGTACCGTGCACATGCAAATTGAGGGAGTGAGCCAAAACTTTAATTTTTAAAAACTGATCGTACTGGACAATTTGTCATGATATTTCTTCTAGAATGAAGTTAAGCAAATCATGTGTGGAAAAATTTTGTATTGTTTGTACTGCACGATAAAGTTTTCGTATAGACGACTCAGAGTATGAAATGAGTATGTACCAGTTCATTCCAAATAAACTTATCATTTTTTGAATTAATATTACTTTACGAAGTGGGTGTCATACAGATGACTCCTCGAGTATGAAATGGGTGCTTACCAATTTGTCCCAAATGATATCTTCAGTTTTTGAACGGATCATACTATACAATATTAGGTTCATATAGACGACTAGTACAATACAAAATAGGACCATATATATTCATATAAAATGAAGCATAATTTGTTTAAACAGTTTGTATATTGTATGATATTTGGTTCATATAGACGATTCACAATGTACGAATTGAGTTTGTACAAAATTGTACTAGAAGAACTTGTTCAATTTTGAACTGTTCATATGGTACGATGTAAGTTCATACATACAACTGATATAGTACAAAAGCATATTCATACAGGATCGTATATGGATTTTTTGAACCATTCGTACGTACGAATTATGATCATACTGTACGATATGAGTATGTTCAACATGAAATTTTTAGTTTTTCTTGTCTTTTCATATATAAGTGTCCAAAAAAATTGACAATTAATCTTCTTGCTACGAGTTTTCTCTTGGGAGTGAAAAAGAGAGAATTTTGGGAGAATATTTAAGAGTGAAGTTTAAGAGATCTTGCAAGTGAAAATTGTAAAGGGTTCACAAGTTTGCCCAAAGATGAGGATCTCTTTGTATGTTCTTCAAATCTCTACCCTACTTCTTTTTTAGACTCTTGAATGGAGATATTTGAGTAGATATGGTACTCTACCATCACCATGAATGTGAGAAAGGACGACGATACTCTACCGTCACTAGGAGGGTGAGAAAGGATGCTGGTACTCTACCGTCACTAGGAGGGTAAAAAGGATATTAGTATTGTCGTCACCAGGAGGGTGAAAATGGATGTCAGTACTCTACTGGAATGGGTTGGTGGAAGAGAGATTATTATAAAGGCTTCTCCACCTTACTGTGGGAGCAAAAGGAGAGTCACTTTTATTTAGTGCAATACTTGAAGGAGGAGTTTTCAGGAAGTAGATGTAGATCTAGTTGTACCGAACCACTATAAAATTTGGTATTCATCTATTCTTTACTTTTTACTGCATTTTTATTTTTTGCACTTTTATTTTTTTATGGTTGAAAAATCTTTTGTGAGAATCTATCATTGTGCCAAATATATTAAATTGATTTTTGAAATTTCTAAGAAAATTTTAAATTAGCAATTCACTCCTCCTCATAGTTAGCCTTGAGATAATTATATTAGGTCTAACAACCTACTCAAACTTTTAAGTTATATTATAGCCTATTTAAAAAAAAAAAAAAAAAGATTTAGACAACTTTTTTTAAGAACGTTCATGACTACTTTTGGAAACCATAACACTCCTGTTGGATATTTGATCACTAGGCCACTGCTGTTTGATAACATTCCTTTTGATTTTTAGAAAACTTGTATGTCTACTTTTCTTGAATCACTTGGCTATCACATGTTGATTTTACTACATGAAGGTTACATTAAACCAACTAAACTTGATGATGGATTTAGGATTGAATTATTTTTTACTGATTGGAAAGTAGTTGAAAAAGAATTAGCTTAGTTAAATGTTAAATGCTTAAATAACTTTTTCTATGCCCTTAAATCTGAATATTTTATGCATGTTTCAACTTGTAAAACTAAAAAAGAATTTTGGGATAAATTTTACATAACATATGAAGAAAGTAACAAAGTGAAACAATATAGATTAAATATTCTTTTACATAAATATAAACCTTTTTATATGAAATCGAATTAATCAATTACTAACTTGTATACTCATTTTACACATATAGTCATCTCACTGCATGCATTATATAGGGAACTGACGTATTCTAAAAAAAGGTAATAAAATTATACGTTGTTTTCGTACTACTTATGATGCAAAGATAATTGTTATAACTAAATCAAAAGACTTAACTATTTATTCTATTAACAATATGTTGGGATTAGTGAATTCTTACGATCAAGTAGTGACTCAAAGACAGATTGATACAGGTTACAAGCAGAAGGAGAAAATTATTGCCTTGAATGTGGATGACTTAGAAAGTAAATAGTTACAACCTGCAGATGAAGATGATATTGCACTCATGATGAGGCAATTCAAAAGTTTCCTAAGAAGAAAGCAACATATATGTTAATAGTGGAATAAATGTATTCCACAAAAATGCAAAAAATTTCTAATGATCTAATTTATTATGAATGCAAGAAGCCTAGACATATTAAATTTAATTGCCCGAATCTCAAAGATAATCCTAGCAAGGAGAAAGTTGAGGAGAAAACTAATGTCAGGAAGGGCAAGAAAAGATGGCAGAGAGCATTCTAGGTGGACTCAACTATAGATTCCTCAGAAATAGAAGTAGAAGAGGAAGTCACAAACTTATTTTTAATAAAAGACAAGCCTGATCTATCGGATCAAGAGGAGGTATGTGATTTATCCTATGACGAGTTATTTAAAGATTCTGAGAAAATCCATACTACATATTGGAAACTAAAGAAAATGCATGTAAAATTGAACATAGATTATTTAAACATACAAAAAGAGTATGAAATTCTTAAGAATGATCACACATTTATTGATAACAACCACATGACATTATTTGATGAATTTGATGATTTGAAAAAGAAATATGATTTATTGAAAATATCTTATATTGATCTTGAAAACAAATATAAGATTTTTATATATGAAACAAATTAAAGAGATCATGAGTTAAGAGTTGACAATAATGTTTTATAAAATGCAAACTCATATCTTAAAGAGAAACAGAAAGCTCTTGAAGAAAGCAGGATACCACCAACACTTGAATAATTTTCCGATCCTAATTAGAAACATAAAATTTCAAAATCCAAGAAAAGATAGAATAACTCATATAGATTAGTAAATCTTTTTTTTAGAGTTAAATATTTTTTATGTGGAATGATTGATCATATCTCTCACACTTGTACAATTCATATTAAAACACATCTAGTGTGGAGATCTTAGATGTATAAAACAAAGCATATCATACATGCATTTAGATTATTATTGCCAAAAGGTGAACCCAAATTCATTTGGGTTCCAAAGTCTAACAATTGATAATTTTGTAGAAACACTCTCATACAAGTCCTAGTGAGAGCATTATGTACATGAATAATGGATCGTCAAAGCATATAACTGGAGAATTAATACAATTCATATCGCTTGAAGCCAAGAATGAAGGCAAAGTGACACTAGGAGATAATACCACAAGAAAGTGGTAGGTATATATATGATTGGCAACCAGAATACTTTTTTATTAAGAATGTGTTATTGGTTGAATGCTTAAATCATAACCTGTTGAGTATTAGTTAGCTTTGTGATAAGGGTTATAGTGTTAATTTATTTCCCACAAGCTGCATAATAAACCAAAAATGTGATTGGTGTGTTACATGGAAATAGGGTAAATAATGTATACATGCTTGATTTAAATTTTGTTAAATCTTTTAATGATTTTTGTATCAAAATAATCACTGATGAATCATAGTTATATCAAATAAGAATTTATCATACAAGCATGAAAAATCTTATGAAGATTACTCATAATGAATGGGTTAGAGCGATACCCAAACTAGACTTCTTTGAAGATCACATGTGTGATGCATGTCAATTAGGAAATAGGTGAAGTCCTCATTTCATTCAATTAGAGATCTTAGAACTAACAAATAATTATAAATAATTTACAAGGATTTTTTTGTACTGATTAGCACTATAAGTCTAGGAGGTAAAGTTTTTGGGTATGTAATTGTTGATGATTTTTCAAGATTCACTTAGGTCAAATTCTTATCTCATAAGAGTGAATAATTTGATGAATTTAGAAATTTTTCTATTTGGACTCAAAGAAAACTAGTGTGTAAAATTTCATCAGTTCAAAGTGATTATAGAGGAGAGTTTAAAAATGAAAATTTTGAAGATTTTTGTAGAGAGCAAGGAATTGACCATAATTTTTCAACACCTAGGACCCCTCAGTAGAATGTAATTGTTAAAAGAAAGAATATAACTTCGATAGAAGCCTCTAGAGCCATGTTGGCTGAATATTCACTTTTAAATTGTTTGGACTAAAGCAGTTAGTATGGCTTATTATATTTTTAATAGGGTGAACATTAAATCTAAGTTGAACAAGGCACCCTATAAACTTTTTAAGAGAACATCTAATCTTTTACATTTGTATATTTTTGGATGTAAAGTGTTCATTCATAATAATGGTAAAACCATTTTAGGAAAGTTTGATCTGAAATCTAATGAAGGAATTTTTCTTGGATATTGTAATGTTAGAAAATTTAATAGTATTTTTAATAAGAGGACTTTGGTAGTTGAGGAGATCACATATGTAGTTTTTAATGAATCTGGTATTTTAGAAGAGTCAAGGTTAGAGGAAGAACATATTGAAGATATCTTCCAAGGAGTTAAAAAATTAAAATTGGAAGAGAATGTTGGAGCAGAAAACACTTTTCCTAGAGAATGAAAGTTTTCTAAAAGTCACCCTAAAGAATTGATGTTAGGTGAACCAAGTGAGGGTGTTAGAATTATGCATGATCTTAATAAAGAAGTGAACTATTCTACCTTTATATTAATGATTGAACTCGCTAATATAAATCAAGAACTTTCTGATAAATTTTGAATTTTTGTCATGCAAGAAGAATTAAATTAATTTGTTAGAATTGATGTTTAGAAATTGATTGGAAGACCTAAGGATCAAAGTTTTATTGGAACTAAGTGGTTGTTCAAAAATAAAATGAATGATTCAAGTGTTGTGATTAGAAATAAGGCAAGATTGATGGTCAGAGGTATAATCAAATAGAATGAATTGATTTTGAAAAAATGTTTGCCCCTATAGTTAGACTTGAAGCAATAAAAGTATTAGTCTTTGTCTATTTTAAATGTTTTAATTTTTTTTAAATGGATGTTAAGAGTGTCTTTCTTAATGAGATGATACAAAAGGATATTTATGTTGAGCAACATCTAAGTTTTGAAAATTTTAATTTCTTAATCATGTGTTTAAATTGAAAAATGTTTTATGTGGACAAAAACATGCATCTAGGACTTGATATAAGAGGTTAAACACTTTTCTATTAGAAAGATCATTTGTTAAAGAAAGTGTGGAGACTACTCTCTTCTTCAAAATGATAGAAGATGACATACTCATTGTTTAATTATATGTTGATGATATCTTGTTTGGAACTATAAATAAAAATTTTTGTGATAATTTTTTAAAAATAATAAGCAGTGAATTTGAAATGAGTTTGATGAACTTAAGCTATTTTCTTAGTTTTAACTTAAAGCATAATGATGATGGAACATTTCTTAGCCAGTCAAAGTATATTAAGGATATCCTTAAGAAATATAAAATGGAATGTGCTAAACTAGTGAGTACACTAGTGAGTTCCTCAATGTAGTTAGATAAGGATTTTAAGAGAAAATTTATTGATCAAAAGAAATTTAGAGGAATAATTAGATAATTACTTTACTTAATTGTTAGCATATTAGATATTATATTTAGTGTATATTTATGTGCTAGACTTCAAGTTGATCTAAAGGAATCACATATGACTACTGTTAGAAGAATTTTGAGATATCTTTTGGGAACTCAAAACCTAGGGATTTGATTACCTAAGCTTAACTCTTCTTTTGAAATCACTAGGTATTTTGATTTTAATTTTGTAGGATGTAGGGTTGATCGAAAAAGTACTTCTAAAACTTATCAATTCATAGGAAACTCTTTAGTTTCTTCATATAGTAGAAAATATAATTCAATAGCACTTCTTTTGTTATTGAAGCATAATATATTGCCTTAAGTAGGTTTGTGGCACATGTTTTTTGGTTAAAATAATAACTAATTGATTTAGGATTTTTTGTTGGCACAATTCCAAATTTTTATGATAATACAAGTGTCATATACATTTCAAAGAATCCTAGTCAACATTCTAGAATATATAAGGCACCACTTTATTAGAGATCATATGACAAAAGGAGAAATTGAATTACATCATATTACTATTGAGAATTAACTTGCAGATATTTTCATAAAACCACTAGCTTTTATGTGATTAGGTGTGATTTATTTTTTAGTAGAGTTTAAGCTTGAACATGTTTTGAGGAAGTTTTATCTAATAAATCAATTTTCACCCCTCATTGATATCCTTATCATGAAGGACAATACCAAACTTCTTAGCAACATGGAAATAACCTTTAAAATTCTTAGAGGTCAGAAGATTAACATTAAATAGCCTACAATCTTTATCTTTAACATTTTTAATAATTTGGTTATGATTCATAGTGATATTTTTAAAAGGAGATTTATTCCTACTGATCCAGAAGTACTAGAGGAAAAGGGAAGGAAAAAGATTGTCAATATGACCTCTCACATTAGTGAACCATAAATAGATGATTTCTTTAATAGAAATATTACCCTTAAAATAATTATGTTTATAAATATCCTCAAAATGAATCCAAACTTTAGTAGCAATGGGCCCATAAATAAAAATATGATGCATATTCTCAACATGATAACAACATTAGCACATGAAAGCTAAAATGAAACCACGTTTAATTAGAATCTTGTCCGTAGAAACATAATTATGCTTGACTCTTCAAATAAAAGTAGCAATAAAAGTGGGAATGCTTTTGTGCCATAACACAGTAAAATATTTATAAGAAGCATTTTTAGTTCTAAAAGTTTTAAAAGCCTTCTTAATACTAAAGATGTCATTGCTGGCCATGTTGGACAACAAAAGATCATCAACATTATTATTTAAAGGAGATTGTAATATCTGATTAATAATAGACATAGGAATAACTTACAAAAGTTTTCAAATATCCCAGCAATTATTGGTAATAAAATAATTGGCCTTGATAATAGAGGTAAAGACAAAGTGGAGCATATTATCAATAGAAGATTGGTTCAACAACTTGTCCTACCAAAAAAATATATTAGCACAACCAATACCCTAGTTAATATAAGGTTCCACTTCCCATTTGATCCTGTAAAGTCTTTTTCAAACCCTAGAATCTCTCATTTTATAAGTACAAACAGTTGGATAATTGCCAACAAAATACTTATACGTCATAAACTTAGACTAAAGACTAATTTTAGCATGAAAGTTATGCCAAAGTTTATAGGAATAAGCATGAGCTAAACAGGCATCACATGGGTGATCCTTATGAAGTTTAACTTAAGTATGCATATAACTAGTTTTCTCTGGGTGATATTCCTAAGAGTTCATGCTAGCATGATATAGTATCATGTACCATGGTCAAGATTCATCAATTATAGTTTTTAAGCACAAGGAATTTGAATATTCAATCCAATTCAAGTCTAAAATGCAAATATTGTTCATTCGTTTTCCTTCTAACACAAGTTTTTCATTTAAACTAATCATGCATTTGTTTAAAAAAAAATTATATCAATGCCTTTATCGTATATTTGACAAATACTCATTAAATTATCTTTTAAATCATCAACTAAGAAAACATTTTAAATCATTAAATTTTAGGATTGCCAATTATAGCTAATCCCACCACTTTCCTAGTGGTGTTGTCCCTTAATTTCACCTTGCCTCTGACCTAGCCTCACATGTGATGAACTGCTTCATATCACCTGTTATGTACCTCAAGCATACACTATCCAGGTAACACCTAACACCAAGAAATGAATTTACTAATCTATGTGGGTCATGGTGCCTTCTCCTAGGTTTAATGATGCTTGTTGTGTTGAGGGGTTGCACCATTAAGCTAATGTGGATAATTATTTATTATTCTTAAGTGCAATAAATTTTGCTCTCAAAACTTCATTAGAATTTTCATAGATTTCCACTTCAAGTTTTAATGCATGATCACTACATCCTAGTAAACAAGCAAGTTTTTTTAATTCCTTAAATGAGTTTTCTAGTTCAATATATGATGTTTTCAAGGAATCATGTGCATTAGAGAGGTCAGTATGCTTCTTATTTAATGCATCAAATTCATCTAATAGATTCATATGCTCGCTATCTAAAGTAGAGTGCTCTGTAATTAAACTAACATACTTTTTTTTATAAACTAAATAATTTAGTATTAAGACTAGCATGTATCTTTTTCAGCTTCCTATATTAATCATGAATATTTTAAAAATAATGAGTAAGTCATAATAAGAAAGTCTACATACCTCTTCTTGATCTGATTGATCAAGATTATCATTATCCATAACACACAGGTTTGTTATCTCCTTTGCTTCTGCTTCTAATGATTCTAAGATGCAATCAGCCTAAAAAGCTTTTTATATCTTTTGCTTGCCCCTCTTAAGCTTTAGCTTCTCTTCACCCTTCTCCTTAATCGGATGAGTCTTCAGGTTAGGGCAGTCAGCTGAGAGGTGGCCTGGTTTCTAACACTTGAAGCAAATTGTGTCAGAAGAAGCTTTAATATTTTTATTGCATTTACTTTTGCTCTAGTTGTGTTGATAATGTCTCTATTTTCTTTTTAGAAAACTCTTGAACTGTCGTGTCTTTAAGGCAATGTCGTCATCCTCCTCCATTGCAGAACAGCCACTATCCGAATTATTTGCTTTTAATGCTACATTTATCTCCTTCTTGTTCCATACTCAGTCACTTTTTTCTTGACTCACTCCTTACTCATAGTCAATGAGTAACCCATACTAAATATCAATGGAATAAATATTCAAGTCTTTAGATTCAGTAATTACTATTTTCTTGGCCTCATATGAACTATATAAATATTGTAGAATCTTATTAAATTTTTAAGAGTTTGATAGTTCTCTACCTAGTGCATGCAAGGATGTCACTATCTGGGTGAAACTAGTTTACATTTTAGATATAATCTAGCTAAGTTTCATGTAGTAGAATATTTAGCTTAAATTGTTTAACTTCACTAGATCCCTCATAAGTGATACATAACCTATCACAAATCTCATTCCCCATAGTGCATGTAAAAACTTGAGTCCTCAAATTTTATAGCACAAAAGAAACTATTCAAACATTTAGCATTTAACTGTGTGAGCTTCCTATCCATATAACTCCATTCAGTAAAAGGAATTTCAGTTTGAGACCACTAACTATATGTGATGAATGTAAATAGCCGGTTTGAATCATATGTTAAATTCTATAGTCAATGGATTGTAAAAATGTTAACATGCATACTTTCTAGAAATCAAAAGGAATATTTTCAAATTGTGGTGGAGGGTTATCAAATAATCCTCTCCAATGTTAAGATTACCAAAATGAGCCATTGATCATTCTTCAAAAGTTTTCTAAAAACTTGTTTTTTAAATCCTTATAATACCACTTGAAAGTTCATTAAGGTTGTTAAAACTCAAAGAATTAGCCTAAGGCTCACCAGAGAGGGCGTAAATTGGTAGTTTTAAAAAATTCCCTTAACTCCAAAATAATGATGATAATATTTTTGAAAAGTCTTAGAGATTAAAAATACTAAATTTCAATTAATTGCAGAAGTGAATAAGTTTATCAAAAATATTAATTTAATTATGATAATATCTTGATTTATTAAATTAAGCATTAATTACTAATTTTCCCAAGTAGTTATAACAGAAGGAAAATGCAAGAAAAATATAAGTTCAAAAAGGGAAAAAATATATATACAGAAGATTTTTATAGTGGTTCGGTCAATCTTGACCTACATCTACTCCTTGGAGTCCTCCTCTCTAGGTATTGCACTAATCACTAACTGGCTCTCCTTTTACTCCCACAACAAGGAGGAGAAGCTCTTATAGACTCACTTTCACCAAACTTGATGTGGCATAGTGCCGGACACTATGTCATCCTCTCAGTGATGGTAGTGGACCTTGACACATTTTTCTCCCTCTTAGAGAAGGTTGAGAATCTTAGCTCCTTTTTTCCCACTTGGAGAAGGAAGAGTACCTCGAGGACTTGACCTAGAAGCCTCTCTCCCTGGAGAGCTTTCAAAGACTCACCAAAGACACAAGAGGAGCAAGGGTGTAGCTAGCTCAGAGCAACTGTGTGATCCCCTCACACGCCTCCTTTACTCTCAACCTGACCTTCTCCTTCCTCTCAAACCATCAATTTCTCAAAAGCTTATCTCTTAAAGTTCCTTCAGTAGTTACACAATCCTCTTATCCATTACAATCTTTAAAACTTTCTTAAGTATTGGGCTTCAAGAAACTTAAAAAAATCAAATTAGCCATCACTATTTGTACCATATGATTTGAGTTTGCACAGTACGATCTGTTCAAAACATCCCGTCTAGTATAAAGTAAATAATCATTCAAAAATTTGTTCTATTAATTCAAATACATTATACAGTACAATCTGTTTAATTTCCACTATTTATATAGGATGATTCCATGGATGATTGAAAATTATCTATTCCAATCATCCCATACTTTCTCATCATATAATATGATTAGTTGATTTCAAGCAGGTCATTCAGTAAGATATGAATATCGTATAATACTATTAGTTTAAAATAAATTACGGTTTCATTTAGTTCAAAATTAAATTTCAAAATTTTACTTGAATTAATCTGGAAGCTAGGATCATAATGAATCATACAGTACGATTAGTTCATATAAATTAAATTTTTAATTAGTTCTTAACCTCATTTTTTTATACTGATCATACAATTTAATTGTATATCATATAGTATGATTAATATAAAATTTTTACCTTTAATATTTATATTACTTCCACTATCTGTGGGTGCACGATCACCTAGTTACATACACTCTCATGTAGCTAGACTCAAGCAATAGAAATAAAGAAATGTAAAATTACATACTTTATTTGCTTGATATTCCTATTCTACCTATTCTTGAGCTTTTAGTAGCCTTTAGCAGTCTATGTCATACTTGAAATGTTAGTGCTAACAGACTGAACAAATATCTTAAATATTTAAAAATAAAAGTAACAATTCAATTAATAATGTTTATCATCAATAAAATAACAGACTAGGGATCTTGGATTTCAACATATTTGAATTATGCTCTAGTTGCATCATGAATTAAGTCCCCAATATTGCTTAGCTATATTTGAAGTTGTAGATGGGCCGCATCAAGAATCAAAATGTGGATCGTACTCACCATGAGAAGTTCAATATCAATATTATGGAATGAACCCTCTACGATATAGATGAACAATTACATTATCTGGTCTTAGGTGCACTTGATTTTTGTGTTTAAAATACAAACAATTTAACTTTTCATCTAAGATAAAGATAGGCAGTTGTTTCATTCTCTGAATGAAATAGTTCATCCCATTAATGAACTCATCTATTAATATCATCCATCCTTATGCCAATAAGTTATATATCCAACTTTTTTTATTTTTAATATCCATAATATAATCTATATATAATATGCATATATTAGATATTATTGGAAAATCTATTGAAGGAAAATATATATTTTAATTTTATTTATAAATCGAATGGTGTTATTTCACATAGGTACCCTCTGTGATATAAATCAAATTGGGTGACACTACAGTTTACTTGTGTGAAAATGCAGTTTGTGCCGGAAATATTTTCGACGGATTAATTGATTTTCTTAGCGTGTGAAAATGTACTTTGTATGGAAAAATCATCTAAGGAAACTCTCTCACTCTCTCTAATCTTATCTTTCATAGAAGCTTCTCCAATAGTTTCATGTATATGCTCATTCCATATCTTGTCTTTAAATAACTCATTAGTACTCTAATCTCTGAAAACACTTAACTTAATGTTGTGTTTCTCTTTGAATGTCCTACATTTTAGACTATAAAGCATTGCAAGTCTCACCATATCTTATAGAAATTTCCCTAAGTATGATGGGAATTTTCTTTCACATATTGCATTTAGGATATTCCCCTGACTATGACAAAAATTTTCTCTATTTTAGGTTTTTCTTCAAAATATTTCTCTACTTTAACCATCCAATTTGAATTCTACTAATAATATACACATCAAATTCCTCTCTAGACTCGTCAAAAAGAAGAATATAATCAACAAAAAGCATAAACTATGGTACAATCTCTTGTAAATGTCCACCAAAAACTTCCTTGATAAAAGAAAAAACTTACAGTAGATTTTTTTGCAAATGAGGTTGCAAACATCATCGACTGAGGTAGCGAACATTGGAAAATTCGATGGCGAAAGTTGGGCGACAGACCAGACTTGAAGGTGATGACATTTGGCTGAGGCAATTGATACGAGCGGAGCAAACTAAAATGAGGAGGAAAGAAAATGGGAAGGAAGATGACACAAGGAGGGAAATAGGGAATTCTCTATTACCTTTTTGATGGATTTTCCACCATTATTGTTACCAGTGTAAAATCTGCCGAAATGTGTTCATTAGGTTTAGTAGGTCGACGAATAATCCGTCGGATATCCCATAGATAATTTATGGAAAACATTATGTCAGAATAAATAATCAGTCTTATAAATAACGATGAAGATGCCGATGGATAATCCGTCGGTAAAAGACTTGCAGATAATTTGCTGGAAATGCCATCCTTAAGGTGCTGGTAAAATATAGGTCGGATGATTCACCACTTTTACCAGCATATTCTTCCTCCAAAAAGTTAACAGTAAAATAAAGTTTTCATGTAGTGTCTTAACTATGACTATAGCTACTCCAACCTTTTCATGTATATACTTGTTTCATATCTTATCTCTAAGGGTAAAACCACTCATCCACCTGAGCATCCTCATACTTGCAACACATAACATAATATAATGCTTCTCTTTTAATGGCCAATATTCTATGCCATAAAATATTGCACGTCTACAATCTTAAAAAAAATTCTCTTAAGTTTGAGTGGAACTTTTCTATCACACTACAAGCTCAACGCTTTACTGCACATTAACCATTCAACTTGAATTATACTAATAATATCTACATTTGTTTCACCATTAGTCTGAGTAATAGACCTAATGTATCTAAAATGTGTACTCTTATTAATTACTTGATTGCCCAAAGTCACAATCTTCTACTAGATTTATTTCTACAAAAATACACCATGTATTCGGTTAGGATGTCATTGAAAGATGAGCTCAACATTGCGTTGTATCTTCTTAGAGTTGTCCCTTTTGAATTTGACTTTCCTTCGTACATCTCATAAATAATAAATTATTTGGAAAAATTTTGTTTTAGGTTTCATATTTCTTATTCTATTAAAATTTGTACCTTAAACATAAATGTGATATTTTTTTCTTAATTAGTATTATAAACATATGTCATGATTATTCGACAAGTTTTACATTGGTTATTGACTACCTAACACGACCCTCCATGCTAGGGCACTCCTTATAAGTGACACGTTGTTTAGCCTATATATATAGAGAGAAGTGTGTAAGGACCAATGCATTGATGTTCGAGTGTAGTATTAAATAGGCAAGGGTTCCCACATCACGGATGGATGTTAAAAAAAAAAAAACTAGTCCATAAAACTATAATTCAAATTAGATATTGGAATGTAGGTTTTCTTACAAGCAAATTAAAAGAATTAATTGATATTATGATTGAAAGGAAGATAAATATTTTATACGTTGAGGAAACTAAATGGGTTGGAGAGAAGGCTCATGAGATTGATAGTTTAGGATTTAAATTTTAGTATTCTGGTAAAAGTCATAATACAAATGGTGTATGTGTGATTGTAGATAAAGTTTGAAGGATAATATTTTATAAAATGATAAAATTATAGGTAGAATTATTTCTTTGAATATTATTATTGATGTTAAGATTATTAAGATTATAAGTGCTTATTCTCCTCAAGTAGATTTAGATATGCATTTAAAATTAAAATTTTGAAATGACTTAGAGGAATTAATTCAAAAGATTTCTCTTAAAGAAAGAGTTTTTTATTGTAGGAGATTTAAATGAAAATGTTGATAGAGAGATAGAGGATTTTAAAAATATTTATTGTGGCTACAAGTTTGGATAATTGCCTTGTTGGATTGAGTTTTTGACCATATGGGTCTAGTTCGGGATTGAGTTTTTGACCAGTTCATAAAATTGGGTCAGGTTCGGCTGACCCAAAAACCCTAAATCAACCCGGCTTAACTCGGGAACGTGGCTTCTACGTACTTGAGCTTGATCTCATCCGTAATATATCGTACATCATATGTCATCCACTGTCTACACTCGCTCCAAATCTTTTTACAAAAATTTCGCTCTTTTTATGCTCACTGCCATCATTCCTGCCTTTCAGTGTTAGCATATCTCGTTACTAATTAGACCAAAACAAAGCACGATCACCAGCCACACGTATTGCTAAACCTACAAGTCGCATGCTCTTCTGCAACCCATGCTAGTCTTGCTTGCCTCCATGCCACTTCTTGATTCTGGCGAGATCACTTATTGTGCCTATAAGCAAAGCATTAAACCGTAACACACATGTTTGCATTTGATCTTCAGGGTTGGGTCAGGTCAACCTGAAAACTCGCTTAGGTTAGGTTCGGGTTGAGAAATGCAACCAGTTTGCAAAATTGAGTTGGGCTGACCTTTTTGGACCGAGGTCAGTTCGGGTTGGACCCGAACCTGGCCTTTTGACTGATTTTGAGACAATGATATTATATACCAATAAGGATAAAAGATATATGTATAAGCTAAAAAAACAAAGAGATAGGAGTAGTAAGGATTTAGTTCAAAGGAATTGCATTACAAATGAAGTTAAAAAAAGTACACTTTTAAAAGAGGATATTCAATAATGGTGGATGAGATATTTTATTAAGCTTTTCAATGAAGATTGTGAGGATATGATTGACTTTTGTGACCTTAACACTCTAAATGAAAAAAAAAAATTATCTTCGTATTATTAAAATGGAAGTTAGAGAGGCTTTAAAGAAAATGAAAAGTGAAATAATTAGTGGACCTGATGATATTCTAAAATAGGTGTGGAGATTCTTAGAAGATGAAGGAATTTCTTGGCTTACTAAACTTATTAATATTATTTTGAAGACTAAAAGATGCCATATTAGTAGAGAATAAGTGTTGATTCCTATTTTTAAGAATAAGCATGATGCACAAAATTGTGCTAATTATAGAGGAATTAAGATATGTCATACTTTAAAACTTTGGGAGTGTTATGGAGCTTATGTTACGACGTAATTCTAATATTTTTCAAAGCCAATTTGGATTCATGTCGGGTAGGTCTACTATAGAAGATATTCTTTTTTTGAAAGGATTGTTGGAGAAGTTTAGATATATAAGAAAGCATTTGATAAAGATCCATGGGACGTGTTATGGAGAATTTTAGAAAAGAAAGGGGTTAATAATGCTTATATTTAAGTCATTAGAGTTATACATGCAAGATCTATTACTTATGTTTAAACACAAGGCGATTTGACTAATTATTTTCATATCTTAGTTGGATTACATCAAGCACCACCCTTAAGCCCTTATCTTTTTTCTTTAGTAATGGATGTTCTCACTAGAAATTTGCAAGAGAATGTACCTTAGTGTATGCTTTTTGCTGATGATATTCTTCCTATTCATAAGACTAGAGAGGGAGTTGAAGGTAAACTTAAATTATGGAGGTCAACCTTAGATTCAAAAGGATTCCATTCAAGTAGATTAAAAATTGAATACATTGAATGTAAATTTAGTAGGAATATAGCTAGTGGGGTGTGTGTGCCTTTGAGTTATCAAGTCATTAATAAGTGTAGTCATTTTAGATATCTTTGGTCTATTGTTTAGAGTGATGGTGAAATAAATTAGGAGACTATTAGTATAATTCAAGTTAGATGATTGAAGTGGAGGAATGCTTCCATTTTGTTGTGCAATAAAAAAGTGCTACTTAATCTTTTAGGAAATTTTTATAAGATGGTGGTGAGACCTACAATGCTTAATGATGCAGAATGCTATCCATTAAAAGAGAAGCATAATATTAAGTTATGTATTGCTAAGATGAGGATAGTCAAATGGATGAGTGGACTTACTCTTATAGATAAGATACAAAACTTGCATATCTAGGAAAAGGTTGGAGTAGTTCCAATGATAGATAAGGTTAGAGAGAGTTGCCTTGTTGGTTTGATCAGATAAAACGACAGCCTTTTGAAAACCTTATTAGGAGAGTAGATGTATTAGATTTGACATATGTTAAGAAAGGTAGAGGTAGAACTCAAAAAACTTGGTTAGAAAATATTAGAAATAGCCATTCTTTATTAGATTTAAGTGAGAATTTGAATCTAAAGAGGGCACTATTTGGGTTAAAAGGTGTTTTGAAAAGTTTAGTTTTCATTGGGGAATTTGAAATTGACATTGAATTTTAATTCTAAAATCAAATGACCCGTTACAAAAGATATACTACTTCAAGAGGTAGAAATATGATTTCGTGATGGGGTCGAGATTTAGAATTACAAATCCCATCTTGAATGTTGTGGCCAAATTTAAGAAAGAACTACATATTGTTGAACTTAGATTTCAAGATTGAGTTTTATCTCAAGTGAGTTTTTGAAGTTACCAAAATATTATTGTTGTTATTACTGCTTCTCCTAACATACATGGATATAGTTTCTTTGTGTTGTTTGTGTGTACTAACATTTTAGGGCAATCATACTTCAGACTGCCAAATACCTCCAGATAGATTAGATTAGGATTTCATGTAATGGAGTATGTAATTTATCTATTTTTTTTAGTCTGAGAGAGTGTGATTGTAATTGGATAACCTTGCGCACACACATTGGGGGAAGGACTCAAAACTTTTTATTTTTAAAACTAATTATAATGTACAATTTTTAAATCGTACTGGATAGTTTATCATGGTAGATCCTCCAAAACAAAGTTAAGTAAACAATGCCTAGAAAAATTTTATATTAGTCGTATTATATGATAATGTTTTCAAACATATAACTCACAGAGTAAGAAATGGATACATACCAGTTCGTTTCGAATGAACTCACCATTTTGGAATTGATCGTATTGTATGAAGTGGGGTTTGTACAAATGACTCTAAGAGTACAAAAAATGTGTGTACCAGTTCATCCCAAACAATCTCTTTAGTTTTTTAATTGATTGTATTGTATGATTTTAGGTTTCTACAGACTACTCCCAGAGAATGAAATGGGGTTATCCACGTTCGTACCAAACAAAGCATGATTTTTTTAAACTATTCATAATGTATGATATTATGTTCGTACAAGCAATTCATAGTGTACGAATTGGGTTCGTAATATTGAATGAATTTGTTTAGTTTTGAACTATTCATATTGTATAATGTTAGTTCATAAAGACAACTAATAGTGTACGAAATCAGGTTTGTATAGGATTGTATATGGATTTTTGAACTATTTGTATGTATGAAGTACTATCATACTATATGATCTAAATTTGTTCAACTTAAAATTTTTAGTTTTCTGGATAGTTTTTTTTTGTCTTTTATATATAAGGGTCCTAAAAACTATCATCTATAATCTTCTAGAGTTATTATTGTGAATTTCTTCCAAGAGTGGAAAAAGAGAGTGTTTGAGAGAGTATTTTAGGAGTAAAGATTGAGAGATCTTTTGAGAGGAATTTGTGAGGGGATTCACAAGGTTGCCCAATGGTAAGGATATCTTATTTATTCTTCAAGTTTCTCCCTACTTCCTTGAAGGCTCTTGAGAGAATATTTTTTAAAGAAGATCCCGGTATTCTGTAGTCACTAACAGGGTAAAAAAGATGTTGGTTCTCTACGTCACCATGAGGGTGAGAAACGATGTTGGTTCTCTGCCATCACCAGGAGGGTGAGAAAGGATGTTAGTACTATACCGTCACTAGGAGGGTGAGAAAGGACATTGGTACTCTAGCATCACTAGGAGGGTGAGAAAGGATGTTGGTACTTTACCGTATTGGATTCGTGGAAGAGAGGTTTTGTAAGGGTTTCTCCACCTTACTGTGGGAAAAAACGAGAGTAACTTTGATTTAATGCAATATTTAAAGGAGTCTTCAGGGAGTTGATGTAGGTCTTGTTAGGCCCTACTACTATAAAATTTATTATTCTACTGTTCTTTTACTTTTTACTGTATTTCTATTTTTTGCATTTTAATTTGTTGGGGGTTGAAAATTTTTTTTGTGAACATTTTATTATTGTGCTAAAAAATCTTAAATTGCTTATCTAAAATCTAAGAGAATTTTTTAATTATCAATTCACCCACCTCTTAGTTAGCCTTGGAACAGTTTTATTAGGTCTACCAACATATTCGAACTTTCAAGTATATTATAGCCTATTTAAAAAATTAAGGTTTAGATAACTTTTTGAAAATGATCATGGCTTTTTTTAGAAATGATAACACTCATGAAGGATATTCGATCACTAGACCATCACTATTTGATAACATTCTTTTCGACTTTTGGAAAACTCGTATGTCTACTCTTTTGCAATCACTTGACTATCACATGAGAATTTTAGTACAGGAATGTTATACTTGATCAACTAGACTTGTTAATGGAATTAGGACTAAAATACCATTTAGTGATTAGACAGCAAAAGAAAAAAAACTAGCTAAGTTAAAGGCAAAATGTTTAAACAATTTTTTCTAAGCCCTAAAATCGAAGATCTATATGCATATTTCAACTTATAAAATTGGAAAAAAAAAATTAAGATGGACTTTGCATAATATATGAAGAAACAAATGAGGTGAAATAATCCATATTGAATATTTTATTACACGACTATGAATTTTTTCACATAAAATTGAATGAGTCAATCACTAACATGTATACTCGTTTTATACATATAATCACTTCATTACATACTTTAGGTAAGGAACTAACGAATTCTAAAAAAGTTAATAAAACTCTATATTGTTTACCTACTCTTTATGATGTAAAGATAACAGTCATAACTGACTTAAAAGACCTAACTATTTATTTTATTGATAATTTGCTTGGATCAATGATTTCTTATAAGCGAAGAGTGACACAAATATAGATTGATGCAAGTGACAAGCAGAAGAAGAAAAATATCACATTGAAAGTGGATGTCTCTGAAATTGATCGATCACATCCTAAGGATGATGATGATATTACTCTCATGATGAGGCAATTCAAAAGTGTGGGTCTCCGAAAGGATGCTGCTCATGGGGTTTGAATACAAAAAGTACAATTGCACTATCACAAATGATAAAATGATCGTAGGCCTTTACACTCGACACAAGCAGTCCAATGGAAGAGCATATGGAGTCATATATACGATAAGTCATAGAAGGTAACATCTTTCCCCTACACAAATCAATGGATAATAATATATATAACTCAAAACATCATGAGATTTTCCCCATTTGATACATCAGCTCGAATGGGATTTATTTTATGTAGGGATCGATTTTCCACGGGCATAAGCCCTAATGGTTAATTACATCCTAGGTCTTGACCTAGGAAAACTCTCGATTAAGGATGGTGTATTATTCTCTTCATCATTTGGTGTACATAAAAAGTTTCTAAATTCTATTCCAAAGTGGATAAACTCTTCTCTTTATCCTTAGTGATGACTATACCTTTTTAGATGAATAAAGATATGATTAAAATTTTGAGTTTAAAAGATCAAAGATTATGTTCATTATCATAGGAGAAATGACAGACTGAGGAGTGTACAATATGGGCTTATGCTTTTATGGAGTGAGCTGCCAATTAACATCCTAAACACAATCAATCACCCTATATGTATGCAAGATAGCAAGGCTCTATCCTAAGGAATTGAGGATTTGTAGCTCAAAAGGTTTAAATCAGGGACTCTATAATATGCAAAAGAATATACCTAGTGTCATATATGATGCATGAAATAGATACATAAGTAAAAATATCCTTTTGTCTACTAAAAGATAAGATGACATTTTGCTAATGTAATGCATACATGTAAGTAAGGTGCACTGTGAAGCAAAGTGTATAAAAATACATGCATGACATTCAGAGTATAAAAAAATAAATAAATACACCAAGGATATCCTCCAGGCAAGATACTCGCAGAAAATCATCCTAACAGTGCCCACTTCGCGTGGAAAAACAACGATGTCCATAGCACAAATAGGTGGCCTACACTACACACCTAAAATGACCCTAATGGTCTCTAGGGCTCACATAAGGTGGGGCGTATCATACCCAAAACTGAAAGAAAATGGAACATCCTAGCGGTGCCTACTTCATGTGGGAAAAATGACGATGCATATATCACAAATAGGTTGGCCTACACTACAGGCCTAAGGTGACCATAAGGGTCTCTATGGCTCACAGAAGAGGGGCAAGCTTTAGTCTACAAGGCCAAAGCTTTGTTAGTGCATTAACTTATGTCCAGCTACCTAAACATGCTAGAATATATATTAAACTAAAAGTTATTAACAAGATGTGTGTGATGTGTAGCAGTTTTGATATATAATTAGAAGTTTTATTTACAAGTTATAGGGATTATACCTGATTGTAGAGTTCCCACTCAAAAGCTCCTAAGTAAATGGTCCCATTTGATTCTCGACCATACAAGACCTGATGTACCTCATAAGATAAGATAAAAGATAAATATAAATGTGAGCGTATATGCCATTCAGAAAAGAAGTATTGGTATATTATATATATATAACATGAAATTAAAGATTAGCATTTATAAAACATGTGCACATTATTGCTAGATTATAAATAATGTGATAGTTCTCTTATTTCGTAAGAGTAATTGATATTGAATAACAAAACAAAAAATTGGTCTCACCTAGAGCTAGAAGTCATGTCCTAATAAATAAGTTTAGGTGTGTGTATAGTAGGCTGTGTAGTTTTGGATATGCCTTATATATGATGATTTAGTTAAGGTTGCTTGTATTTTTGATTTGTTAAAGGGCTAAAAGAGAAATCTTAGTTTGAGTTTAAATATTAATGTCTTAAGACTTATTTTAGATGTTTTATTTTAGTGTTTAGTTAATTACCAACTTTATTTCTCACCGAGACCGTGAGATTTATTTCATCCTCCGTGGGACTAACTTAATAGCCTCGTAGGCCTGGGTTACCCAATGGTAACCAATTTTGTTAAATTAATTTAATTGGTTGTAAATTAAAAAGAAATGTGAGTTAAGTAATTTATTATTAATTAAGGGGTTATATTAGTTAAGTTTGCTATCAACCGATTTGTGGTGTTGTGCCACCAAGCTCGAGGAACCAGGCCTTCTTAGGACACTTAGCTCTGCAGTCCGGAGTACTCCATCCTAAAAACACAATTGATATAGTTATTTTTAGAGTTTTATTTGGGTTTAAATAATTAATAATCAATTAATTTTAAAGTTTTAATACTTCATTGAATTTATTCATGGAGTTGTGCCACGAGGCTCGAGAAATTAGGCCTCCTTAGGACACTTAGCCCCGCAGCCCAGAGTACTCCATTCAAAAAATTAATCTTTGGAGTAGTTGTTATGTATTAAGGGATTTGTTGGTTGATTTTAAAAGGTTTGCTTAAGATTTTATGATGGTTTGGGTTTTAGAAGTCTTTTATTTTAATAAGTTTTAGTGTAGCTTTACTCTCTTGATTTAGTCTACCTCTTTTAAGTTTTGGGTTGGTTAGAGATTGATTAATAGATTTATAAAGCTTGATTTAAGTTTTGTACTTTAGTGGTTAAACAGGTTAATTATTGTTTGATTTAAAATTAGGAGTTTTAATGCAATTTAATAGTTAAATTATGAATGATTTTATTGGTTGATTATTAGTGAGTTAAGGAACACTAAACCTAGGAAAATATGTCACTAAATTTATGTTTTGATGTATCTATCTTATAGGGAGCATGCATCATAAGTCTATTTTATCTAAGACTCTGTCCTTAATTTTTTTCTTAGGTGTCACTAATGTTATAGGAGACAAAAGAAAGTATTTTTCTAACCCTTTTAGACATTCGTACATGTATCAAAAGGTTTAAGAATCTATGAATGAACTAAGACAATAACCATAAAAGTAGTAGAAAGATGAGAAGTAAAGAGAAAGATGATAAAATGTCAAAAGGAAGGAATGAAAAAATAATAATAATAAAAGAAATGTAGCATCTTATTATTGGGCATACCTCTTTGAAGTCAAGCATGCCTCTAAAATGCCCTTCACCCTAATTCCATATAACGTGAATAAGAAAGAAGGTGTTTTTTTGTATCCTTCACTGTTCCCATATTCCAAACAAAGCACTCAAGAAAATCAGACTCAATTATATATACTATTTCCCACATAAAACCAAAACTTGCGAAGGAAAATTAAGCTCCCAAAATTAAAACTCAAATAAACTTTCACTCCACATTTATCCAAACTCAACTATAGAATGAAGAAAAACAACTCACATATGAAATTTCACTTCGTTCAAAAAAGATATAAAGAACTCTCCAGTACAAAGCCATATATAAGATTTTCGATCCCAAAATAACTTATGAAAAACTTTCAAATCAAACGAAATATAAAATCCCTGTACAAACAATCCACCAGAACTCTTTCCGACACAAAACAAACAAGTGCTCTTATATTTCAATATAAAATGACTTGTAGACCTTTTCAATCATAAAGCAAAACATAGCTCTTAACGAACATAAGACCAACCAAAGCTCTTTTAAACGCAAAAATAAACCAAAACTATTTTCAACACAAAACAAATCATATGTCTTTCAAATATAGAACAAAGCCCATCCATCTTTCAAATATGAGACAACTCACAAAATTTTTCAACATACAGCAAATCATAAGATTTTTGCATAAAGCAAATCATGAAGTTTTTTTTTTTTTCATCAAAGCACAAGTAATGAAAGAAGTAGTAGAAAGGGAGGGGAAAAGGAGTAAAGAGAAAGAGGGAGAAAAGGAGCTATGTCTTTCTTTTTAATCATTTACAATTGTCACCAATAAGTCAAGTTATTAACATGCTCCCCTTCCCAATACTTTATAGAAACATTTCAAAAAACTACACTTCCACTCATGTAAAGAGGCACTTTCATGTAACTACTTCTCTCCAAACAAACATATAGCATAGGATAGTGCAAAAGCATTTATTTAACATCGCAAGTAACTAATGCAATGTAAGAAGATGCCTTTAAAAAATTACAAATAAATCTTTCAACATGTATCAAACCTTCCCTTTTGTACACCCACCAATGAAATGATAGTTAAAAAAAAAAAGGATATCATATTCCTTAAGCCAAGCAACAAAACCACGCACCCAACATAAATTTAAAACTCAACTGTTTAGTTAAAATGCAATCATTATAAGGAGGTTTTGATATCAATTTACTTTCCCCAAAGGTTAAAAAAAACATGCTCTAACAACATAAATAACAACATATTTACTCAACCAAACACATCTATCCTCCAACAAGCTCAAGTCTTCAACATATGTCACATTCTACCCAAAACTCATAAGAAATGTTCCAAACAACTATTAATTTTTTGTCATGCCAAGGAATGATTCCACACATTCTTCTTTCAAAAAAAACAACAAACAACATAAGAGAGTGCAAGATGTTTCTTTTAAGGGCTCAACGTACCAAGTTATTAATATGACATAGAAAAACAGGCTTTGGGAGGTCACAAATAAAGTTTTGAGAACATGCCAAACTATTTCTCCCAACTCTACTCTGGTCTCATAACAAAGCCATACACATTTGAGAATGAGAAGCCAAAAACTTCATTTCTCCAAATCAAATAACAAGCAAACAACCCACTAGAAATTGAAATCCAACTAAAATATAATTCTGAGGAAGAAGTTTGATGAAAATCGAGGTCAACAAAAAGTTTTCTAAGAATAAAATAATGGAGACATGAGCAGTAGAATAAGGGTAAGTTTCATAAGAATATGAAAGTTTCTAATGATGTAATTTATTATGAATGCAAAAAAGTTGGATATATTAAATCCAATTCTTCGAATCTCAAAGCTAATCCTAACAAGGAGAAAGTTGAGGAAAAAGTAAATGCTAAGAAGGGAAAGAAAGACTGTAGAGAGCTTTTTGGGATGACTAAGCTAAGGACTCCTTAAAAACAGAAGCAAAAGAGGAAGTCACAAACTTGTGTTTAATGACAGATAAACTTGATTAGTCGGATCAAGAGGAGGTAAGGGATTTATCCTATGACGAGTTATTTAAATTTTTTTGAGAAAATCCATATTGTATATAGGAAACTCAAAAAATTACATGCTAAATTGAATATATAATTTTTAAATTTACTAAAAGAGTATGAAATCCTTAGGAAAGATCATGCATCAATAGATATCAACTAAATGACATTATTAGATGAATTTGATGATTTGAATAAGAAATATGATTTATTGAAAACATCTTATACTAATCTTCAAAATGAATATAATGTGTTTATAAACGAAATAAATTAAAGTGAACATGAGTTAAGAGTTGACAATGCTATTTTAGAAAGCACAAACTCATATCTTAAAGAGAAATTAAAAGCTCTTAAGAAAAACAGGACACCCCGTATACTTGAATAATTTTCCAATCCTAATCAGATGCATAAAATTTCAAAACCTAGAAATATATAGTATAACTCACATAGATTGGTAAATTCATTTCCTCGAGTTAAATATTTTTCATATGGAATGATTGGTCATATATCTCACACTTGTAAAATTCATAGTAAAACTCATCTAGTGTAGAGACCTAAGATACATAAAACACAACATATCAAACATGGATCTAGATTATCATTGCCAAGATGTCAACCTAAATTCATTTGTGTTTCCAAGTCTAATGTTCAATAATTTAATTAAAATGATCTAATAAAAGTCCTCATGAGAGTATTTGGTACCTGGATATAAGATGTTCGAAGCACATAACTAGAGTTGCAAATCAATTCATATCGCTTGAAGTCAGGAATAGAGGTAAAGTGATATTGGGAGACAATACTACAAGGAAAGTGGTAGGTATAAGTATAATTGACAACAAAAAATAGTTTTTATTGAGAATGTATTACTAGTAGAAGACTTTAAATATAGCTTATTGAGTATTAGTCAGCTTTGTGATAAGGGCTATAATGTTAATTTTTTTCCTACAAGCTGCAATATAAGCCAAAATGGAATTGATGTGTTGCATGGAAATAAGGTAAATAACATATACATACTTGATTTAAATTTTGTTAAATCTTTCAATACTTTTTTTTCTCAAGATAATCATTGATTAATCTTGGTTATGGCATAGAAGACTTTGTCATACAAGTATAAAAAATCTTAGAAAGATTGCCCAAAAATAGTTATTTAGAGGGATACTTAAATTAGACTTCAATAAGGATCACTTGTGTGATGCATGTCAATTAAGAAAACTGGTGAAATCCTTTCATTCAATTAAAGATCTTAGAACTAGCAAACCACTAGAAATCATTCACATGAATCATTTTGGACTAATTAGCATTGTAAGTCTAGGAGATAAAGTTTTTGGGTATATAATAGTTAATGATTTTTTAAGATTCACTTGGGTAAAATTCTTATCTAATAGGAGTGAGTAATTTGATGAATTTAAAAATTTTTCAACTTGGATTTAGAGGAACCTAGGGTATGAAATTTTATCAATTTAAACTGATTATGGTGAAGAATTTGAAAATGAAAAATTTGATGATTTTTGTAGAGAGCAAGAAATTGATCAAAACTTTTTAGCACCTAGGATCACTAAGAAAAATGGGGTTATTAAAAGAAAGAATAGGATCCTGATAGAAGTCGCTAGAGCTATGTTAGCTGAATATTGACTTCAAAAATATTTTTGGGTTGAAGCGGTTAGTATGGCTTATTATGTTCTGAATATGTTAAACATTATATCCAAGTTGAACATGACATCCTATGAATTTCTTAAGGGGAGAACACCTAATCTTTCATATTTACATATTTTTAGATGTAAGGTGTTCATTCATAATAATGGTAAATATATTTTAGGAAATTCTAATACTAAATTTGATGAAGTAATTTTTGTAGGATATCCTAATGTTAGAGTGAGTTATTTGATGAATTTAAAATTTTTTCAACTTGGATTTAGAGGAAAATAAGGTATGAAATTTTATTAATTTAAAGTGATCATGGTGGAGAGTTTGAAAATAAAAAATTTAATGATTTTTATAAAGAGCAAGAAATTGATCATAACTTTTTAGCACCTATGATTAGTAAGCAGAATGGGGTTATTAAAAGAAAGAATAGGACTCTGATAGAAGCCACTAGAGCTATGTTAGCTGAATGTTCACTTCAAAAATATTTTGGGTTGAAGCAGTTAGTATGGCTTATTATGTTCTGAATATGTTAAACATTAGATCCAAGTTGAATATGACATCCTATGAATTTCTTAAGGGGATAACATCTAATCTTTCATATTTACAATTTTTAGATGTAAGGTGTTCATTCATAATAATGGTAAAACTACTTCAGAAAATTTTATACTAAATTTGATGAAGGAATTTTTGTAGGATATTCTTAATTTGGCAAATCCTACAAGATTTTTAATAAGAGCTCTTTGATAGTTGAGGAGATAACACAAGTAGTTTTTGATGAATTTAGTATTTCTAAAGAGCCAAGGTTGGAGGAAGAATATATTGAAGATATCTCCCAAGAAATTGAAAAGACAAATTTTGAAGAGAATGTTGGAATAGAGAATAAATTGCTTAGATAATGGAAATTTTCTAAGAGTTATCATAAAGATTTAATTTTAGGTGAACCTAGTGAGGGTATTAGAAATGAACAACTCTGTCTTTTATTAATGATTGAACCCACTAATATAAATCAAACACTTTCTGATAAATTTTATATTTTTTTCATGCAAGAATAACTGAATCAATTTGTTAAAAATGATGTTTGAAAATTAATTGAAAGGCCTAATGATCAAAGTGTTATTAGAACTAAGTTGAAATTCCAAAATAAAATTAATGATTCAGGTGTAGTGGTTAAAAATAAGGTAAGATTGGTGGCCAAGGATTATAATAAAATAAAAGGAATTTATTTTGAAGAAAATTTTGCCCCTGTAGATAGACTTAAAGCAATAAGGGTGTTATTATCTTTTACTTGTTTTAAAGGTTTTTAATTATTACAAATAGATGTTAAGAGTGCCTTATTAAATGGGGTGATATAAGAGGATGTTTATATTGAGCAACCTTCAAATTTGGAAAATTCAAAATTCCATAATCACGTGTTTAAATTTAAAAAGGTATTGCATGGACTAAAACAAAAACCTAGGGCATAGTATGAGAGGTTAAATACTTTTATACTAGAAAGATCATTTGTTAAAGGAAGTATGAATATCACTCTCTTCATAAAAAGGGTAGGAGATGACATACTCATTATCTAAATATATATTGATGATATCTTATTTGGATCCATAAATAATAATCTTTGTGATGATTTTTTAAAAATAATGAGTAGTGAATTTGAAATAAGTTTGATGGGAGAGTTAAGCTATTTTCTTAGTTTTAGCATAAAGTAGAATGATGATGGAATATTTTTTAGTCAATCAAAGTATATTAAGGATATTGTCAAGAAATATGAAATAGATAGTGCTAAATCAGTGAGTGCACCAATGAGTTTCTCAATGCAGTTAGATAAGGACTCTAAAGAAAAAATTTGTTAATAAAAAAAATTAGAGAAAAAATGGGATCATTACTTTACCTGACAGCTAGCAGACAAAATATCATGTTTAGTATTTATTTGTGTGCTAGATTTCAATCTGATCTAAAGGAATCACATTTGACTGATATTAAAAGAATTTTGAGATATCTTTTGGGAACTCAAAACTAAAGGATTTGGTATCATAAGAACAGCTCTTCATTTGAAATTATTAGATATTCTAATTTAAATTTTATAGGATATAGGGTTAATCAGAAAAGTACTTCTGAAACTAATCAATTCAAAGGAAACTCTTTAGTTTCTTGGTCTAGTATAAAACATTAATCAATAGCCCTTTATAATGCTGAAGTAGAATACATTACCTTAGAAAGTTGTGTGGCACAAGTTCTTTGGTTAAAATAATAACTAATTTATTTATGATTTTCTATTAGCACTATTCTAATTTTTTTAGATAATACAAGTGTTATACGTATTTCAAATAATTCTATTCAAATTCTAAAACCAAGTATATATCTATATAAGGCATCACTTCATTAGAGATTGTGGCTAATTGAGCAATTGAATTACACCATGTTGCTTTTGAGAATTAACTTACATATATTTTTACAAAACTATTAGCTTTTGAAATATTTAGCACCTTATTAATCATATTAGGTGTGATTGATCTTAATGCTTAAAATTGAATTTCTGCAATTTAGATTTGTAATGTATTAATGTGTTTATTTTGTTTGTTTGTTTGTTAGTTGTTGTTTATTTCTCTAGTTTGTGTTTTTTATTTTTTTCTTTCGTTACTATTATTGTTATTGTTATTTTTATTTTCATTATTGCTTGTCATTGATCTTGTGTGAATTTAAATAGAGTTTTTTTTTATCATGTCTTAAGTTTAGTTTTCTTTCATATTGTACAAACTTTTTCATACTATATGAATTATATAGACTGTACATGATTTTTTTCCTTTGATGACCACACAAAATTGAGATTTTTAATGCCTATCATACTATATAATGTCATCATTGTCTGTACGATTAGTTACTTTTCTTATGTATGATTGTGGATGGTTTTCCAAATGTCAGTTATTTTTTACTGGTCATACGTATAAAATCATATTTCATTTGTATGATCCTGCTATTAGTTTCTCATGCGGATTAACCTAACCACCATATATGATCACTATTATTCTGATCATCTCAGACGAATAGGTGTTCAGCTATACGATCATCATGGTAAAAAAGGTGTACAAAATAACTCCTCAGGAAAGTCTGTTTATTAAAAGTCATTTCATTTTTGGTCGTTTCCATTTGTGTGTATGAAATTATCTTCATCCCGTAAAATTTTAAAATCGTAAGTACAATCAAATTTTTATAATATACGATTGATCATTTTTATTTAAATTGAAAGGTATTCTATGATTTTTCTTTCCAATCATCTTCAATCTCAAGCATCTCAAGTCCAAGCTTTAGAAATAGCCAGCAGTAGCAAACGTCCACAAACTTCCAATGTCTTATCCTCTTACCATGGTAGAGATGAGAACTTTGTCTCGAAAGAAAATGAGGAAGCCTATAGTCATTACTTTGAAGCTAAGATTACCCCCTCGCATCTCCTAATTCAAAGAGACATTAACTTCCTAGTTATGCCTCTTTTTGCCTCAACTCAATTCTCTTTTATCCTCACTTTGATTTATGTCTATCATCATGACACATTCCAAATTTTCTTTGCAAACATAAGAATGAATGAAGATCACACTAGGATGACTTTTTATGTCTTTAAGTAGCGTGTTGAAATAATTAAAGAAGATTTAGGCAACTTCTTACATCTTAGGGCTGAAGGGGTTAGGGCGCACACCGTAACCTCTGGATTTGATTATGACTAGTCTGAAATTAACCAAACTCTTAGAGGTGTTGCTCAAATCAATCACCTTTTTCATGTGTATATCCTAAACTAAAATTCCAGAATCATCCAGAATGTTTTGAGAACATCTATAATACCTAAAGCTGGTGATCATATCAATCTAACTCTATTATCTACTATCACATAACTTATCATGATCAACACTCCTATAGATGAAGCCCAACGGCTTATGGACTATATCTAAAAGTTTTTTTTATATTAAACTTCCTCACAATAGGAGAAAGAAAAATGTGGCTTTAGGACATTTAGCTACCTACATTTTAGAAAATAAGTACACTTTAATCCAGCCTTATTCTCCTACTCATGTTCCTATTTACTTTATTGATGCTTCTTTTCGAGCACTTTTTAACATGTTCAAGGATCTTAGGGAGAAGAATATGAGGGAGAAGGAGCACTTGCACCAGCACCTATACCTACTCTTGGACTCGATTAGAATTTCTATCAAGAAATGGTCCAATAATTTGATATATTGGAATCTCATTTTGATTATTTTGATCAAATTGAGAATCACCTAAACTAGCAGGATGCTAGGTATAATGAAGACATTGGGTGGATTAGAGGACAATTTGACTCTATCAGCATGCAAGTAGCTACTATAAATAGCTACATTATGATGTTCACCCCTCAACCACCTCCAAACCAAGGTACCTTCAAATTTTAGTTGTTACTTCTTTATTGTACTTATTATTAAGATTTTATATTTTTTATTGAGATGTTTCTTTTGATCTTATATGTTGGCTTTGCTAGGTTCTTCCTTTTATGATAAGATGTATTAGATGTATGTGTTACAAGTGTTAAATGGAATGACATTTTGACTTGTGTTGAAATTACCCTTCTTGAATTGTTTAAGTTTTTAGAGAAATTTTATTTGAAGATGATTTCTAGAATAAATTTTAAATTACTTTTCTCTATAAATTATTTTCCTTACAAACTTTAATCTCTCAATATTTTAAATTAAATTATAATTGGATGAAGATAAGAAGATCAATTTTATATTCTTATAGACAAATATGATTTAGCTATAATTGTTATAAAATATATGTCTTATTTTTATTTGATTTCTTCTTCAATGTATTTATTTTTATTGATTTAAAATTTGTTTTAAGATTTACTGATATTGTAAAGTGAAATTATAAAAAAAATGCACAAAGCATGCCTGACTTCAAAAGATGCACAAAATGTGCCACTAGTTTAAAAAGATGCACAATGTTCACCAAAGTGAAAATAGGCATAAAATTAGTGAAAACTAAAAAGATGCACAACGTTGTCAATTGAAAGGTTCATATAGTTCTTTCCTTTATCTTTCTATCTCTTATACAAATTCATATAATCAGCAATAATCTCCACTATTGAAGTAGAAACTAATTAATCATTATTTCATCATTTTTCTAATAACTATTTTTATTTGATATGTCTAGAACAAACAGTGAACCTGATTGACTTTTCTATCTTAATTATTCTTCAATTTAAAATTTGAGGCTTTACTTTTCACATTAGGATATTAATGTTGTATTTGCAAATAGTTTAAAATCTTCTTATTAATCATATGTTTGATTTATCAATAGAAACTTATCTTTTCAAAAGGTACTTCCCTTTTTATTTTCTTCAAAAGGGGGAATCATTAAATATTATTTGATGTTTTTTATTTGTGTATGATTATTTTTGTGTGATCTATGTGATATGTGTACTGTGTGCTTTGATGTCTATATTATGTGTGTTTTGTTGTGTATGTTTATTTTAGGATCTTTTGAATTTATTATGGTTTTGATTTTCATTATAATCCTTTTTATAAAAAAAAAAATTGATCATTCATTGAGGGGGAGCTTAGGAGAAAAATTGCCTTGAGCGTTAACTAAAATAATAATTATTTTGCCATCATCAAAAAGTGGGAGAATATTACAAGTTAGATTTCAAAATTAAGTTTCATATCATGTGATTTTTTTATGATGCCAAAATATTATTGTTGTGATTACTGTTTCTCCTAGAATAAATTGGATATATTTTATGTGTTATTTGTGTATACTAATATTTCAGGGAAATCATATATAAGACTGCCAATGACTACAAGATAGATTAGATTATAGTTTCATGTAATGGAGTTTGTAATTTTTTTTATTTTTCTTAAGTCTTAGAGAGTGTGAATGTAATTGAGTAACCATGCACAGACACACTAGGGGAGTGAGTTATAACTTTAATTTTTAAAACTAATCATATCTTATGATTTTCAATTCGTATAGGATGGTTTGTAATGTAGTTCCTCTAAAACAAAGTTAAGCAAATCATGTCAAGGAAAATTTTTTATTTTTTGTATTGTACAATAATGTTTTCATACAAATAACTTAAAGAGTACGAAATGGGTACATACCAGTTCATTCTAAATGAACTCACCATTTTCTAATTGATCGTATTATACAAAGTAGGGTTCATACAGATGACTAATAGAGTATGAAATGGGTGCATACGAGTTTGTCCCAAACGATCTCTTCAATTTTTTAATTGATCGTACTGTATGATTTTAGATTGATACAGATGACTCCTAGAGTATGAAATTTGGTCATCCACATTCGTACCAAACGAAGCATGATTTATTTAAAATGCTCATACTGTATGATATTATGTTCTTATAGATGATTCACAATGTACGAATAAGGTTCTTACATAATCATACCAAACAAATTTGTTCAGTTTTCAAGTATTCATATTATACGATGCAGATATTACGAACGACTGATAGAGTATGAAATTAAGTTTTTACAGCATCATACATAGATTTTTGAACTGTTCGTATAAAGTACGATCGTGTTGTATGATTTAAATTTATTTAACTTAAATTTTTTAGTTTTATGGACAATTTTTATTATTTTTCACATATAAGAGTCCTAAAAACTATCACCTACAATCTTTTAGAGTTATTATTATGAATTTCTTCTAAGAGTTTAGAAGAAGAGTGTTTGGGAGAGTGTCTTAGAAGTGAAGATTGAAAGATTTTTTTAAAAGAATTTTTTAGGGGATTCACAAAGTTACCCAGAGGTAATGATATATTGTTTGTTCTTCAAGTTTATCCCTACTTCCTTGAAGGCTCTTAAGAGATGATTTTTAAAGAAGATCACAATACTATATCGTCACATGGAGGATAAAAAAGGATGTTGGTTCTCTACCATCACTAGGAGGGTGAGAAAGGACAGTTGTTCTCTGCCGTCACAAGGAGGGTGATAAAGGATGTTGGTACTCTGCCATCAATAAGAGGGTTAGAAAGGACGTCAGTACTCTACCACATCGAGTTGGCGGAAAACAGGTTTTGTAAGGGCTTCTTTGCCTTGCTTTAGGAGCAAAGGGAGAGTCGCTTTGATTTAGTGCGATACTTGGAGTTTTTAGAGAGTAGATGTAGATCAAGTTGGACCAAACGACCATAAAATTTAGTGATCTTTTGTTCTGATACTTTTTACTGCATTTCAATTTTATACACTTTAGTTTGTTGTGGTTAAAAAACATTTTTTTTTTTTTGAAATTTTTATTATTATACTAAAAAATTATAAATCAGTTTTTTGAAATCTAAGAGAATTTTTTAATTACCAATTCACCCCCCCCCCCCCCCCCCCCCCCTCCTGGTTAGCCTTGGGATAATTTTATTAGTTATAACAACCTATTTGAATTTTCATATATGGCTCTAAAGGATAAAAGTGAAGTTCAATCAAATATCTAGCTATAATAATCTATATGAATTATCATTATTCTCATATTCAAAGTCTTATCAACAAATGATATATCTCCCTAAAGACAGAAAATATCATTCATTAATAGTTATTCATACATGATGATAACTGATTTTAATTCTCCTAAAGAAAATTAATTAAGTTTTAAATTTTAATTTTTGAAAAAGGTTAAAGTGTGTTCTGAATCTCTTACGAGTGAAAGCCCTCATAGTTAATTAAATATAGTAAACCAGGGTCTCTACAAATACTCTCAATTAACATAACAATAGAAATTTTATTTACAGAATTATTAGGAGTGATTTCAAAGGAGGTGAATTTTTGAATTTCAATAAGGACATAATCGAATTGGAGCAATTATTATAGGAGCAAACAAAGAAGAAGTAGAATATACTTTAAGATTCTGAAACAGTTCAGAAGTGTCCCAACCTAATATAAGCTTTTAGATTGTGTTCCTAAAGGTTGGGGTCTTATAATTCAAAATCTACCCCAAGTCCTAAATCTATTTTTGATATTGAACGATGGAGGCCCAAACCTAACTAATGTAGTGCAAAATCTAGACTTACCTTGGTCTAAATTATGGAGCCAACTAATCACCTAGTCAATTTAAAATTTATAAGTCTCATCTTAAAAGAGTGGTAGGGATGTTGTTATTAAGTTTGTTGAGAATTGGGACCGACGTCTAGAGTAGATTTTTATTGGTTCCTTGACTTATGCGGGGTGAAAATATTTATCTCAAATGTAATTAAAATTTAAGATACTTTTAATTAGATTTCAATGTAATGCATGGTGGTCAACTTGATTAAATGCATAGAATATATACGAAGCATTTTTTAAAAAAAGGCTTAAAAATTATTTCTTTAGTGACCCTTGACAGATCTACTCCCTCGAAGGCAAGGTGGTCTAGAACCACAAGCTGAGAAGTGCCTAACAAGGAGGAGAAAGTTAAACTATGCTAATGCTGACTCCTGGTGGTCCTGGGCTTACTTCTTAAATTGTTAGAGTTTCTATATCGGCCTAAAATTTTCAAATTTTAATTTTGAGTTAAAAAATTTTTATATGTGTCCTTAGGAGCCTCTTATCAAATCTAGGCTAAAACAAGCTCAACATATAAATCGCCAAAAAATTAGAAAAATTAGTCAAATCCTAATTACAATTTAATTAAATGAAACACATTAAATTATCAAATTAATCAAATAAATATTTATAGGTAAATTATTTGATTATTATAACCAAGAAATTACAAAAATTAAATAAGGTCGGGCACCACTAACAATAAACTTGGATTATAATCATATGGAAGATGCAAGTGACATTGAGTGGGTTACTCTTTGTCTTTAACTCTTCATCCTTCTACTCATCGAGCTCCTTGAATTCTTCATATATGGATACCCAAATGATAAAGAAAACTCTTCCCCCAAGTGGGAAGGCTATTCTTTTCACTTTGTATTTTGAAATGATTAAAAATTGGGAATCTAATTAGAAAAGGACTATCCCCTGAGGGGTTTCCTTTCCTCTATGGAATTTAATTTTGGATACCTATATCCCAACTCAAAGATCAACTTTTACAATCCTTAACTTTAAACAAATTACATCAATATTAAAAAATAAATTAAAATATCTAGACTTTCCTCTAGGGTTATACTAAGCATTTAAATAAAGAAATCATGTCCCAAGTACATAAATATGCAATTAATTTAATAAATAAATATATTTGGCCACACTCGTATTTATTTGGGGGCTAAGCAGCTGAAGCTCCTATAATAATTATAATTATTTTCAATTTGGCCCAATTTTTTAGTGCCCTACATGAGCTTGAACACCTATAGAAAATCTTGTGAGCAAGCAGATCGGTCCTTAACTAAGGGTAAGCTATCACCGATCACATCAATTCGTAGAGTACAGTAAAAGTAAGTAAACAATTGGAAAGCCCGACACACAGTAGTAATGTAAACACCGACCTAGTATAGACTAAAGTTGGTTATCCTAGCAAATCATCTAAAGTATGTGTTAAAGGTTGTGTGGTTGGGATAGATCTTTAACTAGGTAGTTTGTTAAAGTTGTCTAATATTTGGGTTAGTTAAAGGTCAAAAGAATACATCTATAATTGTGTTTAAATATTAGTGCATTAAGGCTTATTTTAAGTAAATTTTGATGGTTAAATTGGTTAACTAGTTTAAAATTAAGGTTTGATAAATTTTAGTTAAATTGGTTAATTATTTATTTTAAAGAATAATTTAATTTTCCATCAACAGGTTCATGATGTTGTAAAATTATGCTCGAGGATGAGGCCTCCTTTGGACACTTAGCCCCTTAGCCAGAGGTAGTCTATCCTAAAAACTTGGTTGAAGTAGTTGAATTAAGAAATTTAATTTGGTTAAATCATTATTAATCAATTAATTTAAAATTTTAATGCTCCATTAAATCCATTCATGGCTTTGTAACATCAGGCTCCAGGATGAGGTCTCCTTAGAACACTTAGCTCCGCAGTCTAAGGCAGTATATCTTAAAAACCTCATCTTCGAAGAGCTTATTATGTATTATGGGGTTTGTTGACTGCTTTTGATGATTAGATTAAGGTTTTTGGAATTTTAAGTTAATTACTAAATTTTAAAATTTTTTTGGAATTATTTAAATACTTTAATTAAGGGAATTCAAAGCTGTCTGCTTAAATTAAAGTCAATTTTGTAAGTTTAGATTTTTAACAAATACTAGACCCTAAGATGAGCAATTTGACTATTTGTTTACCGGATTTGAGATTTTCTGCATTATGTTTTGAATTTTTGAAGTTTAGAATTGGTATTGAACTACGGTTGGTCAAAAAGTGGACTTTTTACTTTAATTTAATTTTGGAGGTTTGACATCTTTAGAAAATACTTGAATTTAATTAGACTTGAAGGCTTTGAGTTTGATTAAATTGGATTTTTCTAGAATTATTGGTGATTTTTTAAAGTTTTAGATATTTTGAAATTTATTTTAAAAATTGCCTAATTAATGGGATTTTTAGATTTTTATCCAACTCAGTCCCAAACCTCTTAGGATCACCCCCAAATGTCAGAAATGACATAAGGGGATTTTTCAAAGTGTTTTGGAATTTTTTGGAATTTTAATGTTTTTAATTAAATAATTTAATTAATTGTTAATTTTCCTTAAAAATCAAATTAAACCTAAATTAAGGGTCAAATTAGAGGATTTTAATTTTCATTGATTAGGGGTTAAATATGTGTCAGTTAGAGGGATTATTTATAATTTTTAGATTTAATTAGATATTATTGAATTTTTTGAAGTTTTAAGGCTTAATTAATGATTTAATCTGAAGTTAATGAATTAGGTGGCTTACTAATTTCCAAAATTGATGGGAAATTTTCTTAAGGTTAGAGATATCACTAGGTTCAAGTAAACAAAATTTCATGCCTATTGGATTCATATTTTATTTACTAATATTAATCTAAATTTCTTAAGAAACTTTCTTAATTTGTCCTTAAGGTGTCACTATGTTAAATAGGTTTGAAATAAATGTTTCTAACCCTCGGGCAAAAACTTATAAATAAACAAGCAAACACAATTAAATCCTTAAAATTAGGAGAGCCTAAGATAGGTGCAAGTGCAACCTACACATGCAAATCATGATTGTAAACATAAAGGATAATGTGATTAATAACAAATTGGAATGCAATTATTCACTAATCCAAGCCCACCACATCTATTAAATCAAGCTAACCCTATGTTTAAAATTTCAAATCCATCACTCCAAGTTCTCAAAACTTAACATATATAATTTTAAAATTAATTTTATATATGAAAATAACTTAATTTCAATTCAAAATTAAAGAAATTAAGATAATTTCAAAAAGAATTTTGAAGTGGTTTCTAAAAATACCTTCATAATTTGAACATATTTTAAAATAAAAGTTTCTCATTTTTGCAAATTATTTAAGTCATTATTTAATTAATATTAATTAAATATCCAAATATTAAAACTATTTAAAATATTTATAATATCTTGAATTAATTTAATTTTAAATTAAAGTTTCCTAAAAAAATTATCTTTTTATTTAAAATATTTTAAGAAAATACTATTAATTTTCAAAATATTTGATTTAATATTTCATTAAAAATTAAAATAATTAAATAATTAGAATTATTTGAAATAAATTAAGTTATTTTTATTTTTTATTTATTGAATTTAAATTTAAATTAAAATATTTAAAATTATAAAAACTTTAATATATTATGTGTTTTTCTAAATTTGAAGCGACGTCGCTATAACAGTGGGGCTACGCAGCAGCGTCTGGACTGTTAGATCGAAAGCACGTTAAGCATTAATGACCAATTATTGAGTGATGGCAATCGTTGGCCATTAATGTGGGATGTAGTGGTGTGACCGTGCTGCTCACTTATCTAAGTCAGCAGCGGTTTGTACCCATCGAATCGAGTGTGGTACGAAACAAATGGTCCAAATTGATCCAGACCAGAAGATTGACTTCAAGATCAATCTACGGTTCATCAGAGCCATGGAAGAGCTTGATCTGGATGGTTGATCGTGCGATCAATGGTCCAAAAAATGTATACCTTACAGAGACTACAAAAGCTCCCTACAATCACTATTTTGCCTTGTTCTATCGATCAGATCGATCATTTCAATTGAAATTTTAATTATAGCTAGAATACCTGAATAGAAATCATGGGTGCTCAAAACTCAGTTTGAAATGCACTATATGAAAAGCTATTTTATCTTAAGTGTAGTGACCTAGGGTTAAAGATTTTGAGAAATTTTACCATTCAATTTTAGAAATAATGGAACCTCTGAACTAGTAGTTTGTCTACGTGTATTCCCTTAGTTGAAGGCACTTTCTGAAATGCCCTAGATCTAATGGATGAATACTTGGATGGAGTATGGCCTTGGTTTGCTAGAGAACTCGCCCCTAGTGAGCTTGGGCCGTCGGGTTTTGACTAGGGAAATAGAGAGGGAGTTATTGGGAGCTCAAACGAAGAAAGAGTTTTGCCAAATGGGATCTAGGAGAAGTATTATCTAAGATTGGTTGAAATGAAGGCTCTTGATAGTTTTTATTCCAAGGGTATAGTTTATACGGTGTGTATCAATCAGACCTTTTGGCCTGATGAGCACAAGTGTCCCAGGTCATTGGAAGGGCAGAGAATAGGTTGGGTTAAGCCATGCTCCTATTAGAGACTTGAGCTTGAGGGAGTGGACCACTTGCCATATTTGGTTAAACCACCCCCTTGAACTTGGCTAATAGAGGTTTAGAAGTATTTTAAACCTCATTTAGTGAAGTTAGATCAGGAGGATTGAAAGGAATTTCCACGCAAGCAAGAGTTTGACCTCTCTAGCTCGTTTGATCCAAGTTTCAATTGTTTGACCAATTAACAAGTCAAAGTGGGATGAGGCGTAGGGAAGGAGTGTGGGATGTTGGTTGGGTGAACCCTAAATCCTTGGAGTAAATTTGAAATTTAGAGGGGAGGTTGACCATTTAAAAGGAGTTTAATTGACCACTGGGAAAGGTCTTCAAAGAAGTTTGACTGAGTTTGGAGTTGATTTGAGATTGGATTGAGTGAACATAGAGTTTATATTTAGTTTGATCAACCTAGGTTGACTTGGTCAACCAGGTTGAGTCAGGGATAGGGTTTAGGCTCAACAGATTTCAAATGATATTAAGAGTCTGCTAGAGGTGATCCTAAGGGTTAAATTAGTTAATTTTGTCAGCTTGATCATTTTGACCCTAGAGGGCCTATTGGGTCAACCAAGTTGACCCATGGGTTAGGTTTGAGCTTAACATATTTGAAATGATATAAGACACATGTTGGAGGTGATTTCATGAACTGGTGAGGTCATTTGGTCCAAAATGGGTATTTGAACTCTTAAAGGGTATTTTGGCTAACCATAGTTGACTTGGTCAATTTGATCAAACTAAAGTTTGAGTTTGGGTCGAATTGACTCCAAATGATATTTTGGATTTATTATAAGAGGTTTCAAGGGTTGAAGAGACTAAACCATATTGAGTTTTGGTCAAAACTTCAAAAATCCCCTTAAAGGGTATTTTAGTCATTTTGAACTTTAGTCAACCCTGGGTCAAAAAATGTAATTACATTTTACTAGCTTATATAGGTCATAATAGAGGTGATGGATGCCTAGAGGCATTTTTTTTTTTTTTTTGTGGGTTTGGGGGGGGGGGCAAATTCCATAAGGTAACAAGTCTAATGGCATAGCCAAAAAAATATTTGAAAGTTTTGTAGCCTTTGGAAATATATTTAGTTTCTGAGGTTTAAGGTCTCAGAATTGATTCAAATTTAATGGTTTGATCTAACAGACATATCTAAGCAAAATTCAATTGAAAGACCCAAATCAGAGGCCATCTACTAACTAGATTTTTTTATGATAGAAAATCCACCTAGAAATGGTTTTAAGACTTAGGCTACTTGCCTTCAATTTGAACTTAGGAATCTTGGGTTTACATTAGGTTTTTGACTTGGTTGAGTGTTCTGGATTATTTATATTAATATCAATCATATGACTATTTGAGAGCGATTGAACATAATTGGGCCAATACATCTAAAGTTTAAGTCCATCATTACTCAATATTAGAAGGAGAATATTTCTTTGGATGTGAGGAGTACTTTCAATTTCTAGGCATCTAACTGAGTTGATTGGAGCAGCAGTTATGCTAACTCAAGAACATATGAACATAAATTTGAAATACATTATGGAAAGTAGATAGGAGTGTTATAAGTACATCAGCAAATTCAACATGTTCATATTAAACATGTTCTTGAATTTATACCTCAATATAGAACTATGATAAGGAACAAGAAATGGGAGAAGTGTTCCTTTAAGTCCTTTGACAACCTAGCAACCTCTATTATTTTTCTAGCATCTTCATTCCCTCCTCAGGCTCTATTGGAGGCTTGAATCCTTATTATAGAGTTCGAAGACCAACTCCAACCCCCCCCCCCCCCCCCCCCCCCCCCCCTTTAGGTTTCCCTTATCTACCTTTGGGACCTCACTCATAGAAATGAGCATTCTAACTCGTGATGCTACTGCCTTCAATCTTAAGTGTAAAAACATTCTCTCTTCTTTTATCTTGTCTCATATGAATTTTCCAGTCTTTCTAACTCCTAAAGAGTCAATGGTTATCTTCATGCTAGATTTGATAACCAAAGGTCAGAAACATTGGGATCTCACCTTAATTGGATATTATCTTGGTAAGTGCCCTTTCTATGAGACTCTTATTGCAGCCATGACAAAAGTGTGGCATATACACTAATCAATAAAGAATATGAATTATCTAAGTTGATCTGCTGAATTTTGGTTCTAATAGTTTTCTTAAATACTTGATACGATGGTGGAAGTCCATTGAGCATATACATGATAATTGGTTCATGTGAGACGGAGGAGCTTTTGTCGATGCAAGAAATACATAAAATCAATTTGCATTATGTAGTTTTGGTACTTGAGACTTCCAGACGGCGTAATTTTCTTGTGTAAGTGGATTTGAGACAATTACTTTGATATTTGAAATGACAAAGTTGAGGGAAGAAAGAATATTAATTTGCTCACTGGTACTTGAAATTGGAGGATCGCCGATTTGTGCTTAAGAAGATTGAGCCATTGTTAAAGTGTGGATCTTAATTTTGCTCTAATACCATGAAGAAATATAAGGACAAACTAGAGAAACAAATATAGTAGAATATTGGTTTCTTGTATTCATTCCATATCTTTGTATTACATGATACAAGTATATATTTGTAGGTATAGACTATATGACAGATACAATAATACAAGATGTGGTATTAATTGCATATCGGTTATTATAGGCCAAGTCGCTTTCATGAGGTCAGATTGAGAATAGTTAGTCATGGCAATAAAACTAAAAGCTCTCTCTCTCTCTCTCACTACACGAGCAATTAATAGTATAAATTATATGTAATCATGAATGTGAGAATATTCTTAAAGGAAATTAACACACTTGAAATGGAGTTTAAAATGGAAAAAAATTATATCTTACATCCAAACCTATATTTTAATCGATGGGTTTTTAAATTAAAGTGATGTTTTATTATTTCAAATAGTATGAAATAATAAACATGATTTCATTTTATATATAAATTTGAAACATAATGTAGACATTTATTATAAAATACTGGCAAAATAATGAAATATAAGATATTTATAATAAATGAATAGAATACTTATTAAGAAAAAATTATCAAATGTAATTTTTTTAAGACCATTTTGATTATAATTGAGTTGGAATTTCCTTTTTTTTTTCTCCTCTTATTTTTTGATTTATTTGTGATCTCTATGCGGTCTCTTTAGGCTTGTGCTGACTATTTTTTGTTTATATTTCTTTTTAGTTTGACTTCCTAACTCCTAATTAGTGTTTTTTTGTACATTAAGGGTGGATTTGAGGTTAGTATTGTCCTTTTTTCCATATTTTTTAATGTTTTTTTGGCTCTCTGTTTGCAGAAGGTCTTCATTATATCCTGTATGTGCTTTAAGTATGTTCAAGCAATGGCTTCAGGGATGTATTCCCTCAAGTTTTGGGCATTGGCTTCTTGCTTTCCAGGTGTTTTTCTTATGAATTATTGTATTTAAGTATGGAATCCCGTGCTCGTCAGGTTTTATTTTTTTCTATTCATTGTAGCTTTTTAAGTAGTAGTGATATTTGAATTCTTTTAAAGACCTTGTAATTTTATATTTTTTTGATATAAAATACCGCCCATATATGGAAAAGGTGATGACATTTTTTTTTGTTAATAGCTGGATGCAATTATTTGATTTTTTGTGCCATATTATTGCCACATATTTCATCATTTTTTTTTTTTTAAAAGAAGCAAAACCATTGCTTGTTTAAGTACATATAATAGCTTGCCCATGGATTAGGAGTTAAGGAGGTCTATTCAAAAATGTGAGGTGGAGAACATACTCTTTATGGGTGAAATATCTTGATTGACTTTATGAAAGAGGTATCAATGATAAATTTGTGTTAGATCTCTAACATTAAATCAGTGAAATATTTTGTATTAAATATTTCATTGAGAGATAACTTCGTAATATAAATAGTTTTGCGATCCTAAGTTTTTGAGAGTAAGGTAGGATTCACCTTAGATCTAATTATAGTGAAATATATTGTATCAATTTCATATGTTTGTAACATACTAATAGAACAAAAGTTGGAGAAATCTAATACCTAGACCATGATTACCTCATTTTATAATCCTAGAAGATTTGTATTTCCTTACAATATTTTATTTTAACATCATAACTATTTTTAAAATTTAAATTTTTTTATTATTTTTTTATTTTTATTTTTAAACTCTCAATTCTTGTTCATTGTGCATGCATTGAGCTCTTGGTGAGCTACTACTTTCATTTGATTTAGAGATAGAGAGAACTTTCAGACGAGATATAGGGAATAGCTTTGAGCTACCAATACAACATTTCACATGATGGAGAAACTAGAGGATGTTACAATGGCACTAGTGTCGATGCTAATGAATTATGAGATTATGTAGTACCATCTATTTCACTGTAATCCCTAATTGGTCATCAAGCCAAAAATTTATGTTAACATGTTCAAAACTAAGCTTGCCAGTCACGAAATGATTTAGAATTCACAATTTAAATGTTTGGCACTAGAAGATTCAAATTATCACATTACTAACATCTTGGAAATATACACCTCATTTTGATGTAATGGCATTTCTGATGACCCCGTCCATTTTGAGATTTCTCCCCTTTTTTATGGCATCAGACCAAGAGCTGGCTAAATTCATGATTATGTGATTCTATAACAAGTTGGCATGACAAGCAAAAGCTCTACTAAATACTTCCTACATGCAAAAGGAAGTTATGATGAGAATTAAAATTTCAAATATTGCACATGTAGAGGATGAAGCACTTTATGAGTTGTGAGAATGGTTCAAGGAGTTGTTGAGAAAGTGATCTTATTGTTGGCTACAAAAATGGATGTTGGACCAAACCTTTTACAATGGTATAATGGGAGAAACAATAATGTTTATCAACAATGTTAATACATGATGATAGCAAGTGCACCACACTCCCTGTCAGCCGCCTGACAACCTTAGACTCCACTACCATTCCAAAAGCTTGTCTAACGGAATTATATTCTCTTCTCCTCCTATATATCGGCTGAGCAAACCCCATTGTAAATGGTTGAAAAATATAATGAAAGGTGATCCAAAGGATCATCTTTATTCTCTATTAAGGTCCATCTTCCTGATATCTCTGCTTTCCCTTTAGTTTAGAAACATTCATGGTATTAGAGTTGTGATGCTTTACAGCCTCACTATCTCGGGACTCGGGAGAATGACTGAGCACGACGCCTCCAGCGCCCAGTTGGCTTCCCAATTGGGCTCCTGTCTGTCGTCATCCATGGAAGAGTTTACCATTCCCTCTCCTCTCAAGTTAATTCCTCATGTCTAACATCAAGCAAATCGACACTATTCAGCTCAACAACAAGAACTACGCCATTTGGAGGTTGCAAACAACCAAACTCTTTTTTGCCAACGGGTTCGAAGGATTCCTAACCAGTGCTCGCCTTTCGCCGCTTGAACCCAGCCCAGACCACCGCCTATGGAAGCTCATCGATCACAACCTTGTATCAGCTCTCTTCTCCACCATTTCCCCAACCATACTACCCTACATTTTGAACATGTCCTCAGCTCAAAAAATCATGAAAACTCTGAAGAACCGGCTTCAGCCCACCAACCGTTCATGAGTCATTCAACTCAAGAACACATTACACAACATCACCATGGGAGACAGCTCAATGCAGAACTATCTAGTTTAGAAAGTGTTCAAACATCACATATTGAAGCAAAATATGTGTTAGTTGCAGGAGATAGCTTATGATCATAATGAAAATTATAGATTTACCAATATAATTAGTGATCGAACAAATTGGCTCGAATAAAAGATCTTGAATATCCAATGGAAATAACTTAAAATTTTAGCAAATTTATTAAAAAAATATTGATAAAAAATTTCTTACTTAATTTTCACATAATTACTATTAAAAATATTACAAAAAATTCATAAATGGATTTACGACCTGAGACTTTTTTATCCCATTCACAAAGTTAGCTACTTCCACCCTTTCTTATTATATATCGAGAATATTTTCATAAGATTTTTTTTTTTTTAATTCAATGGTGGATGAGATATTTTGCTAAACTTTTTAATGAAAATTGTGAAAATAAGATTGACTGTAGTGACCTTAGCACCCTAAATGAAAAGAAATATTTATGTTTTTATCAGCGTATTAGTAAAATCGAATGTAGATAGGCTTTAAAGAAAATGAAGGGTGGAAAAGCTATTGGACCTAATGATATTACAATAGAGGTGTGGAAATGCTTATGAGATGAAGGAATTTTTTGGCTTACTAAACTTTTTAATACTATTTTGAAGACTAAAAAGATGCCAAATGAGTGGTGAATGAGTGTGTTAATTCATATTTTTAAGAATAAAGGTGATGTACAAGATTGTAAGAATTATAGAGGAGTTAAGTTAATGTGTCATACTTTAAAACTATGGGAGCGAGTTAGGGAGTAGGTTGCGGCGTGATACTAATGTTTCTCAAAATCAATTTGGATTCATGCCGGGTAGATCGACTATGGAAGCCATACATTTATTAAGAGGTTTGATGGAGAAATATAGAGAAAATAAGGAGGATCTACATATGATATTTATTGATTTAGAAAAAACATATGATAAAGTTCGAAGAGAAGTGCTATGGAGAGTTCTTGATAAGAAAGGAGTTAATAACGCTTATATTCAAATCATTAATAATATGTATGCAAGAGCTATTACTTGTGTTCAAACACAAGGTGGTTTGACCAAGTATTTCCCTATTTCAGGTGGGTTACATCAAGGATCAGCCTTAAGCCCATATCTTTTTGCTTTAGTCATGGATGTTCTCATTAGACATTTGCAAGAGGATGTACATTGGTGTATACTTTTTGCTGATGAAATTCTTCTTGTTGATAAGACTAGAGCGGGAGTTGAAGGTAAACTTGAATTATGGAGGTCAAACTTAGAGTCTAAAGTTTTCACTTGAGTAGATCTAAAACGGAATATATGCAGTATAATTTTAGTAGTAATAGACCTAGTGAGGTGATTGTGACTTTGGGCAATCAAGTCATTAATAAGAGTACATGTTTTATATATCTTGGATCTATTGTTCAAAGTGATGGTGAAATAGATGGGAATATTATCAGCAGAATTCATGTTGGATGGTTGAAGTGGAGGAATGCATCGGGCTTGTTGTGTGATAGAAAAGTACCCCTCAAACTTAAGAGAAAATTCTATAAGATGGTGGTGAGGCCTGCAATGCTCTATGGTGCCGAATGTTTGCCATTAAAAGAGAAGCATAATATTAAGTTAAGTGTGGCAGAGATGAGGATGCTCAAGTGGATGAGTGACTTTACCCTTAGAGAGAGGATACGAAATGAGCATATACGTGAAAAGGTTGGAGTAGCTCCAGTAGAAGATAAGATTAGAGAGAGTCGCCTTAGATGGTTTGGTCACATAAAACGACGGCCTTCTGATGACCCGGTTAGGAGAGTAGAGGTTTTAGATTTGACTTATGTTAAGAAAGGTAGAGGCAGACCTAAAAAGACTTGGTTAGAAGATATTAGGAATGACCTTTCTTTATTAGATTTAAACACAAATTTGACTTTTAATCGGACACAATGGAGGAAAAGGATTCATGTAGCCAACCCCAAGTTGTGGAATAAAGGCTTGATGTTGTTGTTGTTGGTGGTGGTGGTGGTGTAATTCAATGGAACATCAACCCACGTATCTATCTTATAAGGTAAGAGTTGATGGTTCTGTTCAATATTAATGGATATATCAATTTGAGATATGTATAATATAAATTTTATTTTTTTTCAAAATTATTGGTTTATTGATCATGTTAATTGAAAAATGAAATTTTAAAAACTTAAAATGAAATTAAAATTCCAATAAAAAATAAGACATATCCACAAGATTCAATTCCTGAAGTAACTGCTAATTAATTATTAATGTAATTACAACATATAGACCTTATCAAACTATAAATTACTTGTGCATTTTTGCAAACCATTGAGGCTAATGTCACAAATAAAATAATTAAAGTTGATTTTTATACATTGTTTAACTGTATATAAGTTTACTTTAACTCTATATAGCTAGTTCCTTAAAGAATAAAAATCAACTCATAAATTTCCTAAATCTCTCTCATAATGGATGTTAGGATCATGTCCCAAAAATTTAGTTGAAAATCAAGAGTTGCATGACATAGCATTAGAGGCAATGAAATTAGTGAAGATATTGCCTATTTTTATATTAAATGGAAATAAATTTCATTTCATTTTCCAATGTGAGAAAAGAAAAACAAACTAATTGTATTATCTACATTAAATGGAACACACTTGCAAAAGAGTGACTTATGAAATTTTGTAAGAGATAATATTATTATAATATTACAGTGTTAATGAAAAGTGTATATTCTTATTTAAATTTCATTCATAATTTCACCATAGTCCTAAATGGGTTTATAATGTATATAAAATCATCAGAATAAAAAGAAATATATGATATGATAAATTGATCCTCTTATGATGACCATTTAGTAACTCAAGTAAATTATGCAAAATATTGTGGTAGAGTAAGAGAGAAATATGATTCTATAGTTATTAAATAATAAATCAAGAGGTAAGAGTTAAACATAAGAGTATAATACAAGATAGTCATTAAGAAGAAGAAATGTTATAATTGAGACAATATATTGCTCATGTTTACTCATTAACTAAATTCTAAGATATTAGTATTGAAAAGGAAGAGGATGATAATATTATTGAGAAAAGGAGATAATAAAAAATGATAATAAACAAAGTTTGAATTCAAATAATATAGATTATTGATAATTGAAATAATAATGAACAAACTCTAATTCAATTGATGCTAACTCATCTTCTAACCAAAAATGATAAGTATGCATTATGATTTTATTCTTATTTAATATTTTTTATATAATATTATGATATGAATTGATTGTTTCTTATTTGTCAATGTAGATGACATTTGGAGATGAGCCTCCTCAGTGATCTATAACATCAATATTTTGTTGGTTGAAGAAGACAATTTTAGGACTAATTGGGTCAAGTTGTTGTTAGAGGCAATTACTCACACTCTTTACAGTTTCCATTTACACCAGTCACCTACTCATTGTTTAGTTCATTATAGTCTAGGTTTCTATTTTACTAATTTTGAATACGCCACCTCATTTTATCCATGCCCATCTCCTTTACGTTCCTAAGCTGGTCCATCCACATGAAACTATTTTTCCTGCTCATAGACCAAGTATTAATCGTGACACCACCAATTGTTAGATTGGGTCTTCTATATCTATGAGGGAATTAATTATGTTATAATATGAATTGATTATTTCTTATTTGCAATGTAGATGGAATTTGGAGATGAGCCTCCTTAAGGATCTTTAACATCCATGTTTTTGTTGGTTGAAGAAAATGACTTTAGGACAAATTGGGTCAAGTTGTGGTTAGAGGAAATCATCTCTTCCTATGCTAAAGTTTTAATTTTTTTTTTTTTTTTTTTTTTTTTTTTTTTTTTTTTTTTTTTGATGTTTACTACTGTATGTTCTAAAGATTACTTATCATTGCAGATCATTAACTTCCATAATATCTATTTCAAGTTCATCAAGATGTTAGACAAGGATGTCGAGGACTCCCTAAATAAATTAAACATATATCAATTTCTAAAGTTCCTACCATGTTAATAGAATATTCTCCAGATATATGAGCTACTCTAATTTTTGGATATTCCTTATCAATGCTTTATCATCAAGGATCATGAGCTAAAATTCATTTCAGATGAAGTGACTCTACTTATAGGATTTCTAAACAAAGGTGTTGAAACCATCTGTAAAAGCAAGCCACTTACATCATATAGATCAATCAATATTAAGAATGAGCTAATAAACATTAATAAATCAACTGATCCATCTATTATGTTAAAGAAATTTATTTTCGCCCTTTAATAACAACAAAACCCCAAGAAGGATCATTATTATTATAAATAATATATGGTTTTTCATCTATTAATTGGGCATGGACCATAAGGGATTTTTTAGTTTCTAAGTTTAATAAGATTGCCAAGAAGTTTAATATGGAGAGTCATTGGGTTATATAAAGGATTTTGTACCTTTGTTAATTGTGAGTGCTAACAGCATCTATATATCTTTCTAATTATTAATTTATTTTATAAATTCATTAGTCAATATTATATTTTATTTTAAGCAGAATTGGTTCCTAGAGCACACATCAATAAATGCCCCTAGGAACCCTAACTTAAGACCCCATTTTCTTTGGTGGCACAATAATGCTTTATTTTAATATTCTACAAAAAAAGGTCTCCAATTTATTAGTGGAGCTAAAGGAAGGGTGGGTACAAATGAAGATTTGTCCTAGAAAACATTTCGATTAACGCCACAATGATTGAAGTTTGAAAATAATGGGCTAATATTTTTTAGATATTTTATTCCCTCTAGGAAGTAACTCTAGAGGAAGCAGACCACCTGTCAACTAATTGCACAACCATCCAAACCATCCAAATTCAAACCCCTCTCAATCTCCTTAGTAAATCACCTCTCCAATAACATGAAATGAATTTCCAACCCACACCTCTCATTCTCCCTGTCAAGCTCCACATACACCCCTCATTCTCCCCATTAAGCCCTCACACCCTTAACTCTTCCTATGAATCCCTCCCTCTAACTAAATCTCAGGTTCAGATGGGCCTCTATGAGCAATTGCTAACAGCAATCCAAATATTATGTACATTTCAGTTCAATGACATTGAACAGAAGCTGGGGTTGAGGCTTGGTCAACTTGAAGCACACATTGATTCTATTTAATACAAACTCCTCTTCCATATTATTGAGTATAAATTTGATCCCTAGAAACTTTCTACATCCTCATCCTCATCCTACTAACAAGACCCCCAGTCGATACACTTCCTCCTATTGAAATTAAGGAGGAAACACTAGCTGATGCACTTCCTCCTCCTATCAACATTAAGGAGGAATCCCTTATTGATGCACTTCCTCCTGTCAATATCAAGAAGGAAGCCTCAGCTAATCCAATTCCTCCTTCTATAAATAGAAAGGAGGAAGCCGCATCTAATCCAATTCCTCTTATCGATAGAAAGGAGAAAGCTCCAACTGATCTAGTTCCTCTTAATTAATGAGGATGATAAACCTCATCAGCTATAGTAGAAAGAGTAAAGAAGGGTAAAGATCAAAGTTAAAAATCTTATCAAGACACCATTAACAACTATTGACAACAGCAAGAAGAAAACAAGCTCCCCCCTTTAATTGAGGAACCTGCAACTAAAGCAACAATATAAGTGGATACACTTCCTATAATTGTTATACCGAAAAGTAAAATGATGGAATTTGATGGAAGGGAAATGTAATCCTAGGAAAAGCAATTATTGATGGATCATTATTTTGAAAAGTATACTAACAAGTAAGTTTCAGTTGTTCTGACAGGTTGTTTGATGTGTATTATATTTGACTGTCTGCCAACTATGAACTACATATTTACTTTGTATTTAATGATTTTTATTGTGTATTAATAGTGAATTAAATTCATATCGACTATGTATTGATGGTGTATTGATTGTGTATAATTTGTGTATCGACTATGCATGAATTATGTATCAATTATATATTGCATTTCATAAGGTAGGTATTTCAAATTTTATTAGGAAAAGCAATTCTTCATGGATCAATATATGATACACTATTTTAATTACGTACTAACTATGTATTAACTGCATATCTATTGTGTATCGACTATATATCAAATGCATATTAATTGTGTATCGACTACGTATTAACAGTGTATCATCAATATATCAATGATTTATTGACTTCTTATCGACTATATATTAGCTCTGTATTTATTATATATCGATTGTATGTTGACTATATATCAACCATATATCGGTTGTGTATTGGCTAAGTCATGACTAGTATGGACGGACATTGGTTGTAGGACTGACATAATATTTACTTATAGAAAATTCATATTCAGTACAATTGAAATTGACAAACTTATATCAAAAAAAAATACCTAGATAATAACCATGTTGAAACATTTGCCCTATTGTTATATGAGAAGAATAAACTTATCCCTAATATGTACCAACCCTTCCTAGACGTCTCCACAATGTATTGGGTTAATATTCATATAATAAATAATTTTTATATAATATTTCTTGCTCACGTATTAGCCATTTACTTTGACTTCTTGTAGGCATACAAGAACTATGATTAGGTAACCCATATTTATGTCCAACATGTCAAGAAGGCTACGGTCAAGGCATCAAATTTTCTACTTGTACCAATCATCCGCAATCAACACTAGACCTTTTGTTAGGGAGGTTGAAGGAAAATGTTTAGAAATTCTACGATTCCTTACCCAAATCGATGCACAGAGAAATCCTCCCTACAATCTTAAATGAGAGCATTATGGTAAAGTGTTAATTTTTTTCTCTAATGGCCAATTGTTTAGATAATAAAACCTATATGCAGAGATGAAAGAATCTTTTGATAGTGATATAAGACGATGGAATATTAAGGTGTTTGTTGTTTGCCAACCCATACTAAAAGTATTAATTGTGGAATATTTGTTTGTAAATATATGAAAATAATTATTATTCAAAGGAACATCAGTTGGGTAGAACATCATGATTGCCAAGCAAAATGTCAAAATTTAGGTTCAAATTTGTATATGCCTTGTTTTGGTCAACAATGAGATAAACTTTTTTCTTTATATCAATGAGCTTATAATCTATTCTTTAATTAAATTTTCCTATAAAATAACTTTTTGTACACTTTGTATTGATATTGATTCATTTCAATAATATAATAGTAAATTCTTATGTTAATTTTGCTTTTTATTTTTTATTGGTCCGTGTATTACCATATGGTAAACTCTATATTGATATCAAAAAAATTATAACGATACTAATATAGATTGTGTATTATCGATAAGGTATATAAAAATAGTCGAGACACAGTTAATATAAAGTCAATACAAAATTGATATGTAATTAATTAATACATAGTTAATTTATTAATGCAATATATAGTTAATATATAATGAATATCAAGTAAATACACAATTAATACAAGTTCAAAAAAGAGATAAAAAAATAAAAATAAATCATGGATATTTAAAATTTGTGTAACTTAGTTTAGAAAATGAATTATAAAGTCAATACGTAGTTAATTAGTGAATAATAAATCAATACCAATTAATATATAGTGAAAGTTATCTTGATAGTGTATCAAATATATTATTCCTTACAAGTTCAATTCTTTATGCACATTTGATAAATTATAGATACACAGTTGATACACATTCAATACCTAGTTAATACAGAGTCAATATGCAGTTAATACACAATTAAATAAAGACTCAATACATTGTTAATACAAGTTCAAAAAAAATCATAAAAATGAACAAAAATAACTCATATATAATGTATGAAATATGTGCAGCATAATTTAGAAAATTAAATACAAAGTTGATGCATAGTGGATACATATTCGATACATAGTCAATAAACATCTCTTGACCTCTATGTAAAGAACAAAAAATGGGAGAGAAGGTAGAAATCCCGCTTACCTCGTCGAAGTCCTGCTCGAATCCATGAATCTTGTCCTAAATCCCGTTCAAATCTTCAAACCAAAACCCAGGACCTCCTGCAGCCACTTCGATCCCATTTCAGTCCTTCGTAGAGCCTGTCGGAGCCGCAAGCTCCGACTTAATCCCCTGCCGACCCTGTCCAGTTCGAAGAAGCTGCCTCCGACCAAATTGCCACAAGACAACTGAGCCATAGGCCTTTACATTCCCTTCCCTGTTTAAACTTCAACTGAAGTTCTGCCCTAGCCGCAAGCCACTCGACTAGATCTGCTTGGATCTTGCACCTACGGCCTTCATCCGTAGTAAAACTTCTCCAAAGCTGTAGGACCATCTGGCCGAACCCCTCCATTCATCTTCCTCCCTACCTAAGCTCCAGTTGTTGCCTATCCCGATTTTTTACCTAGCCTAAACATAGTCGAACTCCTTATAAAACCCAACCGAGCTCCCTCTCGGCTGATCCCTGTTTGGAGTTTATAGCTGAACGATTCAAAACCTAACCCATTTAAAACCGGTCCAGACCCTAACCTGATTTCCCTATCTGTTGGCATCATACAGCTTAGGCCGGTCCAACTCCTAACATAAGGTTTAATTCTTAAAGCTGAATTTATTATTATTATTTAACCTAGTTAATTGTTCATGTATTAATGTCATATTATTTTTTAAATTATAACTATTATTATTAGTTTTAAGTGTAACAATAACAATGATTATTATTGATGTTATTTATGTGTTATTATTATTATTATTATTATTATTATTAATGTATGTGTGTGTGTGAAGAAAATAAAAAAAGAACAGATAGAAAATTATAAAAAAAAGAGAGAAAGAGAAAAATAAAAGAAAGAGAAAAAAGAAAAAAAATTGTTATCTTGATTTTATAGTTGTCCACCTCGACAGTCGCTAAGGTATAATCTCTCTAAATTTTAAAACTACAAAAGCTCACCTTCGACGCTTGCATAGTGACAAAACAACCACCTATACACGTTTTTATTAGCATGGTGGGAGGAAGTGCATCGGTGCTAGCAACGAAGCGGGTGATCCAAAAGCCTCATTCAGCATCCGCGGTGCAGCAAAAATCGCTAATACATGCTTTTATTATAATGGTAGGATGGGAATCTGGTGCAGTGCCTACAACGAATTGGGGTTATCTACAAGTACTCGTACATGAGGAAATAACTGTGTTTTCAAATAGGTACCCTCACTGATCCAATACATGCTTTTCTTAGCGTGGTGGGAATGGAGACATGAATGTGATGTCTAAGGACACCTATCATTCATTCTTTTATTAGCTTGGTGGGAAGGCACATACTCCTATAATTTTCCCCTAAATGGGGGAGATGCCTGGAGGCAATCAAAATTTTCGGTGAATAGGCCACCGCAGATAGACTTGAATTTGAACTGACGACAAATTAAAAATGAACTCCAATGGACAATTTAGAGGACCAAATTTGAATTCTAATGAACAAATTACAGGGGGCTTTATTGGGGCATTAATTTGAACATCAAGTGAACTAGAATTTAAATTTGATTTAAACATGATTCAAACATAAAATCAAATTTAAATCAAACTTGATCGAATGATGTCAGGCTTGAGCTCGAATTGGACTGAGAATTATGCTCAATTTTGGACAGTAGAGAACTTAAATTTGACATTGGACTTGGACTTAAGAACACATTGAACTCAAATGACATTAAACAAACTAAATTTTTCACTTAAATAAATACAAAAGAGCTCAAATGAATGATAACCAAAATTTCAATGGAACTATCATTCCAATCAAAACACAAGTGCTAATTAAGAAATATGATCAATTCAAATCTCATGCATGTAGAATTCTTGGTGGGGTTAAAGAAATCCCTACATCTCTCTAACAAGCAATTACATATAATGAAGATTGAATAGTCTCTTATGAATGGTGGATAATAAATAGCATGCTCAATTAATTATCTAGAAGGGAGGATACTAAGAAGCGTGCATGATCATGATGATAGGTCCATCGTCATGTTCAATGAATATGGCAAGAGCATAAGTAGAGCAAGGGAGATGTAGAAGAGGTGGACGCCTCATTGTTATCACCACTGGACGTAGATGTTCAATTTGAGCATCTTCAAGTAGAGATTCCTCTATGCAATTGAATTAAGACAACGAACTTGCTGACACTAGAAGTTCTACCCATCCTTTTCATACAAGACGACAACCATCATTCCTCCAAACATCCCTGAAGATTTAGTTTGACCACATATTGTTGAGCTCACTCATACTGCCCTACGACACGAACTGCAAAGATTGATCTGAGAAGAGTTCCTTGTGGGAGGCGTAATACATCCTCTTCGTTAGTGGTACTTCCAGGAGTCATTACCCATGACTGATGCCATTCTTCAACACCCCATTCCGGTAGGATTCAAACTGTCGAGCATCGACTGGTCGTCAATCTTGGTGGTAGTTTGGTAGTTGTTTGAGGTAGCTTGGTTGTTATGTTTCTCTAGCTTTGGTTTAGTCATCTGTGTACAATTTGATATAGCATGAGTTCTGGGATGCACCACATGTAGTTATGGGTATGGCTTAATTTTTTTATGCACCTTATTACATTCTGATTGATTATGGAGCTAATCACACATTCATTTTTTAGAGATACTTTATCTTAATATGTTTATCTTCTAAATTATTAGCTTTTTCATTATCTATTACTAAGCCTACGTGAGATAATATTACAGTTAGTGAGGTTTACTTTTTTATCTTAGATATATCTGATAGAAAATTGAGAACTAGGTTTTTTCTTTTATTTGTAAGTTTTTGTCATTATGGGTATAAATTAGGTAAGTCGATATAGAGTCTAGATTGACTATCCATAGAAGGGAGTCACTTTATTCCTAATTAGTGAGATATATTTGTTTCAAGGAGTCAGGCTGGACGTTTTTCAACTTACATTTATATCGACAGATGGGCTAAACTAAATCAATAGATGTAAAGATCCATCCAACACAACCTAGCTAGCCTAGAGCACAAAACCAGTCATAAACTAAAACCTAGGAATAAAGCACCTTGAAAAAGAAGAATCGTCAACATAAGTGAGGAAGACCCCCCCAACCCAACCACAAATTAAATCCCCAAAAATATATTATTTCAATATAACATAAGTGAAACCAATGCCACCCAACCTCACCATTCCTTTAATATCAAGAAGATTATTCATATTAAGATAAGTCATCGAATTAGGAATCGAGTTCGCTTTTTTATCAAACCAATCCATGTAAGGGAATCATGCTTCCCTCTTGTCAAATACGAGAGATGGTATACTAAAATTATTGTAAAAGCTGTATTATTTGTTTTTGAACAAATAGTATAAAGAGGCATTATAATAAGACTATTTGGATATAAGAGATACTAAAAATTTCTAATTTGACTCTATCCAAATGTTCCACCATTGGTTGTCAAAATAAATCTAAAGAACATGGCGAAGATCCTGTATTTTAACCATAATGACAAAATCTTTTGGAGTTTGGGAAGCAAAAATAAGAACAAAAGACCCTTTATAATCTCTAATAATACCACAATGCCCATCATCCATTCTATTAACCGAACAATCAATGTTAACCTTATATTAAATTAAAATAGGAATTATTCAAACAAAAATAATATGGAGACCATGAATACTTTTATTGCGATGGTATAAGTTAAAAACAAAGCTGTCTAAGAAGAATTTCCTCTCAAATGATTAGTCTTCAAGAGATTCGCAGTATGAAGTTGATGAATTTTGTTTTTGAGGCTAATGATGATTCTGTCAGCATTCATTTTAATGCCTTAGTGCTTACTATTATTTCACTTTATCCATAAAAGCCAAAAAACAATCATGGGAATGATAGTAATAATATGAGCATTAAAGTGATTAGCAAACCAATTCTAGAGCATATCAAAATAATTAAAATTATTAAGCCTTTAGTTAATATTAAGAGCATGACCTAATAAAGCCCAAACTCCATATGTAATAGATCCATTAAGGAAAGTTTGATTAAAAGATTTCATATTAGCACAACATTGGCATTTTGAGGGGATACAAAGCACTTTTCTTTTAAGTCTCATCAATAGAAATAAAGCCTATGACAAGCTTCCAATTAAATAATGATATATTAATAGGAGTCACAGAATTCCAAATGTTCTTATAAGTAAAGTTGTGAACCTACTTGTCTCTAAAACTATTCCAAACCTCATTAACATTTAAATTTCCATTAGTATAATGTTTAAAGATGATATGATCATGTGTATGCATATTTATAGCTATCTCACAGATAACGTCAACAATATGATTAGGAATATACTCCAAAAGATGATATCTATTCTATTTACCATTTAAAATAAATTGAGAAACCAAAAGGTTAGATATAGAATAAGTATTATATAAATAATCTAAGGAGCGAGACCCCATCCAATCAGCTTGCCATAAATAAGAACATTCATTTGTTGCGGATATATGGCTTATGATTTTGATGATAACAAACATTCTTTTCCTTATGACTGCCTTATGTACTAACGTTTCAGGTTCACACAATCGGACTGCAATTTGGAATCAGCTCAAGATTGGGTAGACTAGGTCTGAGTCGATTTGTAATCTTTTTTTCCTTTCTTGAGTCTGTTGTATTTGGTGTGGGATCTGTTGTTTTGTATCTTGGAAGATTTCATGTTGTTCTCTATAAGATTTCTATTTTTGGTAATATCGTCCGGAACGATATTTATATCGTCCTGGACGATCTGTCCAAAAATAGAAATCATAATTAGGGCATTCTCATTAAGGCAGCCCTCATTAGCGGATCGGCCTGGACAATACCTGTATCGGCCAAGGAGCGAGACCCCATCCAATCAGCTTGCCATAAATAAGAAGATTCATTTGTTGTGGATCTATGGCTTATGATTTTGATGATAGCAAACATTCTTTTTCTCTACGACTGCCTTATGTACTAACGTTTCAGGTTCACACGATCGGACTGCAATTTGGAATCAGCTCAAGATTGTGTAGACTAGGTCTGAGTCAGTTTGTAATCTTTTTTTCCTTTCTTGAGTCTGTTGTATTTGGTGTGGGATATGTTGTTTTGTATCTTGGAAGATTTCATGTTGTTCCCTATAAGATTTCTATTTTTGGTAATATCGTCCGGGACGATATTTATATCATCTTGGACGATCTGTCCAAAAATAAAAACCATAATTAGGGCATTCTCATAATTAAGACAACCGTCATTAGCGGATCGGCCTCGACGATACCTGTATCAGCCAGGACGATAGTCTAAATTCAGAAAGAATCAGCCGCCATAATCAGTTTAGGAATTCTTTGTTTTAGGAAATCGGCTAGGACGATATTTATATCGTCCAAGCCAATCTAACTCAATTATGTCTAAATTGATCTAGTATCTTTGGAAAGCATTAATGGTTGATTGATATGATCACATAATCTGGGATGATCGCCTGATCGGCCGGGATGTTGTTCTGGACGATCTACATCGAACAGCTCAAATTCAGGGCGATGATCAGGATGATTGAAATCGGTTTTAAACTAATCGGCCTGGACGATCGTGACATCGGCCAGGATGATGTAACCAATTTTCTTCTGTTCGTCCCAAATCATCCCAGGCTGATAAGCTAATTTTGTACTGATCGGCCAGGATGATATACATATCATCCTAGACGATAAGGTCGGCAACTTGCATTAATGAGCTCGTTTTTAGCTCTTCTATTTAATCTATGAAAAGACACTTTGTAAGTGTCTTTGGCAGCCATTATAGCTTCGTTATTGTGGGAGAAAATTGAAGAGAAAGCTTGAAAGGGAGAGAGGAAAGGGTGGAGTTTGAGAGGGAGAAGATCCTGTGAGGGGGAGGAACTCAAGGGAGTGTAGAGGGGATTCCACACGGTTGCTCCGGCGAACTCGCACCTTAGTACCATCGGATTCAAGGCTTGTCTTGAGATAAGTTCACCAAAAATGAAGATCTCTTTGGTGTTAAAAGACACGACGACTCCGCCGCACCAGGGAAGGTGGAAGTGATTTTGTAAGGGTTTCTCCGCCTAGCTGTGGGGGCTAAAGGAGAGATACTTATTTTAGTGCAATACTTGGAGGGTGCCTCCAAGGAGTGGACGTAGGTCAAAGTTTAACCGAACCACTATAAATCTGGTGTGTTCTTTTCTTATTATCGCTTCCACATTTATTTAATTTCCGCACTTTATTTGTGGTGATTTGGTTTGTGATTTTATTTATTTGTGTAAAGAATTTTATTACCATTTCACCTCTCTTCTTGGTTAGCTTGGACTAAATTCTATAGGGCTTAACATCCCTAACAAACTTTCTAGTGCCATCAAAGCACTTTCAAGTGGTATCAGAGCACTTTCTAGTTTCATCTGATCACTCTCAAGTGGTATCAGAGCCGTTTTCAAAAAATAAGTTTTTAAAAGCTTTTAAATTTCGATCCATGGCTAATCATAATATTGCTGAAGGTTATTCAATCACCAGACCTCCTTTATTTGAAAATGTGTCATTTGATTTTTAGAAAACTCGCATATCTATTTTCTTGCAATAGATTGATTTTCGCATGTGGCATATGATTTTAACTGGTTATTCATCATCGTCATGTATTGTTAATGGAGTTAAAACTGATATTCCTTTTAATTAATGGAAAAGGGAAGAACAAGTAAATGCTCAATTGAATGCAAAATCTTTAAACTACTTTTTCTATGCTTTAAATTCTAAAGATTTTATGTTAGTTTCCACATACACTACTGGTAAGGAAGTTTAGGATAAACTACACATCATATACGAAGGCACTAGTGAACTCAAGCAATCCAAGTTGAATTTGTTAATGCATGATTTTGAACTATTTTCCATGAAATCTTATGAGACGATCTTAGACATGTACACTATGTTCATTCAAATTGTAACATCATTGCATGCCTTAGGAAAAGGGTTTTCAAAATTTGAAAAAGTAAATAAAATTCTTCGTTGTTTACTTGAAAAATTTGAAGCCAAAGTTGTTGTTATTTGTGAATCAAAAGATTTGAATGATTATTCTATTGATAATTTGATTGGTTCACTCATTGCCTACGAGCAAGATTTGGGCCAAAGACTTTTGGATGAAGGTGAAACGATTGTTCTAAAAATTGAAGATACGGAAAAAGATTTCTTAGTTAGTAATGAATGCATTGACTTGTCAAGCAAATCACAAAGCTCACCAAAGCATAAGCAAAAGTGGAAAAAAGGTAAAAGTGGTAAGGATTTCCATATTTCTCCTAACGTTATTTGCTTTCGATGTAGAAAGCCTAGACATATGAAAAATCAGTGCCCTAATTTAAGAATTCTTCCTACGAAAGAAAAGGGCAAGGCAAAATAAAATTTAAACTGGGAAATAATGAAAGACAAAAAATCTCATGGGCAGATATGGTTTCTGAAGCATCGGACCATGAGAGAGATAATGGTTAAAAACCTTTCGTATTTTTGTGTTGTATTTTTTGTTTTAATGTTTTTTTTTTTTTTATTTTGTTTATTCTTTAAAATTTTTATTTTCGTGAAAGTTTTTTCTCTAATCAACACACACATTCACTTTTCTAAAAATGAAAAATCTACTTCCTATTTTTTCTTGAAATCTTTGGTAAGTTTTGTTTGACTTCTCTAAAACAGTCAAAGAAAGGAAACTCATGTTTTTGACTCTCAATCTCTGTTTCCTAAAAGAGGTTATTCTACTTTTGATTTAAAATCTTTTTCATCCTTTAAATTAGTTTTTGAAACAAAATTTTTTATCTCCCTACATTTCATTTATCGCATAGGAATCTTTTGCAAGATTATTGAATCAACCATAAAATTTTCTTAATCAAGTTGTTCGTATTGTCAATAGTTTTGGTTTACTTTGGTTTTAAAAATATAAGAAAGAAAGCATATTTTTTAAAAAATAATTAAAAAAAAAAGTGTCCAATGATACCAAACCAAAAGATGCGCAATGACACCAAATTAAAAAAAAATATACAAAGTGTATTAAAATCAAAAGATGCTCAAAGAGTCATTCAAGTGATAAAGGGCATAAAATGAGCCCACAAAAAATATGCTTATTTTTTCTTATACTACTAAAAACTTACGAAAATCCTTGACATGTTCGAAACTTGTGCTTGAAAATCTTGGTTCCTGATTCGATAATTCGTGCATTGATCTTCTATTAGATATATTTTATGGAAGAAGTTTTTGAAAAATGATTGTTTATTTCTCTAATTTATTTCATAATTTAGATATTAAATTAAAAAGTTTTTGAGCCTTTTTAAAGAACTTGAGTTTAGATTATCAAATTCTGAATTTCTAACCTTTTATGGGCTATGCGTTGTCAATCCAATTCTACTAAGTTTTTCATTAAAACCATGAGGTAACTTTCTCATTTTAAGAATATTTATTTTTCACTAGATCAGGGAACATTTTTGTCTTTTATTCATTTTGTTTTTTGTTTGTGCCTCCTCTCTTTTTGATAATATCAAAGGGGGAAAACGTACTGTTAAATTTGTATCATTTTTTTTCTTTTCAAAAATTTAAAACAACAAAAATATTTTTATCTCCCCTATTTTTTAAAGTGTTATTCTAGTAAGGGGGAAATTATGAGAAAATATTCCTTTTTTGCAAATTCAAATTGAAATATTTGTCATCATCAAAAAGGGAGAGATTTTTGTGGATCTATGGCTTATGATTTTGATGATAGCAAATATTCTTTTTCTCTACGACTACCTTATATACTAACGTTTCAGGTTCACACGATTGGACTGCAATTTAGAATCAGCTCAAGATTGGGTAGACTAGGTCTGAGTCAGTTTGTAATCTTTTTTTCCTTTCTTGAGTCTGTTGTATTTGGTGTGGGATATGTTGTTTTGTATCTTGGAAGATTTCCTGTTGTTCCCTATAAGATTTCTATTTTTGGTAATATCATCCGGGACGATATTTATATCGTCTTGGACGATCTGTTCAAAAATATAAACCCTAATTAGGACATCTTCATTAAAGCAGCCGTCATTAGCAGATCGGCCTAGATGATACCTGTATCGGCCAGGACGATAGTCTAAATTCAGAAAGAATCAGCCTTTATAATCAGTTTAGGAATTCTTTGTTTTAGGAAATCGGCCAGGACAATATTTATATCGTTCAGGCCGATCTAACTCAATTATGCCTAAATTGATCTGGTATCTTTGAAAAACATTAATGGTTGATTGATACGATCACATCGTCCGGGACGATCGCCTGATCGGCCGGGACGATGTCCTGGACGATCTACATCGGACAGCTCAAATTTATGGCGATGATCAGAACGATTGAAATCAGTTTTAAACTAATCGGCCTGGACGATCATGACATCGGCCATGACGATGTAACCAATTTTCTTCTGATCGTCCCAAATCGTCACGGGCTGATAAGCTTAATTTGTATTGATCGGGCAGGATGATATACCTATCGTCCTGGACGATAAGGTCGGCAACTTGCATTAATGAGCTCATTTTTAGCTCTTCTATTTAAGCTATGACAAGACACTTTGTAAGTGTCTTTGGTAGCTATTATAGCTTCGTTCTTGTGGGAGAAACTTGAAGAGAAAGCTTGAAAGGGAGAGAGGAAAGGGTGGAGTTTGAGAGGGAGAAGATCCCGTGAGGGGGAGGAACTCAAGGGAGTGTGGAGGGGATTCCACACGGTTGCTCCGGCGAACTCGCACCTTAGTACCATCGGATTCAAGGCTTGTCTCGAGGTAAGTTCACCAAAAAAGATGATCTCTTTGGTGTCAAAGTACCCGACGACTCCGCCGCACCGGGGAAGGTGGAAGTGATTTTGTAAGGGTTTCTCTGCCTAGCTGTGGGGGCTAAAGGAGAGATACTTATTTTAGTGCAATACTTAGAGAGTGCCTCCAAGGAGTAGACGTAGGTCAAAGTTTAACCGAACCACTATAAATCTGATGTGTTCTTTTCTTATTATTGCTTCCGCATTTATTTAATTTCCACACTTTGTTTGTGGTGATTTGGTTTGTGATTTTATTTCTTTGTGTAAAGAATTTTATTACCATTTCACCTCTCTTCTTGGTTAGCTTGGACTAAATTCTATAGGGCTTAACATCCCTAACAAACTTTCTAGTGCCATTAGAGCACTTTCACCATTAGCAATACCCCATTGGAGATATTGCTACTCCCAATTCCATTGATTTTGCACATTCTAGCCCAAGTAGCAGATTGACCTTTCTTAAAGAAGCACTGTGCAAGGGTGAAAATTCTTATAGTATTATGGCCCATATACTTGGGCCAAAGAGTGTTATTACTTGTAAATTTCCACCATAGTTTATAATCAAAGCTCTTTTCCATATTAGAAATTGATTTGCAACCAAAACCTTTCACACTGAATTAAGTTCCACAAAAAGACTTCCATGAAGCCCGATGGATCTTCTTATTACCTTAGGAATATCCCAAAAAATTATTGATAAGCCTGTCGAACTAACATCTAACCTCCAATGAAGGATTAAATATTAAATTAAATATATAGGAACATAGCATAAGTCACTTTTAATTAAAACTAGCCTCAATCCCATAGAAAGCTAATTAGAATCCCAAGTAGCAAATTTGTTAAACATGCTAGAAAATATTTTATCAAACAAAAAAGTTTTCTTTCAACTTTTTTGAATAGGAACACCTAGATAATGTTGGGGAAGGGATTGACTTTTAAAACCAATGATATCAAGTATCATGTTAATTTTTTCTCTAGTTGTGCCTTTACCAACAATAAAGGAGATTTTTTTGATAATTAAAACGAAGCCCACTTTCTGAACCAAAGATCTCCAAAAAATGATTAACTCGATTCACATATCTAATATCACCATTACAAAAAATTATAAAGTCATCATTAAAACAAAATTAGAGACATTAAAACCACAAGAATTAGTGAAAGAAAAAATAACATATTTAGAAAAAAAAAATTAAACCTCCTCTTGAATGTGATTCAACAGTAATAATAAAAAGAGTAGGAAAAATAGAGTCATCTTGTCTAACACTATTTTTAATTTAATTCAAAAAAGAGTTAGAGATTCACCATCTCAAAGTGATTCATTTGCTTCTAGTATTAAAATACTAGACTTCATAATATTTGCATATGTTGCTTTTTAGTTTTTGACATATGCATTTAAACCATATTTGAACTATGGAATGGACGACCATAAGCCTCTATAATCTTATCGATGTATGTTTCTTGCTCAAAAAATTCTTATGGTGCTGATCATTTTGTAGCACTTATCATAATACATGCTTTAGCTTGGCTATACTAGAATAAACTTTTCCTTTGATATAGATGAATAATGACATTGCCATGATTATTAAAGCACAATTAATGTTGGAAAATAAGGTTCTATTGTAAGAGGACGAATTTTAAAAGAGAAGAGAAACACTTCTAAAACTCATTTTTATTTCACTTACAGTTCTTGATTCTACTTTATGCAAAACTCAAAAACGTCACACCTATTTATACTTATGCTATTTGCTTGTTTGACCTATTTACTATTTCTCAATTACTCATTTTGCACACGTTTATTAACTGTTAAATTTTGTTTTGAAAAGCCTCATATATCATTTGAATTAGGTTTAAAATTTAAAATAAAATTATAAATGTTGATTTCACTCTAAAACTGAAGTAACTAAAAGAATGCTAAGGTTGAGTATTTAAAATTAAAGTATCATTTTAGACGCGCGATAATTATAAGTTTCGTTGAAAGCAGGACGAAGTCAGTAACTGATTGCTATGGCATCCGCAATTCTGGTTACAAATAAACAATAATTTCATAGTATTTTTATTGAATAGCAATATTGCATTTCATTTATGTCTTGCACAATAACTTTCTCAAGTATTTTTGTTATTCAGATTAATAAACAAACCAATCATTTGAAAATTAAAACTTTAACAAAATTATTTTAATAAAAAAATGAGAAAAATTCGTGTATACATTCGAAGTCATTAAATTAATTGTAATTAATTAGTTACATACACTCGGGCTGAATTAGTCGAATTTTTATTAGGTCCGGTGTAAGAAAGTAGAGGAACGTCCGGTCGGAGGCAAAATCCCGCCAAAAAATTCAGTATTTGCTCGGTATTGCTAGGTATTATTTGATAATAACGACGAATACCGCTCTGTGAAGACCAATACCGAGTTATACCGAGCTATACCTAGTTTTTTCTAGGAAAAACTCGGTACAACTTTTGTATAACTCGGTATTGCTCGGTATAGCTCGGTATAACTCAGTATTGGGTCTTCACGTGATGATATTCCTCGTTATTGTTTGATATTGCTCGATATTTGCTTGGTATTTCTCATTTTTTGGCGTGATTTGGCCTCCGACCGGATGTTTCTCTACGTTCGGTCGGAGGACGTAATAATTGTTCGAATTAGTCAAAGCATTCGATCCAACTTTGAGGATTACTGGTACACTCATCAGCATCTTAAGGCTTGCATTGCGCTTCACTGAACAGAATATCTCTTTCCCCCTATCTATTTATCTCTCTCTCTCTCTCTCTGAGAAACAAACAGAAAATAAATTATGAAGAAGTCGAGTCCGTCTTCCTCGACAGGGACCACGAATATTTGCCCAAATTGGTAGATCACTTAACTCTCTTTGTGCATTCTTGTAAACAGACTACTGGGCTAATTGCTTTGCATGTAATAGTTGTACTTAGTAGAAAGTATATAAATTTGTATTAATATTGTGATTATCCTGTGCACGTATGTACGCGCATCAATGGATATCTGTGGACTGCGGATATGCAGCGCAATCCTACTGAACATAAAACAAGATACAAATCGTAAAGTGCTCGTCCTCGCCTGCCCCTTTTGCCATTTCCAGGTTGTTTTGCAATCGATGATTCATTTTTTTTAATTATTTCAGAATTTATAGTTCAACCATGCAAAAAAAAATAAAATAAAAGTTATATTTTATAATAAAAAGCACATCGATCAACCATGCATGGAAATCTTGTATTGGAGTTACCCATAGTTGTGTATAAATAATTGAATATTCTTATGAGATTTTATCTATTAAGTTTCATTTTTATTGTTGTCTTATTTTATCTTATTTTGTGTCTTTAACAATAGAACTGGATCTTGGAGGAAATCGATAGAGTTGTTTTCCAATGCTCTAATTTGAAAATATTTTTTGTTAGTTTAAACTTATCGGCATTTCTTTCTTCACTTTGTAGGGGCATCTATAACTGCATTTTTGTAAATGACTAGCATTTAAGACATGCGTATATATTTAACTCCTTAAACTTTAATTTATGCACTAAAATTGTTCAAAAACATAAAAAATTAAAGGTAAATTAAGTCATTCTTCTTCATAACAATCACCACTATAGGAAAATGGCTGAATACCGTAGGCCATTTCCGGTGGTATGAAAATATTGCATATGTAAGGAATTCCGATGACCATTTTCTGGCGGCTAAACGTACCGATGGTTTTCCGTTGGTTCAAACAACCGATAAATTCCGACGCCTAAAAAATTTGGCGGTATATATCCGACTGTCAGGTGAATTATTAAATACTGCCGATAAAAACCGGTGGTCTAACCGCCAGTTTAACGGCCGGTATTACCTGCGATCAATTGACCACCAGTATTACTACCGGTTAACAAAAAATATCCTATAGTGCACTTGCCGGCAATCATGTCGCCCTAATTACATTGAGATTTGGTACCTTTTCATCACCGCCGAGCACTCCTCTACACCTCGTCTACCCTGTATTCTCCTTCATACAACACTAATCTTTCGTCCTCCTTTATATATATGCCAATAGCCTTTCCCTAATTAAATTCTATTGCAACATCATTAACTCCATCATCCACACTTAATTTTATTAAATGATTATTAAAGAAAAAATAACTCCATCCTCGACAGTGTCCACACAAGTCGCCTGGAGAAATACAATCCAATGGATGGGATGTGAGCAGTGTTTAGGCTCCATCCAAATGGAGATAGGATTGGCTCCCTCTTCATCGTTGATGGTCCTGTTAACTCCGTTATAGGATTTCTTCAATGGTAAATTTTGTGTTAAATACATAACTAAAACTGACTGTTGAAATTTTAAATAAAAAAATAAGTTTTGACAAAGTTTTAAATAAATTTAAAAAGAAATCGAAATTACTAGAAACTTACAGATTATAAATTTCTGGTTGATTGATCTTAAATGGTAGATCTTACATATAATCTAAATAGTTGATTTCATTTAATAATTGACATAAGGTGACAGATTTGTTTTATTTATATCCAAAAATATTCATAACGGATTTGAATTTTTTAAATTATTGTCTATCATCAAACGAACTGTTGCTTAATGTTGATGATCAAATTCCACTACCACATCTCAAAATTGATGTGGCGTATCATGGTACCAGAATATGCCGGTGATATCATTACCTTGCTTATATCTCCACTACCGCTTGCAGCTTTAGTTAGTTATTGCTTTCTCTGCTTTCTCTGCCAATTAGTGGCCAGCTCAGCATTTAGCATTTCTTTTAATATTTTCTTTATTAGAAACGACTTATGTAATACCTGGAGATAGCAGGTATTGAGGCAGATTTTAGAATACAGTTACACTGGAATTACCCATACTCTCTCTTATTCTCACTCGTCTCCTTCCTGCTTGCTCTCCTCCACCTTTCTTTCTTCTCTCTGTTTTGCAGGTTTATCAGGTTTTCACACCAATTGGTATCAGAGCTCGGCTGTGAATCCAATGGCCGAAGGAAGCAAACGGAATGTGGAGGACGACCGAAGTCTGGAAGCTTTATGGACTGCCCAGAACAGTATGGCTCGACAGATTGAGGCGTTAACCACAGAATTTTTCCGATTTTCAGCGGAAATGCGAACTGAGATTCGCTCCCTGCGGACGAATCAACCACCAGCTGCAATGAGGAGGACAGTCGCACCGGCAACCACACCGGTACTGCGCCCACATCGTGGCCGAAGGTTTCATACCGCTGTTCCAGTGGTATCAGGTTCTGATGATGAAGAAGGCGTTCAGCCACAGTTGGAAGTATCGGATTCAACAGAGGAAGATGAACCAAATTTTTATGAACAGCCTCGCCGATACCCTCCACCACAGCGACAGAACGGAGAGTTTCGCATCAAATTGGACATCCCTTTCTTCGACGGACGCTTACACATCGAAGACTACCTGGATTGGGAGCGTGCTGTCGAATCATTCTTTGATTACATGGAAATCGCGCCAGAGAAACAGGTCAAATACGTCGCGTGCCGTCTTAAGGGCGGAGCGGGGGCGTGGTGGATGCAACTCTTACAGTCCCGAAGGCGAGAGGGAAAGGGGAATGTCTCCAGCTGGTATCGGATGAAACGATTGCTGAGGGGGCATTTCTTACCCACCGATTTCGAGCAGATGTTGTACATGCAGTATCAACATTGCAATCAAGGTGTCCGGACTGTTAGTGAGTATACAGAGGAGTTCTACCGATTAAGTGCCCGGAACAACTTGAATGAATCTGAGACGCAACTTGTCGCACGATACATAGGGGGCCTTAAAGAAGCTATACAGGATAAGCTTGAAATGAACTCGGTATGGACGCTTTCTCAGGCAGTTAATTACGCTCTTAAGGCTGAAATTCAGCTCAACCGCCAACCGCGAGGGAACACTGCTCGGAAATTTACTGCGGAGTCGAGCGGGGATGCGCATAAATCATCAGCAGTGAGCGGACACAAACCCACAGCACCATTCTCTGGAGGGCCTGGTATTTTGGGGGCTGAACCTAAACCTCTGTTGTTTAACCGTCAGAAGACCCCCGTGCGGGATAACAATCCCTATGCGAAGCCAGTCACGCTGAAGTGTTATCGCTGCTTCCAACCGGGACATAAGTCCAATGACTGTCCTAACCGGCAACAAGTGCAATTACTTGAAGGGGAACAAGGGGAAGAAGATCATATTGCTGAACAAGTTAATGAGCAGGATTTTGAAGATCTTCAAGCTGATGATGGAGAACCGCTCGCTTGCGTTATGGAGAAGTTACTAATGGCGCCTCGCTTGGCGGGTGCGTCTCAGAGGCATGCCATCTTCCGAACCCGATGCACTATTGGTAGTAGCGTCTGTGATTTACTCGTCGACAGCGGGTGCACCGAGAATATCATTTCTCGGTCAGTGGTGCAGAAACTTCACCTAAAGACGACGCGCAATCCTCATCCTTACAAGATCAGCTGGGTGAAGAAAGGTGTCGATATAGCTGTGTCCGAAATGTGTCGTGTCACCTTCTCCATAGGCAAAAGCTATGTATGTGAAGTTCTATGTGACGTTTTAGATATGGATATCTGCCATATCATATTAGGACGGCCGTGGCAATTCGACATGGGGGCAGTGTATGACGGGCGTGCGAACACCTATACATTTGATTGGAAACAACGCAAGATTCGGCTGTTGCCCCGATCGGCTGTGGACGGAGGCAGAGAATCGCCTGACAAATCAACCATGTTTGTGGTTAGTGGGCAGAGTTTTTTAAGCTCCTGGAAGGAATCATATTGGATGTTGGCCTTGGTTGCCTCTACCAATCAAGCAAATGAAGGAACCACAGATCTTCCGACAGCCATCCGCGATATCTATCAGAATTACAGAGATGTGTGGCCTGCGGAACTACCGAATGAGCTTCCCCCGTTACGAAATTTGCAACATCAGATTGATCTACAACCCGGTGCTAACCTCCCGAACTTGCCGCATTACAAAATGAGCCCGCACGAACACGAAGCACTCCGAGGCATTGTTGAGGAACTGCTTCAAAAGCAGCTGATTCAGCCCAGTTTCAGCCCTTGTGCTGTCCCCGCCTTGCTTGTGCCCAAGAAGGATGGAAGTTGGCGAATGTGCGTTGATAGCCGAGCTATCAACAAGATCACCACAAAATATCGCTTCCCGGTGCCTCGTCTTGAAGATATGTTGGATAAACTTGCCGGCGCTACACTGTTTTCAAAGCTAGATCTTCGAAGCGGTTATCACCAAATCCGTATCCGACCCGGGGACGAATGGAAGACAGCATTCAAAACTCGAGATGGATTGTTCGAGTGGCGGGTCATGCCATTCGGACTTTGCAATGCTCCGGCGACATTCATGCGACTCATGAATGAGGTACTCAAACCCGCCCTTGGGAGGTATTGTGTCGTTTATTTTGATGACATCCTTGTTTTTAGTCGGTCGCTAGAAGACCACTGCATTCACCTTTCCCAAATACTTGACATTTTAAGAGAGCATAAACTGTATCTTAATTTGGCTAAGTGTGAATTCGCAAAGAGTACCGTCCATTTCCTGGGCTTCATTATTTCTAGCCAGGGCGTACACGTAGATCCTCAGAAGGTTCGTGCTATTACGGATTGGCCTACTCCACGCTCTGTGACGGAGGTTCGCAGCTTTATTGGCCTCGCCAATTTCTATCGCCGCTTCATCCGCGGATTTAGCATCATAGCTGCACCACTCATGGAATGCCTCAAAGAAAAGACACTGCAATGGACGACGGATCAAGAACGAAGCTTCAACACCCTCAAGGCGGCCTTGACATCGGCTCCTGTATTGGCTGTACCGGACTTCAGCAAACCATTCCATGTCGACACCGACGCCTCATCTGTGGGCGTGGGTGCAGTGCTCGCTCAAGATGACAAACCTTTAGAATTTTTCAGTGAGAAACTTAGTCCAGCTCGTCAAAATTGGTCGGCTTATGAGCAGGAATTCTACGCCGTCGTCCGCGCTCTGAAGCAGTGGGAACATTACCTGTTACACCAGGACTTCGTCCTATGCAGTGACAACCACGCCCTTCAATTCATTAATAGTCAAAAGACTATGAACAAGATGCATGCAAGATGGCTAACATTTCTCCAACGCTTCAGCTTTGTATTAAAACACAAATCTGGGACACAGAATCGGGTCGCTGACGCCCTCAGTCGCCGCACTGCGTTGATCACTCAGTTACAGGTTGACACGCCTGGATTGGAAGCTCTGCAGGAGTTATATACGGTAGACAAGGATTTCTCTGCTGCCTGGAACAGTTTGACAAGCAGCCCGCCTATGCCTTTTGCTGATTTCTCCATTCGGCATAACTTCTTATTCAAAGGGAATCAATTGTGTATTCCAGCGTCCTCTTGGCGGGAGCATTTGACCAAAGAATTGCACAGCGGGGGCCTAGCGGCACATGTTGGCCGAACAAAGACACTGGAACAAATGCAGAGCAGATTTTATTGGCCGCATCTCCGTCGGGACGTCACGCGATTTGTAGAGCGGTGTCCTATATGTCAATTGTATAAAGGAAATGCCCAGAATACTGGATTTTATACGCCATTGCCGGTTCCGAATTCGATTTGGGAGGATATCAGTATGGATTTCGTGTTGGGATTGCCGAGAACCAAGCGGGGAGCTGATTCGATTATGGTGGTCGTCGACCGCTTCTCCAAAATGGCTCACTTTCTAGCTTGTAAGAAGACGTTCGACGCCCTCAACGTTGCCATTCTCTTCTTCAAGGAAATTGTCCGTCTCCATGGCATCCCGCGCAGCATTACATCGGACCGTGATGTGAAGTTCGTCAGTCATTTCTGGCGAGAATTATGGAAAAGGTTCCGGACTGAAATCAAACTTAGTTCCGCTTATCACCCTCAGACGGACGGGCAAACTGAGGTGGTGAATCGCACGTTGGGTAACATGCTGCGCTGCTTATCTCATGAAAATCCGAAGCAATGGGACGACTACCTTGGCCAAGCCGAATTCGCGTATAATGCCATGTCGAACCGATCCACTGGACAATGTCCGTTCAGCATCGTCTATACGAAGTGCCCAAACCATGTGGTGGATATAGCAATTATACCGCAATGCAAAAGTAAGGCAGCAATCCATACTACCGAGACTTATACGAAACTGTTGCAAGACATAAGAAGCAAGTTAGAAGTTGCCAATAAATCTTACAAGCAACAAGCAGACCTCAGCCGGCGTGAAAAGATATTCCATCCAGGCGACCTCGTGATGGTACGCCTTCGCAAAGAGAGATTTGCACCCGGAACCTATTCGAAACTCAGTCCCAGGAAGATAGGGCCAATACCCATTGTGCGGCGAATCAACGATAATGCATATGTTGTGGCTCTTCCACCTACAGTTCTTACACCATCGACTTTCAACGTGTCTGACATTTTTGCTTATAAACCACCGGACACAGGTATAAGTCAAGATATTTCCTCAGGCGAGGAATCTCCCACAGCTGGGGAGAACTGATGTGGCGTATCATGGTACCAGAATATGCCGGTGATATCATTACCTTGCTTATATCTCCACTACCGCTTGCAGCTTTAGTTAGTTATTGCTTTCTCTGCTTTCTCTGCCAATTAGTGGCCAGCTCAGCATTTAGCATTTCTTTTAATATTTTCTTTATTAGAAACGACTTATGTAATACCTGGAGATAGCAGGTATTGAGGCAGATTTTAGAATACAGTTACACTGGAATTACCCATACTCTCTCTTATTCTCACTCGTCTCCTTCCTGCTTGCTCTCCTCCTCCTTTCTTTCTTCTCTCTGTTTTGCAGGTTTATCAGGTTTTCACACCAAAAATTAATTAAACCAAGGGTTTGTCACACTTAGCTATTTATATTCATGAAAGCTAGATGATGATTACAATTATTGACACAGCTCACATTGGCTTGTTGGTTGAGAGCTTATGCTTCCAACAAAGAGGTATTGGGTTCGAGTCTTTGTATATGCGTTGTGTGTGTGAGTTTGCCTTCAATGGCCTAAATGTCCCAAAAAAAAAAAAAAAGATTACAATTATTGATCATCATCTAATCCAAGAATTAGGTTATTAAATATGTATCAAATACTTAGCACATAAGTAAATTATGAGTACCTAAAATACTTAGAGTGCTTGATAGAAATTGGTTGGACATGTCAAAGAATTTCTTAATAAAAGGGGCTCATTAAGTAAGAAATTTGACACTTGTTAAAAGTAGTGAACAAGAATTAGGATGTGATAGATTTTATATTTAAAGAAGTTTATGGGTGAATTTCTTAACCCAAAATGCATCTCTATGGGTGTTTAGTTAAATTAAACTTACCAATATATATATATATATATATATATATATATATTTGAAGGTATGCATAAAACAATTTTATTAAATAAGAAAGACAAAATACAACCAGCTAAGTGATATCCCCCAAATCACATTCCTCCTTTACCAAGTCAACAAAGGTAGGAGGAACATTATTGCTACTTAAATCATCCAAAAAAAAAAAAATCAGAAGAAAGAAGAAAAAGCATAGTTAGCACAAATGTCCACTAACCTATTACATTTCCTACTAGAAAAATGAAATAAAACTTGTTTAAAATAATTAAGGAAAGATAAATCATCTGTCTTTAGTAAGACCTCCTTGACCGCTTTCTTGTTCAACATACTTTGCACATAATCAATAACATTGTAGGTATCACCTTATACGATGATACCATTGACTTCAAACATCCACTTTTGAAGAAATTTCCTCATAGTCAGAATAGTAACAACTCCAGTTGTCAACAATCCCAATGAAGACTACCAAACCCAAAAGCACATAAAATTTTTCCTCTATGATCTCTGAAAACACCACCTATTCCCACTTTATACAAACTCACCAAGGAAGCATCAATGTTAACTTTAATCCAATCTGGAGGATGGGGATTCCAAGAAGAAGGAGAAAGCTAAACTTGCTAATTCGCATCCTAGATTTCTAGAATTAAATTATTTCAAAATGAAGCAATAGCGTAACAAATAGAATTAGCTGCAATGAATGATACAATATCATCTATTCCACCATATATCAACTTATTTCTACTCTTCCAAGTTAAGAAAATAGCGGAATAATATAAGTTACCAACAAAAGGTTTAGACTTAGCAAGATATTCCAAGACCCAAATACATTCTTCAATAGTAGCAACGATCAGAACACAAAATCCCTATTTTATGAGAGTAGAAAACACTTGAGAAATCTTCACACAGTTGACACCAATTTGTTATGGGTTTTAAGTATCATTACCCCCTCTTAGAAATCCATTGAAGTTGAAAAGCCTCCTATACATTAAAAAATTGTTAGAGGGGATATCATTGATACTCAAACGCCACTAGAATATTTCAACCCAAGGCCTTAACTTGAGCTTCTTTATCCATCTCCAATGCCTGTCATTTCCATCATCTTCAAATATTTTTTTCTAAAACTAGTGCCCAAATAGACTTCCCAGATCATTTGAATACCAGCTCCATTTGATCTTTCTGCAAGTTAGTAAGAATAGGAACTAGCTTGATTACCTCCACTTGGTGCTGCTTGAAAAAACTTTTTAACTATGACTCATTCCACTCTCCATCCCTAATGAAATCCTTGAGAAATTGAGTATCTTCATTTATCTCTACAACAAACATAGGCCACTTCTTGATACTTTTATCAAAACTCCGAGCATCCTCTACTGTATTAATATCAGAACAAGTAATCACCTTCCATCTCAGTATCTGGTGTAGAAATTTAGCTCCATTCAAAATGATTTTCCAAATTGGATAGGAATATATTATCCTTTGTAAAATTAGCTTCTAAAATCTTCTTATCAACGTCATCCAACACCTTTAAAAGAGGAGGCCAACCCTTTAGAGAACACTTCCTTTTTGTCCATTTGCTTTTAAAGAAATCATAAAAACATCTTTCATCTTATTTTTATCTTTTATCAACAAGCCATTACTATCTTTCACCTGATCTATCCAATTTTTGTTATGCCTAGCCGTTGCATATGCATGGAAGACTTTTGATTTGGTATCTCCTTCTTCAATCCACTTTACTTTTTCACTTTTCCTCCACCATGAATTAAATCATCCAAGAGTAGAGTTTAGCTCAAACACCTTAGATTTCAACAAGAAAAGCTTATCATACGATAGACCGCCTCCATTTGATTCTTCCTCTTAAAGATCTAAAATTTCTTTTTTGAGTCATTCCTTCAAAACTGTAAGATTTTTGTGTTTAGCTTTACTCCAAAAGAATAAAGCCTTCAAAGGTCTTCTAAACTTCAAATTTAAAGTGTTTACAACATCTCCTTGAACACTCTTATTCCAAGATTTGAACAAATATATTTGGAGGCTGGATAGGAGGCCCAAACATTTACAGTATGTGCATTAGGATGTGTGGTTTAGATGTGTCCTTAATGTGTTATTATTTAAAATTTTCTAGTAGTTTACTTTGTTTACTTTTAGGGTGAGGTAATTTTAATTTGAGTTTGAATATTAGTATTTTTATGTTCATTTTAGAATGAATTTTTTTGTTAGAAGGTAACTATCTTTGTTTAGACTACGGTCATAAGGTTTATTTAAGTCTCATTGGGATAACTTAATAACCACATATACTTGGGTTAGCCCGTAAATAATGATGTTTAATTAAGATTTATTTTTAACTTAATGATTAATAAAATTTAATGGTTCATTACTGATTTGATTGATTAGATTAGCAGTTTGCTAAAATTTTACTCATTTTTAAATTTTGGTATTTTATGGAATAACTTATTACATTAAATAAAGGGCTCACCTCTTAACTTTTTGATTTGCAATAATTTTTTGGATTTTTCCTATTTTTTGTAAATATTAGAACCTAATATGAGTAAAATGACACTAATTTTATTGGATTTAGAATTTTCTACAAATAATTATAATTTTTCAAAGGTTGGGTGCATTTTTAATTAAGTTGACCAAAAGGTTGACTTTTTTATTTATGGTGGTTTAAAGAAATTTGATATTTTTCATAAATATTAGAACATGAGAGGATTCTAATGCCTTTGATTATGCTAATTTTGGAGTTTTAACAACTAGTTATGAGTTTTTAAAATTTGGACATTTAATTGAGTTATTTAATTGCTTCATTAAGGAGGTTTTCTCATTTTTTTGCACCAAACTCACTCCAAACCTTTTGATATCCCTCCCATGTCTCAAGAATGAAACTATTTGAGTGTTTTCAAGTGTTTAAAATTAATTTAAAATTTTTAAATAAATTTTAATTATTTATTTTAATTAATTATTAATTTTTTTTAATGACAAATTAAGGCCAAATTTGATGTATCTAGTGATGGGGCTTTTAATTTTTCTAGATTGTATATTTAATTATGAACAATTTGAGCCAATATTTTATTTTTAGATTAAATTTGGATTTATTGCATTTTTTTTAGGTTTCAGATCCCTAAACGGGCTCATTATTATTTTGATTAGTTTTCTGACCTAATGAAGTCTAAATTCAGTGAAATTATAACATAAGGTTTATGGTATCACTAAGTTCATTGTTCCAGAGTTTCACCCCAATTAGATGTGTACATAATTTCCTAGGAATTTTCTAAGTTATCTAGACATTATTCTTAATTATTTTCCTTAGGTGCCATTAGTGCTTGATAGGTTTGAATCTATGTTAAACTAACCCTTTGACCTAAAGATATAAACACATCACACCAGAATAATCATATAACCTAAATCTATGTGTAATATAAGGGGTGTATTCCCAAGAATTTGGGTTAAACCATTACCCAAGCACTAGGAACTTCACTTACCAAATAATTCCCCATTTAACCATCTCCAAAATACTATGATAAGGAAAAGAACATATCATAGTATTTTTTTGAAAAAAATTAACTATAAGTTATCAAGCACTTAAAGGGAAATCATGTAAGGCTAAGGAAATAGTAATCATATGACTACCATGCACATATACATATAATATTTGATTGATCTCACCATCCCATGACCAAGCTTTGTTTAATGATTTTTATATGCCATTTGAATGCATAAAATAGTCATAATGCTTACTTAAAATAAATCTTTATAACTATGGGTTAAACCATGACCAATAGTTTATAAATTTAATTATAATAAAAATAAATTAATCCAAATTATATAAGATAAAATACAATGGGTCAAAAACATCCTTAAATTTATGTTTAATAAATTTCAAACCACTCAGGCCTATATTTATTAAATAATTAATTAATGATTCAAAATAGTATAATTCAAATTATTTGATAAATATACAACATTTTAAACCAAATTTAATTTTCAATTAAAGAGCTTTTATTTTGAGTCCACGAACACAAAAATAATCAAAATCTTTTAAAAATGGATTTATAATGATTTTCTAAAATTTAAATCATTTAAAATGATTTTTAAATCATTTTTTAAATAACCACAAGTGGCAATGGGCCACGTGGTAGTTCATAATTTTCTAGGTAAAAACTCTGTGGCGAGCTTGGCGGCTATGGTTTTTCTTCCTTCCCCGCCATCTTCTGAGCATTCGCTCTTCTACTCTCCTCCGGCTTGGCCGGAGGACTCTTCCTTAATTGTTACTATGGGTGAGGGTTTTAATCCTTCTGATTTCCCTCCTCTTGCTCAGGCTCCCGTGGTATTTCCTTCTTCAACTCCCAGAAACTGGAATAAAGTGTTCGGTTCAGAACCCTCTGCTCCCAAAGTTCTTTGTCTTTCTTACTTCCCGCATGAACCAGAAATAGTTCCTTTTTCTGATGAGAAGCTGACTAAAGGTGGAGAAGATTGGAACTTATGTCTTGTTGGTTACTCTATTGGTAGACGTCCGTTCTATGAAGCGTTACTCGGAGCCATAAAGAAAACATGGAGTCTTAAAGGCTCTGTCCAGCTCTTATCGTTAAGCGATGGTTTCTTTCTCCTTCATTTTTCATGTTCGGATGATTACGAGATGGTATGGTCTCGGAAAGTTTGGTTTTTGCTGGGAAGGCCTTTTGTTCTCCAAAAGTGGCACCCAAAGTTCAAGCCGCAGCGGGAGAACTTCACGTCCGTCCCGATATGGGTAAAAATCCACGATTTACCCCTTGCATGTTGGAATTCAGAGGGGATCTCTAGAATTGCTAGCAAGAATGGAATCCCTCTTGCTGCGGACAACCTTACGGAGCAGAAAATGCGACTCACCTTCGCGAGGGTGTGTGTTCTTGTGGACAACAACGCTGTCTACCCGGAAGAAATTCAAGTATCGCTGGATGGTGACATCGTAAGCTTTAAGGTGCAGTATGAATGGCGTCCTTTCCCTTGTGACCACTGTAAGTCTCTAATGCATTACTCTTCTGCATGTCCGTCTAAACCAGAGGTAGTCGCTGAAAAACGGGAAAATCCTACTCAAACTCATCGTGGTAGGAGTTTTAGTAGGAAAGGCAGAAACAGAAATTTTTCTAATGCTAGAGAATTCTCAAAACCTCCATCAGAAATTCCTAAACCAAAAGTCCAGACTTCTCAAAATCCTCCGGAACAACAGTCTAATGCTCCATATGTCCCCACTACCACTACAAACATAATTGGGCTTCCTCTTCATTATCAGGCACATTCCCCAACCCCTCACTCTCAAGCTACTAACAGTCCTATGGATCAGGACATCCCAATTCCTCACACCACCTTGACAATAGAAGTCCCTGTGGATTCAGCCATCCCAAATCTAAATTCACCCAATGATGAGGAGGTTGTCTCCACCTCATCCAGCTCCTTACACATTCATGGTGTGGTAAAGAATCAGGATGTGTCGGTCACATCCCCGAACAAGTTTGATGTTCTAATTGATGATGATGTTAGAAACATTTTGGAAGAGCCTGACTCAGGGAATTTTGGTCAGGAAGTTAATTCCAAAAAACAAAAACAGAAAGAAAAATTTAAAGAAGCTGCGGCTTCTAAAAAATCTGCTAAGGGGAAGCAGGTTAAAAAACCCCATTCTTCCAATTAAAAATGTTTATTCCATCCATTGCGGCGTGGAATGTTCGTGGTTTCAATCGTCCTGACAAAGTCCTTTGTTGCAAGCGTCTTACGGAGTCCTTCAAATTATACATGATCTATATTTTGGAGAATAGGATTCATGCCCACTCTTTTTGCATGACCCGTTCTTTGAACAGTCCCACTCTATTTTTTATAATGAAAGTAGCTGTCATAATTTTGCCCTGTCTTCTTCGGGGAGGATCTGGATAAAGTGGAATGCGAATAAGCTGTGCTTCAATCCTACTCATGTCTCATCACAGATGATATCTGGTATGGTTTCAGTTGCTTCTACTTCTCTATTTCAGATATCTGTTATTTATGCCTCTAATAGCTCCCTTGAACGGAATGAGCTTTGGGAATCCATTGATCTGATTGCTTCTGCTGCTGACATTCCTTAGCTCCTTTTGGGAGATTTTAACTGTTGCAGATTTGTGTATGAGAAACTAGGGGGCTCTTCTTTGACCCAATCTACTATGTATGACATTAATATCATGATATTCAAAAATAGCCTAATGGATCTGAATTCTGTTGGGAGTAAATACACTTGGTTCAATCAACGTGCTGACAATCCTATCCATATTAAACTTGATAGAGTATTGGTGAACAATTGTTGGATGAATGCTTTTACTGACTCTTTCTATTCCATTCAAAGTCCGGCTTGTTTGGACCACTGCCCAATCATATTACACTCTGGCATTGCAAATCAGGTTCGACATAGATTTCTTTTTAAAAATTATTGGACAAAATTGGATAGATATTGGGCTCTACTCTTACAAGTTTTTTCTAAAAATGTTGTTGGAAATCCTTTTTCTCATCTATGCAACACTCTAAGACATTTAAAGTCTTTAATAAAGAAAGAGTTTTGGTCAAACTCCAACTCTGTTACTAGGCACTTAAACTCTTTGCTACGGCATCAAGGAGAGATCTTGGAGAAGCTTCACGGAGAGCCGAACAGTCCTACTCTTAATATAGCTTTAAAAGATACTAACGCTACAATTACAGGGTTTAATGCTATTACTGCCTCCTGGATTATTCAAAGAGCAAAAGTTAATTGGTTAAAACATGGGGAGGAAGATCTCAAAATTTTATATGGCAAAATCAGGTGTAGAAGAAGCAGCTCTAAATCTGTCATCAATCTGCTTGCTTCTACTCCATCCACTAACCGGGATGCTGTTGTTTCCACTATTTTGAAACACTTCCAAGAACAATACAATCCCCCTCCTCCTCAAAATCTTTTTTTGGATTCCTTGCTAATAGGCTCTACCCTTCCTGAAATGTGTCATAATGTTTTAACATCTTATATTCAGGAAGAGGAAATTAAAAAAGCTGTATTTCTGGGTAATTCAACTTCTGCTCTGGGACCTGATGGATTTAACTTCCACTTCTACAAAACGGGATGGCACATTGTGGGTCCCCTTGTGTGCAGGGCCATTCGCTCCTTCTTCTTCAAGGGTTACATTCCTAATGGGGTTAAAGCCACAGCCCTTGCTATTATTCCTAAACACAAAAATGCTTCTAGTATTGTTGATTACAGGCCGATTGCTCTTTATAATGTAATATACAAAATCATTGCTAAAGTGATATCAAATAGACTCAAACCGATCATGCCTTCCATTATTGAGTCTAATCAGCCGGGGTTCATAAAATCCAGAATATCTACTGATAATATTTTGCTAGCAAGTGACATTCTAGCCTCTGCTGGTAAAAGAGGTGGAGCAAACATTTTTTGTGCCAAATTAGACATAAAGAAAGCATTTGATACAGTTTCCAGGGAATTCATTCTTGATAGGTTGGCAAAGAAAGGATTTCCAAATGTTTTTTTCAATTGGATTAAAATGTGTATTACTGATGTAAAATTTTCTATTGTTCTAAATGGCGCTTTGGAGGGTTATTTTAACACTTCTGCAGGGCTGAGGCAAGGATGTCCTTTAAGTCCTTATCTATTTTGTCTTGCCATGGACGCCCTCTCTAACCTTTTGGATGGGAGAGATTTTAAAGGTATATCTGTCAACAACTTCTCTTTAACCCATTTGTTGTATGCTGACGACGTATTGATATTTGGGGAGGCAAGTTTTGAGAATTGTCACAAGCTTGCTAATATTTTAAGTGATTTTGCAAATGTTACAGGGTTAAAAATTGAAAGTTCTTTAAGGATGTTAAGCCTTATGAACTTAGTCCCAAGCTAACCAAGAGGGGGGGTGAATTGGTATTTTAAAAACTATTTTCACAAAGAGAGAAAATTGCATAAACTAAATCACACCACAAAAATAAATACGGAATTTAAAAGTGCGGAAGCAAGAAAAGAAACACATAAATTTATAGTGGTTCGGTCGACTCGACCTACGTCCACTCCTTGGAGGCACCCTCCAAGTATTGCATTAAAAAAATTTCTCTCCTTTAGCCCCCACGGCTAGGCGGAGAAGCCCTCACAAGTACCTCCTTTTTACTACCCCGACAAGGCAGAGAACCTACCTCCTTTTGCTTCCTCCTGAAGCTGGCAGAGAACCAAAACCAAAAGCAAAACTCCTTACATATACCGACCCTTCCACGGACGAGAAACTCTAGACGAAGACGACGCAGAGCGATCCTTGAAGCAACCCTCGTGAATCCCCTCACAAGCTCCCCCTCATAAGATCTTCTCTCTCTCCTCTATCTCTTTCTCTCCTCAAGGTCTTCTCAGGTCAAGGCAGCAACCAAAGGTCTTTAAAAATGTTGAACAAGAGCTCTTAAATAGAAGAGCTCCAAAGGAGCTCATTAATTGCAAGTTGCCGACAATATCGTCCCGGCCGATATGGACATTGGCCTGGCCGATCAGTACAAATCAATGAAGATCGGCCAGTGCATAGCCCTGGATGCAAAGCTGGACGATTGAAAATTGGCTTGATCGTCCAGGCCGATCTCACGATTGTCCTGGCCGATCAGTTCAAATCAGAGGAAAATCGACCTGACAATAGCCCTGGATACGGGCTGGCTGATATTGATCGTCCTGAAGTAACTTAAGGTTTTTGACTGGATTGTCCTGGCCGATCATGCGATTGTTCAGGATGATATGATCGTGTCAATCATCCTTAATTACTCCCTTGATTTCCTGAACAATTATGGCATAATTTTTGAATATCGTCCAGGCCGATCCACGGATCGTCCTGGCCGATAATTTAAAAATACAGTATACCATAATTGACTATGGCGGCTACTTCTTTCTGTTTTGAGCTTATCGTCCTAGTCGATACACGTATCGTCCAGGACGATCTGTTAATGTCGGCTGCCTTAATTAAGAATCCTTAATTAGACTTTTTGTTTAAAGCTGATCGTCCAGGCCGATTCAAAAATCATCCTAGCCGATATGAGTAAAAACAGAAATTCTAAGTCTCTCAAGTGTGTGTGTGAAGGGTTACATAGCATCAGTCTCTTTGACCATTACAAGTAGACTCAAAAGGTGAAAATTAAACATACAGACTGACTCAACCCTAAACCTACGCAATCCTGAACTTGGCTCCTTCTTGATCGTCCGATCTTTGATTCCTGAAAAGTTAGAAGCAACAAGCTGTACAAGAGAAACAGTGTTTGTCAATCATCAAAACATAAGCTATGAAAAATAGGTTTGCAACAATTTCCCCCTTTTTGATGATGGCAAAACACTACGAAAAAAAAATAGTTAAGAGATAAAAATTCAGGATTAATGAAAAAGAACCTCATAAACTTCTCCCCCTTTTGACATATAAAAAAGGAAGGTACAAGAAAGCAAAGCAAAAGAGATTCCTTCTTTTTTTTTTAATCAAGGCATGTCAATGATATAGTATTCCATGTGATTGATTTAAAAACTTGTGAGTTAATGAGTTACCAATCTCATTTAATCCATAGAATAGTAGAATATCCGTTCATGGTTTACCCTTAGCCCAAAACGTTTTCTTAGGGTAGAATCGTCTTTTGAAATCAATGACCTAACTCAAATAATTAATTGGATATGAGAAAAAGAATCTACCAACCACTTGTCGTAAGAAAAATATCTTCATAAAATAATGAGGTAGATTTGTCACAATCATATGATAATCGAGATCAAGCCTTTTGAGAACCAAAACTTCTAAGTTCTAAAAGATATAAAAAGAGAGAGTAGCTTACTTTTGAGTGAGCTCATTTTATGCCTCTTGTCAATGTTGTGGCGCTTTGCGCATCTTTTTATAGATTTTTCAATTTTTGGCATCTTTATGCTTCTTTTGTTGGCATCATTGGCCAATTTTTTTATTTTTGCAAGCTAGATTCCCTTTTATAACCCTTTAGAAAAACTTAGTTCTGAATATATCTTCTCAGATATTAGAGAATAGGAGCTCTCTCTCTAACATAGGGAAGAATTACGACAAGCAGGATTAATAATCGAAGACAAGAGTAACGAGGGATCTTGATGTGACAAAAAGACTTTTAATCATTATAAATACAAGATAGATTTGCTTAAGCAAGCTTAAGAAAAGATCTTAGTTTCATAAACAATCTTTTAATTTGAGATAGAGTTTTGATTAGAAAAGAAAACTATGCCACTAATACTAAGTTAGGGAAAGAGACACAATCACAAAATATTCATACTATCTAAGTGATTAAGTAGATGAAAACATATTAACTACAAATTGTTAAAAATAAGAATAAGGAATATAATACCATATCAGTGATGATCTAAAAAAAATAAAGCAAAAGAAAGCAAAAAAGTAAAAGAAAACTTAGCAAAAGGTTTTATGCATTTATGTCAATCACACCCAATCTGATCCTTAAAGAACTGAAAGTGTCGAAGGACAGTGGTTTAGTAAAGATGTCTGCCAGTTGATTTTCAGTTGTCACATGGTGTAACTCAATGTCTCCCTTAGTCACATGATCTCTAATAAAGTGATGCCTAATGTCAATGTGTTTAGTTCTTGAATGTTGGAAAGAATTTTTAGAGATGCATATGACACTAGTGTTGTCACAAAAGATTGAGATGGTGCTTACATGTAATCCTAGATCCAATACCTGTTGTTTCAACCAAAGAACTTGGGCCACACAACTTCCAAGAGCAATGTATTCAGCTTCAGCAGTGGAAAGTAACTCTTCTTGCATTGCTAAAATCCAAAACTCATCAGAAAGGGCATGGTTAATGGTGGTGGGTTTAGTCATAGAGATGAAGGCAGAGTGGTTCACCTCCTTCCTAAGTCTATGTCTAGTCTTAACTCTACTAGAAGGGTCTCCTAAGATCAAATCCTTGGGGTGACTAGTAGAGTATCTCCAATCTCTAGGCAAAGTGTGTGAAGTTTCTCCCCTTTCATCAAAATTTTCTATTCCTTGGATGACTCCTTCTACTCCTCCATTACTTAGGTGCTCACTCCCCTTCCCCAAATTTTCTACTCCACTTGTAATCTCTCCAACATCATCATCTTCTACTCCATGTTTCTTAGGATCAGACGCATCAAAAACTACATGGGTTGTCTCTTACACCATCAAAGTTCTCTTGTTAAACACCCTAAAAGACTTCCCAACACTAGAATATCTCAAGAATACTCCTTCATCAGATTTAGGATCAAATTTTCCCAAGTGAGACTTCCCAATGTTGTGAATGAAACCTTACAACCAAAGACATGAAGGTGGGAAAGATTGGGTGTCCTACCCTTAAGGATCTCATAGGGTGTCTTTTCTAATTTGACTCTAACATTCACCCTATTCAACACATAACAAGCTGTGTTAACTGCTTCAGCCCAAAAGTATTTTGGAAGTGAATACTCAACAAGCATGGCTCTAGCGGCTTCCACCAAGGTCCGGTTCTTCCTTTCAGCTACCCCATTCTGCTGAGGGGTCCTAGGGGCTGAAAAATTGTGGCTAATCCCCTTCTCCTCACAAAAATCTCTAAATCTTTCATTTTCAAACTCTCCCCCATGATCACTATGGATGGTCAAAATCTCACAACCTAGCTTCTTCTGAATCCAAGTAGAAAAAGTTTTAAACTCCTCAAAAGACTCATTCTTATATGAAAGAAATCTAGTCCAAGTGAACCTCGAGTAGTCATAAACAATCACAAAACCATAGACTTTTCCACCCAAACTAGCTATGCTAATGGGTCCAAACAAATCCATGTGAAGGACTTCTAAAGGTCTAGAGGTGCTAATGTCCTTTATGGGGTGAAAAGAGGAGTGGATTTGCTTTCCTAGTTGACAGGCATCACAAAGGTGGTCTTTTGTAAACTTAAGTTTGGGGACACCTCTAACTAGGTCCTTTTAGGTCACTTTCCTAAGGGTTTTCATACTTGCATGACAAAGCCTCCTGTGCCACAACCAAGAATCATCAATTACAGTTTTTAAGCAAAAAGAAGCAGCACATTCAATGTTATTTAAATCAAGCATGTAGACGTTGTTGACCCTCTTTCCCTGCAAAATAGTGTTGTTACTTAAACTTACAATGCATGAATCCGTGAAGAATTGCACGATAAAGCCTTTGTCACAGAATTGACTGATTCTGAGCAAGTTGTGCTTCAATCCATCTACAAGCAAAACATTTTCAATCATAAGGTTCTTGGAATTATCGATTATACCTGCTCCTACCATCTTCCTGGTGGTGTTGTCTCCAAGAGTAACCTTGCCTCCAGTCCTGGACTCTAGTACAACAAACTGGCTAGCATCACCAGTCATATGTCGAGAGCATCCACTGTCCAGGTACCACATACTCTCACGAGGTCTTTTGTGAGAGCCCTCCTGCAAAATTATCAAATGTTAGTTTTAGGAACCCAAGCAGCTTTGGGTTCCTTCTTATGAAGAGAAGAATGCAATGCATGTGTGGTATGCTGTGGATCATGCACCTTAGGTCTCCACACCCAATGTGTACTATGGTGAATTGTGCAAGTGTGTGAGATGTGTCCTAACATACCACAAGAAAAACATCTAACTCCAGGAAAGGGATTTCTTAAGTGATTTGAGTTATAATGCATCTCTCTAGTTTTTGGAAATTGATTAAAAGTAGAAGTCATCCTAGTTTTCTTACATGCTTCTAAATCATTTTGAAACTTCAAGTTTGTGCTTTTTAAAACTTCATTTTCAATCCTCAAATTTTTCTCTATCTCCTTTGACTTCTTAAAATCAGATTCAAGAGATGTGTGTGATATTTTCAATGCATCATGCTCTTCAACTAACTCACCATAATTTTTATTTAACTCATCAAATTCATCAAGTAAAGCCATGTGATTTGAATCAATTGTTTGATGGTCTTTAATCAAAATTTCATGCTCTTTTTGTAGATTTAAGAATTCTAATTTCAAGCTAGCTTGAGTTTTCTTAAGTTTTTTATATGATGTATGGATTTTTTCACAAATTTCAAACAATTTAGCATAGGTTGGTTTACATACCTCTTCCTCATCACTTTGATTTTCTCCCATGAAACACAAGTTCGTAATCTCTTCCTCTGGTTCAGTCTCACAGGAATCAGTACCAGATTCTGCCCAGAAACCTCTTTGGATTTTCTTCTTCTCCTTCCTAGACTTAGCTTTCTCCTCACCTTTTTCCTTTTCTTTGCTTGAATGATCTTGAAGTGTAGGACAATCGGCTCTCACATGTCCAGGTTTCTTGCATTCAAAACAAATAACATCAGAAGATCCTTTAATATGTTTGTGATCCTTACCTTTTCTCCAACTTTGATGATGCTTTTGTTTCTTCCTTAGAAAGCTTTTGAATTGCCTTGTGATGAAGGCAATTTCATCACTTTTAGACCCAGAAGATTCAGAATCCGATTTGTGTGCCTTCAGTGCAATTGTTTTCTCCTTTTTCTTTTCACCTGCATCAACAATTCTTTGATTCACCCCTTGCTCGTAAGCAATGAGTGAGCCAAGTAAGTTATCAATAGAATATGTATTCAAATCCTTAGATTCAATGATGGCAGTAATTTTTGCATCATAAGACGAAGGCAAGCATCTCAAAATCTTGTTAACTTTTCATAGTTCGAAAGTTCTTTTCCTAGTGCATGCAATGAAGTAGCAATCTGAGTAAACCTATTGTACATGTCAGAAATCGATTCATGAGGTTTCATACGAAAAAGTTTGTAGTCATGCAAGAGAATGTTTAAACGGGATTGTTTAACTTCAGTAGTTCCTTCATAAGTGATGCACAATTTATTCCAAATTTCTTTACCAGTTTTGCAAGTTGAAACACGCATGTAATCTTCAGATTTCAAAGCACAGAAAAAATAGTTCAAATATTTCGCATTTAATTGAGCTAAATCTCGTTCATCAAAAGTCCATTCAGTAAAAGCAACTTCAGTTTTAAAACCATTAATTTCACGAGAAGGTGGAGAATAACCTTCTTGAATAAGCATCCAAATGCGATAATCAGTAGATTGTAAAAAAGTTGACATGCGAGTTTTCCAAATATCAAAAGGTAGGTTATCGAACAGAGGAGGTCGGGTAATAGAATACCCTTCCGTAGTGTTGCGATTCCCAAAGTTAGACATGGATCAAATTCAAAAAGTTTTCAAACTTTAATTTTTGAATAGGAGCTCTTATACCACTTGAAAGTTTGTTAAGGATGTTAAGCCTTATGAACTTAGTCCCAAGCTAATCAAGAGGGGGGGGGGGTGAATTGGTATTTTAAAAATTATTTTCATAAAGAGAGAAAATTGCATAAACCAAATCACACCACAAAAATAAATGCGGAATTTAAAAGTGCGAAAGCAAGAAAAGAAACACAGAAATTTATAGTGGTTCCGTCGACTCAACCTACGTCCACTCCTTGGAGGCACCCTCCAAGTATTGCACTATAAAAAGTGATTCTCCTTTAGCCCCCACGGCTATGCGGAGAAGCCCTCATAAGTACCTCCTTTTTGCTACCCCGGCAAGGCAGAGAACCTACCTCCTTTTGCTTCCTCCTGAAGCTGGCAGAGAACCAAAATCAAAAGCAAAACTCCTTACCTCTACCGACCCTTCCACGGACGAGAAACTCTAGACGAAGACAATGCAGAGTGATCCTTGAAGCAACCCTTGTGAATCCCCTCACAAGCTCCCCCTCACAAGATCCTCTCTCTCTCCTCTCTCTCTTTCTCTCCTCAAGGTCTTCTCAGGTCAAGGCAGCAGCCAAAGGTCTTTAAAAACGTTGAACAAGAGCTCTTAAATAGAAGAGCTCCAAAGGAGCTCATTAATTGCAAATTGTCGACAATATCGTCTCGGCCGATATGGACATCGGCCTGGCCGATCAGTACAAATTAATGAAGATCGGCCAGTGCATAGCCCTGGATGCAAAGCTGGACGATTGAAAATTGGCTTGATCGTCCAGGCCGATCTCACGATCGTCCTGGACGATCAGTTCAAATCAGAGGAAAATCGTCCTGACAATAGCCCTGGATACGGGCTGGCCGATATTGATCGTCCTGAAGTAACTTAAGGTTTTTGACTGGATCGTCCTGGCCGATCCTGCGATCGTCCAATACGATATGATCGTGTCAATCATCCTTAATTACTCCCTTGATTTCCTGAACAATTATGGCATAATTTGTGAATATCGTCCAGGCCGATCCACGGATCGTCCTGGCCGATAATTTAAAAATACAGTATACCATAATTGACTATGGCGGCTACTTCTTTCTGTTTTGAGCTTATCGTCCTGGCCGATACACGTATCGTCCAGGACGATCTGTTAATGTCGGCTGCCTTAATTAAGAATCCTTAATTAGATTTTCTGTTTTAAGCCGATCGTCCAAGCCGATTCAAAAATCGTCCTGGCCGATATGAGTAAAAATAGAAATACTAAGTCTCTCAAGTGTGTGTGTGAAGGGTTATATAGCATCAGTCTCTTTGACCATTACAAGTAGACTCAAAAGGTGAAAATTAAACGTACAGACTGACTCAACCCTAAACCTACGCAATCCTGAACTTGGCTCCTTCTTGATCGTCCGATCTTTGATTCCTGAAAAGTTAGAAGCAACAAGCAGTACAAGAGAAATAATGTTTGTCAATCATCAAAACATAAGCTATGAAAAATAGGTTTGCAACAAAAATCAATTTTGACAAAAGTGCTATCATGTTTCCCAAGCATTTTATGAAATTACTAAACCACAAGAGGGGGGGTGAATTGTAAAAGTCTTTCGATTAATAAAATTAACCCTAAACAAGAGTTCTAATTTTTTTGTTGTTTTTGAAATATTAAAACAAAGATTTATGCAAATTTGCTTTCACAAAAAAAATACATGCAATAGATATGACAAGATTAAAGTGCAAGCAAAAAGTAAGCAATGATAAAGAAAGAACACACCAAGAATTTTATAGTGGTTCGGTCAAAATATGACCTACGTCCACTCCCCGGAGTCCTCCACTCCGGGATTTTCACTATCAAAATAGTTCTCCTTTTGCCCCCCTCGGCAAGGCGGAGAAGCCTGTACAAACCTCCCTTTCACCAACCGGCGTGGCGGAATACCAAACTCTATTTTCACCCTCTTGGCGACGGCAGAGAACCTTCTCATTTTTCTCCCTCCTGGAGAAGGCAGAGAACCTCGAGGTAACGGATGTAGAAGAGCCTTTCCCTTGGAGATCCTTCCTCAAATCCTTCTCGGGCCACAGGAGGAGCAAGATGCAGCAAGCTTGGAGCAACCGTGTGATCTCCCTCACACCTCTTCTCCCTCACAACGCTCACCTCCTCCTTCCTCTCTCAACCCTCAAGAATTTCTCTAGAGTTTTCTCCCTTGGAATCCCTCTCTAACCACGTTCACCCCCTCTGTAATACTTACCCAAAAAGAGTTGATTGACATCTAAAAACGGGCTCCAAAAACCTCTGATTTCAAAATTAGCCGTTACTGTTCGTACAGTACGATTCAACATCGTACAGTACGATCTTCACAAACAGCCTTCGTCCTGGTACGAAGATGTACGATCAGTACAAAAATAAATCGTACTGTACGATATAATATCGTACGGTACGATCCAACAAGATACTACTCGTACAGGACGATGGTCTGGACGATCGGATGTCGTCTCTGTTCATCGTATGGTACGATTACTATCGTACAGTACGATGTTCAAATTTTCATTAGCCCTGGATTACATGCACTAATCACGGGTTAATTTTAAGTAAGTATTAAAAACAGATCGTACAGTACGAACTTGTTCGTACAGTACGAACGGCGCAAAATCACTTACTTAAACTATGTCATTGCTAGGGTTTTGGATCTGAACATATCGTACAGTACGAAAGACTTCGTACAGTACGATCTATTCACAGAATTGTCCACATAGCTTGGATCGTACAGTACGAAATAAAATCGTACAGTACGATCTACAGAGAAGAATTTTAGTTATAATTTGCAGTTAAAAAAAAAAACTCTCCCCCTGTGTGTGTGCATGGTTGCTCTTACTCTTACGCATTTTGTGGCCAGACTCAATAAAGTAAAAAGTGCAATAAATGAAAAATACAATATTTGACTCATACTCCTAATCTACCCAGTCTTGAGTCTTCCTTTCTTCCTGAGTCACTTGTGATCTTCCTGAAATGTTAGTGCTCAAGAAAAATGACAGATAAAATAATAATCAATGAAAAGCAGTTCCACAACACTCATTATTTGGCATCATCAAAATCTCAAACTCGGGGTCATGGGTTGCAACAATCTCCCCCTTTTTGATGATGTCAAATAATTTGTTGCAAGTAAGAAAGAAAACCATTTCTTTTGAAAAACATTTCTTTTGTTATTATTTTTTTTTGTTTTTTTTTTTGTTTTTTTTTTTGTTTTTTTTTTTGAATTAAACACAAGAAAAAAAGGTACTACAAGTAAATACGAAACAAAAGATACTGCATTTAGAAAAATAGGCATTACAACATCACAACAAACTTCTCCCCCTTTTGACAGCACAAAAAGGAGGAGCAACTAAAAGCAAAAAGTAAGAGAAGAAAACAAACAGAAACTACAATGCAAACATAAACAAACTAAGCAGACGGGTCCTGATCAGGTGGTGGTGGAGGTGGATTTGGTTGAAAATATTGAAAGAGAGCATCGAAGCGGTGATCAATTGCAGTGAATCGTTCGCCAAACTACTGCATATCAGTCTCGTGTTGGTGATGCTGTTCTTGAATATGCATGTCGAGACGAGTCTGCAGCTGGTCGAAGCGGGCGACTAAGTCATCATCAGAGTACGCTGGTGCTGGTGCAGGTGCTCGGGGTGTAGCATGGCGTCGTGGTCGAGCTGGAGCTGCGGCTGGTGCATCTTCCCCTTCTTCTTCATCAAAGACAGGTTCTTCAGGCTCATGTCCCCGATGAAAGAGGATACGGAAGGAAGCATCCGTATAAAAGATAGGAAGCATGTCGGGTTCACCAAGGTAGGATAACTGATATTTATGGTAGAGGATATATCCTATTAGGTGACCAAGAGCCAGATTTTGTTTCCGTCGAGTGGTGGGAAGACGAACAAAAGTCATGTGCTGAATATAATTGCTAATCAAATCGACCTCATTAAACTTAATGTTGGACATAATCAGGTAGGTAGCGACTGACAGGGTAGGGGTCAGATTGATGCGGTCGCCACCTTTGGGAATGATAGAGGTTCGAAGAACATGTTGAATTATACGGGCATTGCGGGTTAAGGATTGGACTAGAGGCTGGTGTTGGTGAAAAACAGTATTCCTAAGGACTCTATTTACGTCGCTCCAGTCAAAATCATCGGTGAGAAACGAGCGAACCATAGGTCCTTCAGTAGACAGCCCAATATGTTGGGCGATGTCGGCTCTAGTTATTTCAACGGAGCGGCCACAAACAAATGAGTGAAAAGTGGTGTTATCAACAGTGTAGGTGAGGTTGGCGAGAAATTCAAAAAGGAGTTCAGAATTGTATGGAAATGCGAGGGTGAGTAGGAATTGAAAGGTAGTGGAGACAAAGAGGCCCATTACCTCGAAATTTAGAGCGGCCTGATTAAGCATTTTCGAGGGAGAAATTTTGCAAGCCTTGTAGCGGTAGTAGGCTGCCTCATTCTCACTATTCAGAAAGCGATCGGGGTGACGATGGGATGAGGACGAGCTTCCGGCAGTCATCCGATCTCGTTTAGACATTGCAGGAGGGCAAGAAAACGAAGTGAAGGCTGAGTGAGGAGAGGGTTGAGTGAATGGAACAGCCTAGGCCAGGGTATTTATAGGAATTTCCGTAAATCGTACAGTACGATTGGAGATCGTACAGTACGATAGGCAATCAATGTTCTGACCGTTCGTTTCGGGAAAAGGCAGTCAAATCGTACAGTACGATACGTATCGTACAGTACGATCAGGCAAATATCGATCGTCCCGAGGCCTTTAGTACGACTTTTGACCAAAAGTTTCGTACTGTACGAATAGGTGGATCGTACAGTACGATACATAATAAATATCGTACCAAACAGCTATTACTCAGATTGTCCTTTTGTGATGATGTGGATCGTACAGTACGAAACGAATGAATCGTACAGTACGATACTCAATAATGTCGTACCAACCGGTTTTAATTCGTCCCAATCCGTGCTGACGTGGATCGTACAGTACGAAACGAATGGATCGTACGGTACGATACTCAATAACGTCGTACCAACCAGCTTTAATTCGTCCCAATCCGTGTGACGTGGATCGTACAGTACGGTATGGATCGTACAGTACGATGAACAGTCATAGAAAGTGTTGGTGTGGTGAGTGTGTGGTGATCAGGAGCAGCCCTAAAGAAATTTTTTTTTTTTTATTTTTTTTTATTTTTTTTTTATGCATTTATATCTATGACAACTAATCTAGTCCTCAAGGTGCTAAAAGTGTCAAAAGCTAATGGTTTTGTGAATATGTCTGCCAATTGATCTCCTGTAGCGATGTGATGTAATTCTATATCTCCCTTAGCGACGTGATCTCTAATGAAATGATGTCTAATGTCTATGTGTTTCGTTCGAGAGTGTTGAATTGGATTCTTAGAGATACAAATTGCACTTGTGTTGTCACACATGATCGAGATGGTTCCAACAGGTAGTCCAAGATCAAGAATTTGTTGTTTTAACCATAGCACTTGTGCAACACAACTTCCTACCGCAATATATTCTGCCTCAGCTGTGGAGAGTGCTACTGAGTTTTGCTTCCTACTGGACCAAGAAACTAATGATTGTCCGATGAATTGGCAGGTACCAGAGGTGCTCTTTCTATCTATCCTACATCCTGCGAAGTCAGAATCTGAGTACCCTAGGATTTCAAAGGAAGTGCTGTGTCTGGGATACCAAATTCCTAAGTTTGGGGTGCCTAGTAGATATCTAAGAATTCTTTTGATAGCAGTTAAGTGAGACTCTTTAGGATCGGCTTGGAAACGGGCACAGAGGCACACACTAAACATTATGTCCGGTCTACTGGCAGTCAAGTAAAGTAGGGATCCAATCATTCCTCTATATTTTTTCTGATCTACTGGTTTCCCACTAGGATCCTTATCTAATTGGATTGTCGAACTCATTGGGGTGTTCATGGGTTTTGCACTATCCATTTCATATTTCTTTAAAATATCCTTAATATACTTTGATTGACTAAGAAAGGTTCCATTATCCATTTGTTTTACACTAAAGCCAAGAAAGTAATTAAGCTCTCCCATCATGCTCATTTCAAACTCATTACTCATTGTTTTTGAAAATTCATCGCATAAGTTTTTATCCGAAGATCCAAACAATATGTCATCTACATATATTTGAACAATGAGAATTTCTTCTTTGACCTTTTGTAAAAAGAGTGTAGTATCTACACTACCCTTTTGAAATCCTCTATCCAAAAGAAATGAGCTAAGTCTTTCATACCATGCTCTAGGTGCTTGCTTTAATCCATATAGTGCCTTTTTTAATTTGAATACATGGTTTGGAAATTGTGAGTTTTCAAATCTGGGGGGTTGCTCAACGTAGACATCTTCCTTAATTACCCCATTCAAAAATGCACTCTTCACATCCATTTGATATAACTTAAAGTTCTTGAAGCAAGCAAAAGCTAAGAGCACTCTTATGGCTTCTAGTCTAGCAACCGGGGCAAAGGTTTCTTCAAAGTCTATTCCCTCAATCTGGTTGTACCCCTTAGCTACTAGCCTTGCTTTATTCCTTATTATTGTTCCTGAATCATTCACCTTATTCTTAAAGACCCATTTTGTTCCAACAACACTTTGCTCTTTAGGTCTCTTAACTAACTCCCAAACATCATTCCTGGTGAATTGGTTCAGCTCTTCTTGCATTGCTAGAATCCAGAATTCATCTCCTAAGGCTTGATCTATACTTGTAGGTTCTATCATAGAGATGAAAGCTGAGTGACTAACCTCCTTCCTAAGTCCATGCCTAGTCCTTACACCTTCTGAAGGGTCTCCTAAAATTAACTCTTTAGGATGACTAGAAGAATATCTCCATTCTCTAGGCAAAACTTCCTGAGGTTCGACCCTTTCTCCTAAGGTCATCGTCTCTACTCCTTGAATTGCCTCTATTTCATCATCTTCAATTTTGATTCTGAGGGCTTATCTGATTCATCAAATACCACATGGGTGGATTCTTCTACTACAAGGGTTCTCTTATTAAAAATCCTATAGGCCTTACCTATAGAAGAATAACCTAAGAAGACACCCTCATCAGACTTGGGATCGAATTTTCCTAAGGGATGTTTACCATTATTTAAGATGAAGCACTTACACCCAAAGACATGTAAATGTGAAAGGTTTGGTGTCCTACCCTTAAGGAGTTCATATGGAGTTTTATTCAGCTTCGATCTAATGTTTACTCTATTCAAAACATAACAGGCTGTGTTGACTGCTTCTGCCCAAAAGTATCTAGGAAGGGTATACTCCGCTAGCATTGCCCTAGCAGCTTCTACCAAAGTTCTATTCTTCCTTTCTGCTATGCCATTCTGTTGGGGTGTTCTAGGAGCTGAGAAATTGTGCTCTATTCCTATCTCTTGACAGAATGACTCAAATCTATCATTTTAGAACTCTCCACCATGATCACTATGGATTGTTGATATTTCACAACCTAATTTTCGTTGAATCCATGTGGAGAAAACTTTAAATTCCTCAAAAGACTCATTCTTGTGTGCTAAGAATCTTACCCAAGTAAATCTAGTGAAGTCATATACAATCACAAATCCATAATTCTTTCCACCTAGACTGGCTGTACTAACGGGTCCAAATAAGTCCATGTGTAGAATTTCTAGTGGCCTAGAGGTGATCACGTCTCTAATTGAGTGAAAGGATGATTTGACTTGTTTTCCTTGTTGGCAAGCATCACATAAGTGATCCTTGGTGAATTCTAACTTAGGTACACCTCTGACTAGGTTTTTCTGAGTGATATTTCTAAGAGTTTTCATGCTAGCATGGCATAGTCTCCTATGCCATAGCCATGAGTCATCAACTATTGTTTTCAAGCAAAATGATTTTGAACTATCAACGCAATCAAGGTCTAACATGTAAACATTGTTAATTCGTTTTCCTTCTAAAATAATTTCATCAAATAAACTAATCAGGCATCTATCAGTAAAAAACTTAACATCAAAACCTTTGTCACACAGTTGACTAATGCTAAGTAAGTTATGCTTTAAACCATCAACTAATAAAACATTTTCAATTATAAAATTCTTAGCATTACCAACAATACCTGAGCCTATCACCTTCCTGGTAGTGTTGTCTCCCAATGTTACTTTGCCTCCAGTTTTGGTCTCCAATAGGATGAACTTCTTCATATCTCCAGTCATGTGTCGCGAGCAGCCACTATCCAGGTACCACATGCTCTCACTAGGTCTTTTGTGAGAGCATCCCTACAATTTCATTCAAAGGTTAGATTTGGGAACCCAAGTGAGTTTGGGTTCCTCCTTATGCTTGCATGAATGAGATGTATGCATGTTATGCTGTGATGGATGCAGTTTAGGTCTCCATACTAGGTGTGTCCTACGGTGAATTGTGCATGTGCGGGCTATGTGACCTAACATGCCACAAGAGAAGCACCTAATACCAGGAAATGGATTTACTAATCTATGAGTATGGTGGTGCCTCTTCCTAAGGTTTTGAAATGCATGCTGTGTTGGGGGTTTTCTAGGATGGCCTACTGTGAGTGATGCAATTTCTTTTTCTAGTTCTTTTATCTTTTCACTATAGGTTTTGTTTTGAGCTGTCAATCCATCAACTTTTATTAATAGCAAGTGCTCACTATGATCTACTTCTAATGCAAGTGCAGTTAGTTTTTCAAACTCTACATCTAGTTCAATATGTGATGTTTTCAAGGATTCATGCGCTTCAATTAGTTCAATATGCTTCTTATTTAATGCGTCATACTCATCAAGAAGTAACATGTGATCTTTATCTAAATCAGAATTTTCTTTAACTAAGTTAGCATGCTCAATTTGTAAGGAACTAAATTCAATATTAAGTTTAGCATGCATTTTCTTCAGTTTCCTATACGAGTCATGAATATTCTCAGAAATAAGCAGTAATTCATCATAAGAGAGTTGGCATACCTCCTCTTGATCCAATTGATCAAGGTTATCATTAGCCATAAGACACAAATTTGTTACCTCCTCCTCTGCTTCTTCTTCTGATGATTCTGATGCAGAGTCGGCCCAAAAAGCTTTCTGTGTCTTTGTCTTTCCTCTCTTGTATTTAACTTTGTCATCTCCTTTCTCCTTTGCTGGTTGACTCTTCAGATTAGGGCAATCGGCTCGAAGGTGACCTGGCTTCCTGCACTCAAAGCAAATTGTATCAGATGAAACCTTATTGGACCTTGAGCTCTTACCTTTATTCCAGCTGTTCTGATGACGCTTTTGTTTTCTTTTCAGGAAATTTTTGAACTGTCGGGTCATCAGTGCTATCTCATCATCTTCCTCCCCTGCAGAGCTTTCACTTTCTGAGTTGCTAGCTTTTAATGCCATCGTCCGCTCCTTTTTCTTTTCACCTGCATCACTTTGCCTTTGGCTCACTCCTTGCTCGTATGCAATGAGTGACCCAAGGAGGTTATCAATAGAATAAACATTAAGATCTTTAGATTCAGTGATAGCAGTTATCTTAGCATCATAGGAACTAGGTAGGCATCTAAGAATTTTATTCACTTTCTCAGAATTTGAAATTTCTCTACCTAATGCATGCAATGATGTCACAATTTGGGTGAACCTAGTGTACATGTCAGAAATTGTTTCGCTAGGTTTCATACGGAATAATTCATAATCATGCAGTAGAATGTTAAGCCTAGACTGTTTTACTTCGTTTGTTCCTTCGTACGTGATGCACAGTCTATCCCAAATCTCCTTACCAGAAACACAAGTAGATACTCTCATATAGTCCTCAGATTTCAATGCACAAAAAAAGCAATTTAAGCATTTAGCATTCAGTTGGGCTAATTCCCTATCCTCATTGCTCCATTCAATAAAAGGTACAGAAGTTTTCAAACCATTAACAATTTTGAACGGTGCAACATATCCATCATTTACTAACATCCACATGCGGTATTCTATAGATTGTAAAAATGTAGACATTCTAATTTTCCAGAAATCAAACGGTATGTTATCAAAAAGTGGTGGACGAGTTATTGAATAACCCTCCGCAGTGTTACGATTACCAAAATTCGACATGATCATTTTTTTCAAGGTTTTCTAAAACACTATTTTGAAAACCTGCTCTGATACCAATTGAAATTACTAAACCACAAGAGGCGGGGGGGGTGAATTGTAAAAGTCTTTCGATTAATAAAATTAACCCTAAACAAGAGTTCTAATTTTTTTGTTGTTTTTGAAATATTAAAACAAAGATTTATGCAAATTTGCTTTCACAAAAAAAACACATGCAATAGATATGACAAGATTAAAGTGCAAGCAAAAAGTAAGCAATGATAAAGAAAGAACACACCAAGAATTTTATAGTGGTTCGGTCAAAATATGACCTACGTCCACTCCCCGGAGTCCTCCACTCCGGGATTTTCATTATCAAAATAGTTCTCCTTTTGCCCCCCTCGGCAAGGCGGAGAAGCCTGTACAAACCTCCCTTTCACCAACCGGCGTGGCGGAATACCAAACTCTATTTTCACCCTCTTGGCGACGGCAGAGAACCTTCTCGTTTTTCTCCCTCCTGGAGAAGGCAGAGAACCTCGAGGTAACGGATGTAGACGAGCCTTTCCCTTGGAGATCCTTCCTCAAATCCTTCTCGGGCCACAGGAGGAGCAAGATGCAGCAAGCTTGGAGCAACCGTGTGATCTCCCTCACACCTCTTCTCCCTCACAACGCTCACCTCCTCCTTCCTCTCTCAACCCTCAAGAATTTCTCTAGAGTTTTCTCCCTTGGAATCCCTCTCTAACCACGTTCACCCCCTCTGTAATACTTACCCAAAAAGAGTTGATTGACATCTAAAAACGGGCTCCAAAAACCTCTGATTTCAAAATTAGCCGTTACTGCTCGTACAGTACGATTCAACATCGTACAGTACGATCTTCACAAACAGCCTTCGTCCTGGTACGAAGATGTACGATCAGTACAAAAATAAATCGTACTGTACGATATAATATCGTACGGTACGATCCAACAAGATACTACTCGTACAGGACGATGGTCTGGACGATCGGATGTCGTCTCTGTTCATCGTATGGTACGATTACTATCGTACAGTACGATGTTCAAATTTTCATTAGCCCTGGATTACATGCACTAATCACGGGTTAATTTTAAGTAAGTATTAAAAACAGATCGTACAGTACGAACTTGTTCGTACAGTACGAACGGCGCAAAATCACTTACTTAAACTATGTCACGGCTAGGGTTTTGGATCTGAACATATCGTACAGTACGAAAGACTTCGTACAGTACGATCTATTCACAGAATTGTCCACATAGCTTGGATCGTACAGTACGAAATAAAATCGTACAGTACGATCTACAGAGAAAAAACTCTCCCCCTGTGTGTGTGCATGGTTGCTCTTACTCTTACGCATTTTGTGGCCAGACTCAATAAAGTAAAAAGTGTAATAAATGAAAAATACAATATTTGACTCATACTCCTAATCTACCCGGTCTTGAGTCTTCCTTTCTTCCTGAGTCACTTGTGATCTTCCTGAAATGTTAGTGCTCAAGAAAAATAACAGATAAAATAATAATCAATGAAAAGCAGTTCCACAACACTCATTATTTGGCATCATCAAAATCTCAAACTCGGGGTCATGGGTTGCAACATTTTAGATATCAGCAAGAGATCTGTCAAATTCTTTCCATACACAATATTTCTTCTAAGATATCTTATCTTGGTATACCTCTATCATTTCAAAGGCTTAAGATAGAAGATTATCTTCCTTTTATGGATAGTATTAACAAAAAGATGAATGGTTGGAAAGCTAATCTGTTGTCTTTTGGGGGTAGACTTCAGTACTTAAAGTTTACCATCCAAAATTCTATTGGGTACTGGATTCGTGACTCTATTCTACCAAAAATTGTTATCAAATTCCTTAAAAAGACTAGTTCCAGATTCTTATTTTTTGGGGATTGCTCCTCCTCTAGGAAGCTGCACATGATTTCTTGGGATGTCATTTGTAGACCCAAGCAAAGAGGAGGGTTGGGTATACCTTCAGTAAATGCACTTCAATTTGCTAATAACTGTTCGGTTATGTTTCAGATGTACAACTGTATTACTCCTCTATCCAACTGGTTGATCAGTAAATACATGTCGCCATGGCGCCCTCCTCCCTGCAATGCGTCTAAATTTTTGAAATTGGTTTGTCGAACTGCTTCACAAGCCAAAAACTGTTTTAATTTCAACATCACTAGAAATGCTCCAATCTCTTTGAAATGGGACCATTGGTGCAATAATGTCACTCTTGGGAATTACTTGAGGGATGCGGTTTCCATTCCTGACATTCTGCTAAGGGATTTTTATATTAAATATGGGTCATTCCTAATTTTATTCCCATGCACTTGAGAAACCTTTTTGCAAACGCACATCAAGATGAAGAACCTTGTTTACTCTAGAAGAACAAGAAGGTTTATAAACATAAATTTTATACTGATCAGTTTTATGCTGACATTCCCATTAGCTCATGGTATAAATTTATTTGGCACAAACGGTACAGTCTGAAACATAATGTTTTTGTGTGGATGGAAATTGTGGGAGGTTTAAAAACAGCTGATGCTTTAAGGGCAAGACAGATATATATCACTTCGAAGTGCAGCTTATGCCACACTTTAGATGAGTCGGTTTCCCATCTTTTTTTGGAATGTTCATATTCCTTTTCTGTTTTAAATGCTCTTATATCTGATACAAAAGAACTGCTTTTACGACCATCTCTGCTGCATCTCTTTGTTTGGATTAATGAACATTACAAAGGTCACTCTCTGGTTAAAAACTATTACAAACTTCTTACCTGCTGCACTATCTACTACATGTGGAAAGAGAGAAATGCTAGAAGATATGGAAATTCTGTACAAAGCTCCACTACGATTGTTCATGCCATTAAAAGAGTGATGTTTGAAAAAGTATCTCAATGGAAGGATCAATTAACAATGCTAGATCTGATTTAAATTGTTTGGATTTCATGCTCAGCTGCCCTGCATTGTTGCGATCATGCTGTACACTTTTGCTAAGTCTGCAGATTTTGGCCCGCTTGGACGATGATGAAGCTCCATCCTACTGCTCCCTTGGACGGTCTTCGGGCAACCAGGGTAGTGACCCTTCTCGATTCAATTTTGTTTATTTTGAGTCCAGGCTCACGGGCAATGGAGCATTTTCCTTAGCTGAACTTGAAACTTGTTATTGTTGTATTTTTGATTCAGCACTTTTGTATACTTGCTGAATTAGTCTCTTTATAGTTTTGCAGGGTCTGTTTTTTTTGGCCTTTTATTTTGTATTGAAGTTGTAATTTTTACTGTTTTGGTTTAATATACGGGCTAAACCCAAAATTTTCCCAAAAAAAAAAAAAACTCTGTGGCATTGGGCATTTAATTCTACTGATTGTGCCATCATGCAATCATTGCCATTAATAAGTTGTGGCACTGGTAGCTATATAATTTCATTAACCACTTAAGCATCTATTCATCATCGTTGGATCCCACGTGGTTTGAAATGGAGAGCCAAGATCGTGTGAGACGGGCCTCCATGCAATTGAGCCTATCACGCGATTCGAACATATGATGCATAACATGATATGAGTCGTATATTTAATGATAAATGGCTAATAATACATACAATTAATATCAGATGTGATTTAAACTCTAATGATGAAGTGTGGATTATTATTTAAAAATACTAACCCAATTCTATAAAATTTTAAATATAGCCTAAGCAACAGTATATGAAGCATGGGAAGTTGGCTGATAGTTTAAAACGTGCTTTATCAAAAGCTATTTAAACATAAGTGTCCTAAGCTACTTTTTCACATTTACATCAATCCAATGGATGTTCACGGCCAAACTTTGGCTCATTTAACTTATTACAGCTTCTAGAATAATCCCACTAAAGAGCTCTGGATCACGATCTATTTGAGTTGGATGGACTCCAAACAATGGGTGACCAGAAGCTCATCACTAGCTACGTTTTAATAGTGGGTTTGAGCTAGGAAATAAAGAAGAAGGTGTGTAGATGCATAAAAAAATGTGAGATATGGCTTGGGGGCAGAGGTCAACGAAATAAGTTTGAATGAGGCATTTTATGCCTTTTCTTATATCAAGGGTTTAGGGTTTTAGGAAATGGTTGGGATACATCAGAGCCTTCTCTTAGATTCCATACACCTATCTAAGGTGGTTAGATGGTAATGCCAAAGCTGGGAGAGGTAGGATGTCATTGGAAGGCCATACATGAGAGGGGGCCACTCTTTCCCTTCTTATTAGGCAATGACATGAGCCCAGGTTGAGCGATGTTTAAAGTGCTTTTAGGTTTAAGCTAAGTAGCCTAAATGGGCTCGAATGGTGAAAAATGAACTGCGATGGGTATTTTAACCATTCAAGGGGGTTTTAGCTCTTTGGTTGATTGGTTTATCTAGTTAATATGGTCAAAATTACTTATGTGCTACCTTGGGATTTAAGGATGCTAGTGAAGTGTACTCCAAATGGTATGAAACAATGACAGGAATGTTTGAATGAATGGTCAAATTTCTATAAGAGTTGTTCAAGTTTTATTAGGTTGACTTGGACAAATGCAATGAGATATGACTCATCCATGTTGGAGATGTGTTTAAGGTATGGATTGGAATGGATTTGAGGCGTGATCGGGTTTTATTTCAGTGAGTGTATAATGTTGACTCAATTGGGTCTATTTTGACAAATTATGGGTCCAGTTGACCCAGTCAACTGGTGACCACGTGGGGTGACCAATCATGAACAACCCACTAAGAGTGATGATCAAGAGATTTTGATGAAGACCAAAGTTGATTTCAAGTTCATATGGAGATGATCAAAATACATGATTAGTTGAGCTATCTTGGGCTATCTTAATTGTGTGAGATTGGGTAAATCACTTGCTCGGGAGGCAGTGATTTTTAATTTTATGTTAAAGGATTTGTAGTGAAGTAATTTGAACATGATTGAGGTCAGATGGTTAGTGCACTATGGCTATTGGTTATAATTCAATGTTTACTAGTCAACCAAGTCATAGAAAGAGTTGGAGTTGATTTCAATAGTTTCAACTTGAGACCAATTGAGGTGTTCACATGCTAAGGTGAGGTATCCTTTCATGAAAAGCATATATTTGGACCCTTAAGAGGCATTTTGGTCAACTATAATTATCTTGTCAACCAGGTCAAACCATTTTGGGTTTGGATTCAATACAACCTAAATCATATTTATAATGTAATGAAAGATGTTTCAATGGATGGTTTGAATGAGCCATGTTGAATTTTAAGGGGAAAAAACTTATTTTCCCTTAAGGGTTTTGGGGTTCAATGGGCCCATGGCCAACCATGGTCCACCAAAGTGTAGTTTTATATTTAACATATAATAAAAAGGGTTATGGATATGTTCAATGGTTTTGGGGAAGGTCCCAAGGTTAAATTCCATAGGGTGCAAGGTCTAGTGGCATGGGCTATAAATAATTTAAGGTTTTATAGCCTTTGGATTTCATTTTAGTTTCAAGGGATAAAGGGCTTGTATTAACCTTAAATTTGGTGGATTGTCCCTATAGACATGCCTAATAAATGTTTAACTAATGGATAATAAATTAGAGGTCATTAAATTTTATTTTGAGATGATTAAAAAATCATTCAAAAAGGGTTATGGGACACAAGCTTTTGGCCTTGACTTTTGGTTTAGAATTTTGAGTTTGGGTTTGAATTTAAATTTGATTTATAAACCTTACGTAAGAATGAGGTCAACATTCATCTATAGTACAAGACCTTAGAAACTATTGGCCACCTACACCCATTACAACAAGCCCCATAATGAGACTCAAGCGAGTCCCTAATAGAAGATAAGTCTTACGTGCTTTAGCACTATTGGTTACTAATAAGGAAAAGGGCCCTTTATAAATAGTAAAATACCATAGCCACTATTGGAAAACTCGCCCAATTATATATAGCTCCATAATGAGTGTCACAAGAGTCTTTAATTAGGAAAGTCTTAGGTGCTTTGTACTATAGTCAGCTACAGGCACCACGCTCTTAATAATTATAATGAATCCCCCTTCTTTTTTGACAAGCTCTACAAAAAATAGTACATGATATCCCTCTCAGTTGGAAAGGTCCCACCCGATAATTAATGACTAAAAGAATGAAAAAAAAACCCATATAGTGACTATGATGATTAGCTCCAATATAGGATCTCTTACAATACATGGCATTTGTCCCACTATCTTAATAAGGTAATTGACAATGTTAAGTGCCCGTAGTGAAAACCTTCCTATTTAGATTGATTGAGTAGCGAACAACACTCAACCTCCATTAATTTTATGCAAGTATATATGCAAACTATTTATCATTCAATGAAGTTATATCGTCTGTCATATAAACAATACCAACAACAAAAACTACTCACTCTCTACTAACACTTCATTTTCTTGCTTCCTCGGTTTTGATAACCACCTCCAATCCTACCAACCTTTCCACAATTTCATTCAATGATGTTTTTCCTTGGGGGAAGGTTGGGATCAATAAACAAAGTATACGAGATGGAAATCTATGGTTGCTCGAGGGTCTTTCCCCCATTATGCTCTTCAGCTACATCTTCAATAGCCATCATAACAGCGGTCATCTAATCATAAACAATTATATTTCACTCTTGAGTACATGCCACCTTAGGCATCTTTATTGCACCCTCATGCATGATCTCAATGGTGTAATAATGATTCATCCCTTCATCTGAATTCCCATTAAGATCATCAACTACCTCACTTGTAGTAAGAACAATGGGAGAAACTGTATCATTTGTCCTTTTTATAGGAACTAATGACTGGTTATCCTTATCGATGACCAAATCCCTAACATGGATCTATGCATTCTTCAATAAAGAATCGATAGTAAATTCAACTAAGTATTGGGATATCCAATCCTCCTTGCCAATAATGTTCTTGCTCGCATAACATCTTAAAGATATCTTTCAAGAAGCTCGAATGCTAAGAAGATCAATCTTATTGAAATTGCACAAGACTCATAAGTTGGGAATGGAAAGTAAGTATTGACTTGTCTCGAGAAGTATTAAAGAAAATTTTTGATGGGAAAAATTGATAAAAGTTTGGGAATTAAATTCATATTTTATTATGCTCATTTCCCTAATTTTTTATTAATTTATCTTACCCTCTTGATACTTGATATTTTAAAGGGTCAAATAAATAGTGGCACAAAATATACTCCCATAATTGCTTATGCAGGTACCCTCTCATAAGGGTCTTATAGGTTATATTCAATCACATGAAAGGATATCCATGAAAGTTCATGATAGGTGTTAAACCCTAAAGAACTAACCTGAGGCTAACCAAGAGGAGGGGAGAATTGGTATTTTTACAAATATTTAACATAAAAATATTTTTGATCTTTAAATATTTTAAAACAAATCACATAAATGTACAAAAATAAAATGTGATAAAAAACTAATAAGAAAGATCACACAGAATTTTATAGTGGTTTGGTCAAATCTGACCTACGTTCACTCCTTGGAGGCCCCCTCTCCAAGTATTGTACTAAATTGAAGTAACTTTTCTTTTGCTCCCACAATAAGGCAGAGAAGCTCTTACAAAATCTTTCCATCGACACAATGAGACAGAGATCTTTGAATCCTATTAACTCTCCTGGAGTAGGCAGAGAACCCGAGAATCCTTTTACTCCCTTTTGGAGTAGGCAAAGAACCTGGATCGAATATTAAAGATGATCTCCCCATAGCCACCAAGGAACCAAAACAAAAACTCAAAGAAGATGATAAACATAATGCTTGAAGAAACCTTTGTGATTCCCTCACAAGGATCCCTCTCTCTCAATCTCTTCCTCTTCCTTCTCTATGCTCCCTCTTGGATCAGCTCCACAGCAAAAAATTAACCCAAGCGTTAATACCAATGCTTAAATAGAGAGCCTCCAAAATAAGCCCTTATTTTTAATTCCGTGCAACTGATCATCCAGGATGATCGATGGTTCATCTTATACAATTAGTAAAAAATGGCCCTATCAGCCAGGATGATCACCTTTTCTCTAACAATCAGTACAAGTATTTATACAGATAGTCCAGTATGATCTTTCGATCATTCGAGATGATTAGTACAACATACCATATTAATTATCTAGTATGACTTTAGATGATGGGTGATGATATCTATATCATCCCAAAAATGTCTTGGGTCATCCAGGATAATCCTGTTAGATGATTAAAGTAAAGTTATAGTTTTTCATCTTGGATGATTGGGAATCGTCCTATGAAATATACTATATCATCTAGTATGATCTAGATGAATCATCCCATACAATATGATTAAAGAATTTAATCAAAACTACTCCCTTATTCATCAGATAAATTTAGGAATGATTGTTATAATTCATTCATGATGATGTATATCATCCTATGCGATTAGAACAATATTTGAAAATTAAAACATTACCTAAATTGTGATTTAGGGCTATTTTCATCTTTTAAGTTGATCATTCTGGATGATATGGATCATCCAGTATTATTAGTCTAACCACTTATAATTAGCCTGATGCCCTAATAAAGGTTTTTATTTTTAATTGATTGCCTAGTATGATCTCAGATCATCCTATACGATTTGGTCAAATATATAAATATTATTTAACTCACCAAATTTCTACCCTTGAGTGTGTGTGAGTAATGTTACTTAGCTTGAGGTCCACCATATTCAAAATTAGACTCAAGAAAGGTAAAAAATATATTGATATGAAATTTCAAGCAAACACAACCCTAATATATCTTATTAAGAGCTGATTGGAATTACAAGTAATATTTATGGACCTGTATGATTAGTACATAGGGAAAACAAAATAGATATTTAATAATATTAGTGGTAAAGAAATAATAATATTTTTTCATTAAAATTAATGTATTCAGATTTATAATAATCTCCCCCTTTTTGATCATGAAAAACATTACTATTAAAAATTTTAGATCAAGCAAGTTTTTTTTTTTTAATTAAAGAATGAAAGAAAAAAACTTGAAACATGAGAATAATAGTAATAAAATAAGGTAGATTCCACTAAAGATAAAAGCAAACAACCCAATAACTACTCTTCCTTTTGGCATTATAAAAAATAGGGAAAAAAAAACACCTCATGGAACAAAATACATAAAAGAGAACCAGTACAAATACATAACCAAACACTAACAAACTAGTAGAAAGAGGAACCCTAGTCAGGTGGAGGTGATGGTGGTGGCTGCTGAAAGAATCGATTTAGGGAAGAAAACTGCTCCCCAAACCAGGCCATGTCCCGGTGTGTTGTTGGTGTGCTAGACTGCATATGCCTCAAATTGAGCTACATCCTTATCATGCTGTTGCTACTACTCGATGACATATGACTCAAATCTAGATTCCCACTGGTCAAATGTCTAAACCAGCTCATCTATCTGGGAGTGCTAGTGGATAGGGTCAAAAGCAGGAATATGTCCTTCCTTTTCTTCCACAGCCTAATCGTATACAGGGTGATGACAAGTATTATGAAGAACATGGAAAGGGTTATTTGAATAGAAAACATGGAGGTAATCAAGTGGGCTTGGATACTGAATATTTTACTTAGATTTAATGGTGTATGAAAGATATGTCCTAACACAGTATTTGGCTTTCTTTTGTGGCCAGGATCCCTAATATTGGTTAGAAATTAAATGTATCAAATTATAAGTTCACTGATATTAATGTCTCGATGAGCCATTATGTAGTAGGTGGTGAGTGACATGATGGGGGGAATATGGATCTGATCCCTAGGTTTAGGAATAATGGAGGTTTGAAGGATGTGCTGGATGGATTGGGCATTTTTTTATTAAGAAACTAGTTATAGAGTCATGAAGCTGGGCATTGGTTTCTTGAAGAAGGGTATTGATAGGGCCCCAATTAAATTTAGGATATGAGGCTAAAAGATGAAGTTTGTCTCTAGTGGTGGAAAGGTGGATAAATTCATGGAATTCTTGGTATATTATTTCAATAGGGCGTTGATTAACATAATATTGTAATGAAGTACAATCAGAATTAAAATGGAGACTGGTGCGAAATTCGAACAACATTTTGGAATTAAAGGGGAAAGGAAGTGTAAGCATAAATCCAAGAATAGTGTGGGAAACATGAAATTTAAACACATCCTGATTGATAAACTTTGAAAGATTAATCCCTACAAACTTTTAGCGAGTATAAATAACTTTATCAGCTGCTTCAATAAAAAGAGGATCAACAACACTCCGAAAAGAGCTACCTGTGAGGGCACGAGATCGTTTATTGCCCGCCATAGTAAAAAAATTAAAGTTCGAATGAGGGAGAAGGGAATTGAAAAGTTTGGTGTGATGAAAAACCATGAATTTTGCCCGATTTATATAGGGTCAGGCATATCGTCCAAGATAATCAGGCACAATAATGTCATCCAGACAATAGTAAAAAAGTTAGTAATATCATCCAGGATGATTATATATCATACTGAATGATTAGACATAGGATGATCATCTCGAGGAATAATCTTGTACGACCGTTGAGTGCAGTGATTATCCAAGATGAATACGTGGATTGTCCGGGATTACGCATAATAATGGATCAACCTAACAACATTCAAATTGTCCAATTACTTTTTCCATGTGGATAGTCAAGTATGATGGAGGAATTGTATGGGATAATCTCTAATAATCGGTTCATATCAATCATTAGATGTGTTGTGATTGGAGAGATATTTTTTGTCAAATCGTATAGAACGATGTTGATCGTCCTGGATGATGTGAAAAAAATAAATAAGAAATTTAAAAATATGGAAAGTGATGATCAAGAGCTTTTCAAGACAAAAATAAAATAAATAAATAAATAAAAACATGGATAAAAACCAGATATAAACTATTCTCAAAATAACAATTTTTTTTTAATCAATCAACACTAGAAAGTGATAAATATCCCTTATGATTGGATTAAAAATTTGTAAGAAATAAATTAATAATGTCAAAATAAGAAAATGGTAGAACAACCAATCTTGTTAACCCTAGCTCGGACTCCTTACAGGGTATAAATCTTTTGAAAACAAAAAAATTAACATAGAAAATAAACTAGATGTGAAAGTGAATTTTTCCAAACTTTATTTCAGAAAAAAATCTCATAGAATAATAAAGCAAAGTAAATAATCAAAATCATGAGTTTAAAAAATTAAGTGTTTGAAAATAACAAGGGCAAATGAATTCTTCAAAGATTTAAATAATGAATTCTTCAAAGATTTAAAGGTTTGAAAGAGAAGGAAGCTTATTTCTTTATGAGCTCATTTTGCGCCTCTTGTTAGTTCTTTGACGCACTTTGTGCATCTTTTAATTTTTAGATACACTTTTTTGTATCTTTTAATTATTTGGCAATCATTATGCATTTTTTTAGTTTTCTTTTGATCTCATTTTATTCCTCTTGTCATTTTTGCGAGCAAGCTCGGTTTAGAAACCTTTAAAGACTTTTAATTGTAAGAATATCTTCTAGATATATAAGAAGAAAAAACTCACTCTTTAATATTAGAAAGAATAAATCAACAATCAAAATCATATTCATATGATTAATGCAATAACCTAATCAAAAATGCTTGAAATTTATTTAATGACTATGAATATTATTCATATGAGACATATTACTGTAAGAAAATAAAAAAGATCTTAGTTTGAAAGTCTAAATTTTAATTTGAAATAGATTTTTTCTTCAAAAAAAAAATGTCACTAAAGGAATTAGAGGAAGAGAATCAATAAATGATGTTTCTTCCTTTAACTTATTTAGGGAGGTCATTTAGTGTTTACTAATTTTTAAAAGTAAAAGTAAGCCAAAATGTCATTTAAGAAATCAATACCAACAATGACCTTTAATCAGATTCCAAAAAAAATATTGAAGGTAAAAATAACAAAAAATGTAAAACAAAAACAAAAGTACATAAACAGAAAAAGACATGCAAATAAAATAAAAACAAAAGAAAAATAAAAATACAGAATGCATCGATTTTAAGAATTATTATCTATGACGCATAATCTGGTTCTTAAGATTCTAAAAGTTTCAAAGGCTAGTGGTTTTCTAAAGATATTAGCAAGTTAATTTTGAGTGGCTATACGGTGTAGCTCTATGTCTCCTTTAGTAACATGATCCCTAATGAAGTGATACCATATATCAATATGTTTGGTCCTGAAGTGTTGGATTGAGTTCATTAAAATATAGATGGCACTAGTGTTGTCACAGAGGATTGAGATTGTGCCTAGAGGTAAACCTAAATCCAAAATTTATTACTTTAGCTAGAGGACTTGGGCCACACAACTTCGTAAGGAAATGAACTCAACTTTAATAGTAGACATGGCAATTGAGTTCTATTTTTTACTAGACTAGGAGACTAAGGATTTTTCTATGAATTAAAATGTTCCAAAAGTATTTTTTCTATCAACTCGTCATCTTGTAAAATTAGAATCAGAATATCCTATGATTTAAAAGGAGGTGCTATGCCTAGGATATCAGATTCCTAAGTCAAAGGTTCCTAAGAGGTACATAAGGATTAACCTAAAATCTAGCACAAACAAAAACAAAATATAATATCAGGTTTGCTAACAGTCAAGTAAAGAAGTGATCCAATTATTCCTCTAGATTTCTTTTGATCAATAGATTTTCCATTTGAATCTTTATCTAATAAAATAGTGGAACTCATGAGAGTGTGGACTGGCTTGGATTTATCCATCTCATATTTCATAAGGATGTGTATAATATATTTTGATTGACTAAAAAAAGTTTAATCATTCCTCTGCTTTATGATAAATCCCATAAAATAAGTCAATTATCTCATCACACTCATCTCAAATTTCTTACTCATTATTTTTGAAAATTTATTACAAAGATTTTTTCCATAAGATCTAAACAAAATATTATCAACATAAATTTAGAAAATGAGTAATTCATATCTTACCTTTTTCAAAAATAGGGTGGTGTCTATGCTCCCCTTAACAAAAGATTTTTTAGTAGGAATGTGCTTAGCCTTTCGTACCATTCCTTAGGTGCTTGTTTAATTCCATATAATGTCTTTTTAATTTGAACACATGATTGGGAAATTATAAATCTTTCAAACCTTAGGATTTGTTCAACATATATATCTTCCTTTATCATCCCATCCAAAAAGGCACCCTTTATATCCATTGGATATAATTTGAATCCCTTAAAATAAGGGAAGGCTAGTAGCACTCTAATAGCTTCTAATCTTGCTATAGTGATAAAAATTTCATTAAAATCAATCCCTTCTATTTTATTATACTCATTATCCACCAATCTTACCTTATTTCTCACTACCACTCCATAATCATTCATTTTATTTTTGAAAATCCATTTTTTTCCAAATGCACTCTGGTCCTTAGGTCTTCCAACTAACTCCCAAATATCATTCCTTACAAATTAATTTAGTTCTTCTTATATTTCTAAGATCCATAATTCATCATTTAAGACTTGAATTAAGTTTGTGGGTTTAATCATTGAAATAAAGGCAGAGTAGTCTACCTTTTCTGTAAGTCAATGCTTAGTTCTAACACCTTCAGATGGGTCTCCTAAGATCAGTTCTTTAGGCTGACTTGAAGAATATATCCATTCTCTAGTCAAATTATTTTCATATTTTATCCCTTCCTCTAGATTTGCAAATTCCAATCCTTGGGTGACTTTTAAAACCTCCTCTTCTTCTATTATAGACCCCCCATAATTATCATATTCATCAAATACAATATGAGTGATGTCTTAAACTATAATTGTTCTTTCATTAAAGACTCTATAGGATTTCTCAATACTTGAGTAACCTAAGAACACTCCTTCATCAGATTTTGGGTGAAAATTTTCTTAGTTGAGACTTCCAATTATTTAGTATGAACACTTTACATCCAAAAACATGGAGGTGAGAGAGATTGGGTGTCCTACCTTTCAAAATTTTATAAGGTGTCTTGTTGAGTTTGGATCTAATATTCACCCTATTTAGAATATAATAGGTTGTATTCACCGCTTCTGCCTAAAAGTATTTTATAAGTGAGTATTCAACTAGCATGGCTCTAGCAGCTTTTATCTGGGTCATGTTCTTCCTTTCAGCTACCCCGTTCTATTGATAGATCCTAAGAGCTGAAAGTTATGATCTATCCCTTACTCACAAAAAGATTCAAATTGTTCATTCTCAAATTTTCCACCGTGATCGCCATGAATGGTTAAAATTTTATAACCTTGCTTTGTCTGAAATCAATTAGAAACATACTTAAACTTCTCGAATGATTCACTTTTATGAGATAGAAATTTAACCAAAATAAATCTCAAATAATCCTCAACAATCACATACCCAAAGACTTTCCTTCCTAAGTTTGCAGTGTTGATGGGTCAACAAAGACCCATGTGTAGGACTTTTAAGGGTTTGCTAGTGGAAATGTCTTTAATTGAGGGGAAGGAGGATTTAACTTACTTTCCTAACTAACAGACATTACACAGGTGATCATAGTAAACTCTAATTTGGTTATCCCTCTCATTAAGTCTTTTTGAGTGATTTTTCTAAGGCTTTTTATACTAGTATGACATAACCTCTTATGCCACAACCAAGATTCATCAGCAAAAGTTTTTAAGCAAAAAAGCAGTGTCAGATTGAATGTAATTTAAATCATTCATATAGACATCGTTGATCCTTTTTTCTTGCAAAATAATGTTGTTATTCATGCTTATTACACAACTATTATATAAAACTTTTATGTTGAAGCATTTATTGCAGAGCTGACTGATGCTGAGCAAGTTATATTTCAAGCCATCAACTAGTAAAATATTTTCAATGACAAAATTTTTAGAGTTGCTAATTATACTTGACCCCACCACTCTCCTGGTTGTGTTATCTCAAAGTGTTACATTGCCTCCTTGGCTTCTAGCAAAATTAATTGATTTGCATCTCTAGTAATATTCCTTAAACATCTTCTATCCAGGTAATATATGCTCACATGAGGCCTTCTGTTAGAACAACCCTATAAAATTATCAGATTTTAGTTTTGGGAACCCAAACAGGTTTGGGTCCCATCTTATAGAAATAAGACTAAAATGCTTATGTTCTATACTGTGAGTTTTGAACCTTATGTTTCCACACTAAATGTGTTCTACGGTGAATGATGAAAGTGTGAAAGATATGTCCTAGTATGCCACAAAAAAAAATCATCTAACATCAGGAAAAGGATTTACTAATCTATTCGGATTACAGTGCCTCTTCCTAGGTTTGAATGATGCATGCTGATCTGATGGATTATAAAACTCAAGCATTATGGGTGATTTTTTATTTTCTTTGAAAGCAATTAATTTAGCTTCTAAAAACTTATTTATATTTTCAAGATATAACTTTTCTATTTTTAATGCATTCTCCCTACTATCTAAATTAAATGCAAGTATATCTATGTTATTATATGCATTTTCTAGTTCAACATGTAAAATTTTCAAGGAATCATGCTCATGTGATAAATCAAGAGGATTTTTACTCAATTCATCAAATTCATCAAGTAAATTCATATGATTGTTATCTAAAGTTGGATAGTCTTTTCTCAGGCATTCATACTCTTTTTGCAAAGTTAAAAAATTAGTTTTAAGGCAAGCATGTAGTTTGTTGAGCTTCCTAAATAAAGAATGAATTTTTTAAAAAAATTTAAGTAATTAATCATAAGTAAGCTTCAGTTTTAGAGGAGTCTGAAGTTGAGTCTGCAAGAAAGTCTTTTGGATCCTTTCCTTAACCTTCTTGAACTTAGGTTTTTCCTCGCCCTTTTCCTTGCTTGGGTGAGCTTTTAGAGCTGGGATGTGAGACTTCAGATGCCTTGGCTTCCTTCATTCAAAACAAATAATGTCAGAAGAAACTTTAGAATTCTTATTGTTCTTACCATTCCATTTCTAATGATGCTTTTTCTTTTTTCCTTAAGAAGATCTTGAATTTCCCATTAATTAAAGCAATGTCATAATTTTCAAAACCAAAAGAATCAGTGTCGGAATCATAAGCCTTTAAGAATATATTTTTCTACTTCTTCTTTTCAGCTGCATCAAGGTGCCTTTGCTTAACTCCTTGCTTATAAGCAATTGGTGATCCAAGTAAGTTATCGATTGAATGAACATTCAACTCCTTAGATTAAATATTGGTAGTAATTTTTGCATAAAAAGAAGAAGGTAAACATCTCAGAATCTTGTTAACGTTTCATACTTTTTTAGTTCTCTTCCTAAGGCATGTAGGGATATAATAATTTTTGTAAACCTAGTATACATCTCAGAAATAGATTCGTTAGGTTTCATGCAAAAAAATTCATAGTTATGTAAAAGAAAACTCATACTAGATTGTTTCACTAAATTTGTACCTTCATATGTTATTCATAATCTATCACAAATTTCTTATCCAGTGGAATAAATTGAAACTTGCATATAGTCTTTAGATTTTAAGGCATAGAAAAAACAGTTCAAGCACTTAGCATTAAATTGTGCTGGATCTCTATCATTAGTAGTCCAATTAGTAAAAAGAATTTTACTTTTAACACAATTTACTAATCTAAATGGTGTAAAATAACCTTCACTAACAAGTATTCATATGCGATAATCAATTGATTGTAAAATGGTGGACATACGAGTTTTTTAAAAATCTAAAGGTATATTGTCAAAAAGAGATGGTATAGTGATTAAATAACCATCTGCGGTGTTTCTATTTTCAAAGTTAGCTATGGATCAAAATTTAAAAGTTTTCTAAAACTTGATTTTATGAATCTAGCTCTGATACCACTTAAAAATTTGTGAAGAGTGTTAAACCATAAAGAACTAGACCGAGGCTAACCAAAAGGGGGTGTAAATTGATAGTTTTAAAAAATCTTAAACAAAAAAAATCCTTTTGATCTTTTTAAATATTTTAAAATAAAATAATAACTATAAATGTGGAAGAAAAATAATTTTCATAATAATAATACAATCAAACATTTCAATCATAGAATAACTCATATAAATGTGCGAAAATAAAATGCGGTAAAGCGTAATAAGAAAGATAACACCAAATTTTATAGTGGTTCGGTCAAATCTGACATACATCCACTCCTTGGAGGATCCATCTCCAAGTATTGCACTAAACTGAAGTGACTCTCCTTTTACTTTCACAGCAAGGAAGAAAAGCCCTTACAAAATCTTTCCATTGACATGGTGAGGTAGAGAACCTATAATCCTTTTACTCCTTCTTGGAGTAGGCAGAGAACTTAGGAATCCTTTTACTTCCTCCTAGAGTAGATAGAAAATATGGATCTAATGATGAAGACGATCTCCCCGTAGCCACCAAAGAACCAATGGAGTAACTAAAAAATGATGCAAACACCTTGCTTGGAGCAACCTTTATGATTCCCTCAAAAACTCACCCACACAAGGATTCCAATTTCTCAAGCTCTCCCTATTCCTTCTCTAAGCTCCATCTTGGATCAACTCCACAACAAAAGATTAACCCAAGGGTTAATACCATTGATTAAATATAAAGCCTCTAAAAGAAGCCCTAATTTTTAATTATACATAACTGATCGTTACGATCATCCTATATGATTAGTGCAAAACAACCCTATTAGCCAAAATGATCACCTTTAGTTTGTATGCAACATTTAAAATTGTGCAATAAAAGGCGCGAGGCACGCCTCAGCGCAATTTGGTACATTTAAGCCTCAAAGCCCACGTAATAAGTTCAGTTTATGAGGCTTATGCCTCAAGTTTACTGAGGCACGCCATAAGGCGCGCCTTGCCTCATATTTTTAAGGCGCTGCCTCTAAAAAAATTAACCTAAATTTTTTTTTTCAGTTCAGACCCCTATTTGCCGACGTGGCGCACCTTATGAGATGTCGATGAGGCATCAATATTTAAACCCTGGTAAAGGTCGAATGAAAGAGGCGACGTATCAATTTTCAAGTTCTAGGCTTCCAGCAAACATTCAAACTTTCAAGCATTCACTACGGAGCAATTTCAAGCATTCTTTACTCAGTTTCTTCTAAGATGTCATTACCCCCAAAAAGAAAGGTAACTTAATGCTATGTTTTATGTTCCGTACTCCATATTTTATGGTTATGCTATGCGTTGGTGTTCAAGGTTATGAAGATCTTCAGATTTTATACTTATTCTATGCGTATGTATTGCTTCTCAAAATTATGTTGAAATTTGAAACATAAAACCTAACTAAATTTTAAGCACCGAGTAATCTATGCGTATGTTGTGCGTATGATATACGTGTACTCTGCGTGATCTTTGCTTATGTTGTGTCTACTTTCTACGTGTGTATAATTTGCTGTCATATTTTCTGTAATGTGCGTTCTTGTGCGTATGTTAATCTTACACAATGCGTGATCAGTGCTTATGATGTGCGTACTGTATGCGCTTGTATAATTTGCTGCTATGCACTGTGCGTTATTATGGGTATGGTGTGCGTAATATATGCGTATGTTATGTGTACATTGTGCGTGACCGTTGCTTATATTGTGCGTATGTTGTGTGTTTTCTTTGTGTATCTCATTTACTTATTTTTTATTTATTTTTTAAAATTTTAGATATATGTTCGTCCAATTACCTATTGATGCTATATTTCTTCGTTTCGAACAATCTGTGATAACTTTGCTTAACAAATTACTCCTAAAGTCATGGACACATTGAAATGTTTAAAGATCATACAGTTTTTGGAATTTCCTGGGTTTGAGCAAAATGTCCCTCTTATTTATGAGCTGATCTCAAAGGTGGAACATTTCAAAAAAATGCTTTGTTCTAAAAGGTCAACCCATTCCTTTCACTGCTGATGAAGTGGCCCTTATCACTGGTCTGCCAAATAAAGGAGAAGACATATCCTGGCTTTTTTAGCACATACTTCAGTTACATCATCATAAATTAAGACAGACATGATGGAGTTGAACAAGCAAACCCCCCCCCCCCCCCAAGACTATGTTAAGAACATTTATTATATATTTATGTTCAAATTTATTTTTTTAACTTAACAACTTCAAAACCCCTCAGTTGCTTCAAAAAATAACAAATAATCTAAATAATTTTTTGTCAATAAACTGAGCTAATTCAATTAGGAAATTTTTAGTTGGAGAATTTAATAAGGTTTCCTACAAGATTTCAAATAAGAAGCCAACAGGTTACATCAACGGTTTTGTACATCTATGAATTGTGAGTGCTAAGTACTAACTATTAAATTCATTTAAAATTTTATTTGCTCAATTTGAGTGCTAAAATTTTCTTTCATCTTATGCAAATTTGGTTTCTGGAGCATACTTCTTTTCATTCTCATATGTATGCTGACAAAATGCCCCATTTTCTACGATGGGCAAATGATATTGTATATACTACAGAGATGATCACTAACTTATTTGCTAATATAAGTAAAAGTCAGATTTGTAATGTCCTCCAGGCAGTTTCCTAGGCTGAAATGGATATGGTTAATGTCGAGAAATATCCATCAGATAGCCCTTCATCCCCTGATTCCCCTCATGAAATATCCACCCATCAAAACATCCCCCCCAATCTCCCCATCATACCCCACCTCTTCAGAAAGATCCCCACCAATCTCCTCATCAATCACACTTATGTTTTTCTACTGAAGTACTTGACTTCCTATAAGAAAGAACAATCAAATTCTGCCAAAAAACATGCACAAAACATTTTTCTTGAATTTGAAGATAGGTTGAGCACAACGTTTGAAGACCTAACTGAAAGAGTTGAAGTTATGGAGGTCAAGCTCAATAATTATATTGATCAGAGAAAAATACCCACTCAGAAAAGATCTATTAGCTACTTTTCATCTTCCAATAAGAAATATAAATCAGATATCCCTCCCCACAGTCCCAATGAACTAATCCCCCAAAATGAGCCAATCCCATCCAGAAAGGAGCCAATCCCAATAGAAATGCAGTTTATTCTATATACAAATTCAAAAGAACCAATCCCAGTAGATGACATTCATATAAATCCTGTAATTCCTATTTATGCAACTGAAATAGAAAATTACAAAGGTCTGCTGAGTTTGAGTTCTTAGAAGAGAAATTTTATTCATAAATGTTTGAAGAAGTATAATCGAAGGTAAAAAAATTGCAACTTATTTTATGTTTGAATATTTTTATGCGTATGGTAAGCATGAGTTATGCATATGATATGCGTTACTTATGCTTATTGTATGCTTATTATACGTGTATGTTGTGATATACGTATTGTATGCATATGGTATGCTTATGTTATGCGTATTATATACGTATTCTATGCTTATGATATGCGTATTGTATGCTTATGAAATGTGTATTTAATTTTTTTTATTTTTTTTGTGTATGGACGATAGTATCTTTTTTGTTAGTAACATTCTTATTTTCATAGCTGAAATTGACGAGTTATTAAGCGACAATTATTTAGGCAATGAACATTTAGATCTTTTTGCTATTTTGTTAGATGAGAAGTGTAACCTTATGCCTGACAAGTACCATAAATTTCTATACATCTCTCCAGTATATTGGGTTAGTAACTTAGTATTCAATTATCAGTTTAACTATTAGATTAGTAACTTAGTATCCATTCTTAGTTCTTACATAATTTCATACTTACATTTACTACTTGCACTTGCAGAATAACAAAGGAAGGGACAAATTGACCAAATTGCAAATTGATCATATAATCAAGCTTTCTGTTTCTTCAAACAACATTTTATTACAACCAATCATTGAATCCTTGCATATTATCTTACTGGCTGGTTTACTGAAAGAACAAAAGTGGAAATTTTATGACTCGTTGCCCCACCGCGTCAATGAGCATATGCTTGTTGTTCCAAAAATCGTAAGTGTTGGATGAACATGAACTCTTCAATTTTTAAAAAAAATTACATAACTAATCCTTGCTCTACGTATTTTTCAGCTTAAAGTCTTATACTTTGACACGAAATGAGCTTTTAATAGTGATATCAAAAAATGGAATCTTTCTACCATTAAAGGTGCACCAAAACAAGATAACTCTATAGATTACGGAATGTTCGTCTGTAAATATATGGAAAGAATAAGTCTTGAAGGCAACACTGATTGGACTAATAGTACAAATTAGCAAGAAGACATGCCAAAATATAGGGCAAAATTTGCATATAAAATATTTTGTAAAATATTGAAAAAATTACAGTTTTTCATTCTATATAAATATTTATCATTCTGTGTATAAATGTTTCTATGTATAAATGTTTAAACAGTTTGTGTATAAATATTTATTATCATTCTGTGTATAAATGTTTATTTCTGAAGAATATATTTTTCAATTCTATGTATAAATATTATTTACATTGATTTGATTAAAAAATAACTTATTAAATTATAATACGCATAAATTATGCATATTGTACGTATTGTGTAGGCATACTGTACGCATATAATACGTATATTGTAAGAAGATAATAGGCATAGAATACTCATAATATGAAGTTTGAAAGATTTTGTGTTTAACATTTGCATTTAAAGATTAGTGTTTGAATTTCTTATTTGTTTTAACGAAAAAAAAAAAATTTATAAATGATTTTGAAACATTTTTAAATAGCACGCATAACGCACGCACAAATACGCATTTCGCTCGCACATAGTATGCATAAAAGACTCACATAGTATGCATAATACACGCACATATTACGTAGTAAATTTTATTTATCAAAATATATTAAATATTTTAATTAATTTATATCTTTGTTTTTAAGTAACTTACATTAAAATGAAGAGGAATATGTTTAACACGTTGAACTTAAACTTGTTATTTATAAATTAGACGCAATGTGCTTTTTATGATTTCATTTTCTAGTCTTGAATATGATATTTGAACAAGTACAAAGGGTTTATGGCTCTTGGTGGATTGTATTTAAGGAAGAGAAATAATGAATATGATGTTTGAAAGATTTTGTATTTGGCATTTGCATTTAAAGATTAGTGTTTGAATTTCTTATTTGTTTTAACAAAATAAATTAATTTTATAAATGGTTTTGAAATATTTTTAAATAATAAGCATAACGAATGCACAAAATATGCATTAAATACGCATAATACACGCACATATTACGCACATAGTACGCATAGGGTACGCATAAAACACGCACATATTCTATTAAATATTTTAGGTTACTTATATTTAGTATGGACTGAGGGCCCGTGACATGTATAATAATTTTTGTTAGCTGTGGACTGACGGGTGGCAGATATGGTTGGGAGGATTAGTTGAATTTTTATGAGTCATTATTTAAAATTTATTGCTTACTATTGTTCAACATTAAAATTTCCACTATATATTGTGGGAACACATGCGTTATGGTATTATATTGTCCAATATAAATCATCTTTCACAACCAAGCCTTCCAATCATTACTGTGATACTTATCCTCCTCCCATATACATAAACCTGATCAGGAGAGAGATGTTTATGTTTACAAGTTATTGACATCAGGAACATGGGATGAGGATAAGTATCGCGGTTATGAATGAAAAAATACGTAGGAAGGATACGCATATTATAACCTACACAAAATACGCATGTATTACGCACAGAGTATGCATGGTGTGCGCATTGTATACCCATATATTACGCACATCGTATGCATGAATTACGCACAATATAATATTGGACCAGGGGCCGTGACATGAAAAATAATTTTTGTTAGCTTTGGCCTGATAGGAGGCATGCTGAATTACTTATGTTTATTAATCATGTCTAAACATCAAAGCAAACTTCTATTGTAATTATTTTGGTTGAATATTTTTAATAGAATGTACAAAGGTTCTCTTGTAAAATTGTATTTGTTATAAATGCTCTTTTAATTTATTCTTGTATTTTTTATATTGTACATAATTATTAAAATTGTATTTATGAAATTCTATTAAATGTTCTTTTAATTATTTTTTATTTTCAAGATACGCAATGTTGACGCAGAGAGTACACACATAATACGCATGGTGAACGCATGGTATACACATATATTACTCATAGTATACGCATAGATTACGCATAACATAATATTGAACACGTCCAGTACTCATACTATACCCAGAAAATCATATGTTTTATTAACTATTAATACAAAATCATACATTAAGTTACAACTGCTAATTTACAAATACTTTAGAAGAAGTTTTACAAAATACGCATGGAATATGCATATATTATGTCATACATATGCAGAAAATATGGGTATAATACATATATCATACGCTGAAATACGCATAAAATATACAATGTTCTTCTTTATCGACGGCTCAACATTATATAATACTGAACATATCCAGTACGCATATTAAACCCTAAACGAGAGCTGTTCTCTTCACCTTTTACTTGGAGGTTTCTTCTACTACGAGACTGCGAGTTGGGTTACTGTCTTCTCCGTTCGACCAGCGGTCACTTCTGTCCGAGGCTGCTGTCTCCTCTAACTTGCATCAGGTCATAGAAAGTATTAGTAAGAACTCATTCACTTCTTATTTTTGCTCAATCAGAATGGTCCGAAATAAGGAAAAAGATGCATCAGGTCATAGAAAAGATCCAGTATGGAAACATAGCACTCAAGTGGATGTAGGAGGCAGCGATAAAACATATGTCTATCTCAAATGTAATTACTGTGATAAAGTTGTGAAAGGTGGTGTGATTAGGATGAAGGAACACTTTTTAGGTTCTCACAAGAATGTTTCTTCATGCTCCAAAGTTCCTGATGTTGTAAGGGATGAGATAAAGTCATACATGAATAAGTCTACCACATCAAAACATCTTGCGTAGGAGCAATTTGAGGATAGAGTTGATGCTGGATCTTACTACGGGAGTGAGCGCAGCGTTAGGGATTCATCTTCTTCTATGAAGCCCATATCATCTAGGGTTGCTAGAGGGCCTATGGATCATTATATGGTTGACACCAATGCTTTAAAAATCAGACCGGACCGGCCGGTCCGACCGGTTCAACCGTGAACCGGTCTGATGGCCGGTTCGGTTCACCCCTAAAACCGCTTTCTCTTCAAACCGGGCGATTTTGGCCAAAACCGCCGGTTCAACCAGTAGTTTTTTAAAACCGTTGATGCTGGATCTAGCTAATGTCTAACCAAGTCAAAGTACTACCTCCAAGAGATGTGGGAGTCACTTTTAAGTTCATATATAGCATAGCAGCTTTTAAGTATGAAGTTTATGTGATTTTTTTTTGTTCTCTTCAAGTAAAAATTATAATATATAAATTATAATATAAAAATTAATTTTTATGATTTGAATAATATTTATTTTTTTAATTTTTTTGTAAAATGTTTATTTTATTTTTTAAGTTAATAATTTTTATTTTTATCAAATGAATTCTTCTTATATTATTTGTAAAGTTTCAGTTTTTCAACTCTAAAGATTTTTATATTACAAAATAAAATATTTTTGTATTAAAACATTTAATTATATTTATAATTTTATATTGAGAGTTTTAAGTTTTTAAATAATTTATATTTATAAATTAAATCTAAATATGTAATATAAATTAAGAATAATTTATAGGAAATTATATGGTTATTATATTTCATTATTTTATCAATTTTATTTATTTTTTTAATAATATTATTATTTATTACGTCATCCGGTTCGACCCCGATTCGACCGATCGAACCGATCGAACCGTGAACCTCTCTTTCTTCCGGTTCGTTGTCCGGTCCGGTTTTCAGAACCTTGGTTGACACATCAGAGGATATGCCTTCTACTAGACAGAAGATGGCCCCAAAAAATGCAAGGGAGGTGCGTAGAAGAGTGTGTAAGGATATAAGCATATTCTTCTACGAAAATGCAATTCCATTTAATGTTGCAACATCACCTGCTTATTACAACATGATTCATTTAGTTGGAGCATTTGGGAGAGGGTTCAAACCTCCAACCATGTATGATTTAAGAACATGGATTTTAAAGGAGGAGTTGGAAAGCACTGATAAAAGCATCAAAGAAATTAACAAGACTTGAGCCCAAATAGGTGTAATAATTATGTCAGATGTGTAGTCTGATATCAAACATAAGAAGTCTGATCAACATCCTCATTAATAATCCTTATGGTACTGTATTTTTAAGTTCAATTGAAGCATCTGACCAGGTCAAATATGCTAAGTTCATATTTGAATTATTAGATAGCATTATTGATGAGGTTGGAGAACATTTGGTTGTATAAATTGTGACAGATAATACAAGTTCTTATAAGGCTGCAGGTAATAAACTTATGGAGAAGAGGAAACATTTGTACTGGACTCCATGTGCTGCACATTGCATAGATCTGATTCTTGAGAAGCTTGGGAGCTACCTCAACATAAATTGCACTCACTAATGCCAAAAAAATAACCAAGTTTATTTACAACCACTCTTGGGTTCTAGCTCTTATGAGAAAGTTTTCGAAGAAAGAAATTGTAAGGCCAGCCGCAACAAGATTTGCCACCGCTTACTTGACCTTAGAGAGCATGCGAGATGCTAGGCAACCTTTAGAGGCTATGTTCACATCTACATAGTGGTTGAGTTGTGCTTGGGCGAAGAAGGCTGAGGGAAAAAAGATTAGAAAGATTGTTTTAAATGACATATTTTGGCAAAGTGTCTTATATGCCATTACAATCCCTAGACCTTTAGTTCATGTTTTAAGGATGGTGGATGGTGAGAAGAAGTTTGTAATGGGTTTCATCTACAATGTCATGGATGAAGCCAAAGAGATGATTTGCCTTTAACTTAGGAGGACAGTGAGGGAAGCTTTAGGAAAATTTGGAATATTATTGATGATATGTGGGAACTACACCTTCACCAACACTTTCATGCCGCTGGCTACTACCTAAACCCTCAATAACAATATGCAGAGAACAAGTCTACAAACCCTAAAATAAAGTTGGGATTATATCATTGCATGGATCGTCTAATAAGTGATGCAACTGAAATATCAAATGATGACTTACAATTGGTACCTTTTAGGAACAAAGAAGGTTTTTTTGGATTACAACAAGCAAAAGATACAATTGCCAAACGATCTCTAGTTGAGTGGTGGATTCAATTTGGTGATGGGACTCCAGAATTATAGCGTTTTGCTGTGAAAGTTTTGGGCTTGACATGCTCTTCATCTGGCTGTGAAAGAAATTGGAGTATCTACAACCAAGTACATACAAAGAGGAGAAATCGCTTGTCGACATTGAGGATGAACTCACTGGTGTACAATATGTACAATAGGAGACTCAGAGATAGAAATTTGAAGAAAAAATGATTAATGGTTGATGATCCTTTTGCTTTGCGATGATGTGGCATCTGATGATGAGTGGTTTGTAGATGATGAAGTTGAAGTGATGACGTCTGAATTACAAGATGATGATTTAAATGTTGATTTCTTTTGATAGTCTTAAAGCTTCCACAACCACCACAACTCAAGAACAAATCAAAAAAGGTATATAAATAATATAATTTTCTTTTCTTAGACTTTTTTTAATGTATTACACTATTATTCATTATGATATTGTTCAAAAATATTTAGGGAAGAGGAAGATAACTAATAATGAGGAAGAAGAAGCTGATTGGGAGATATTGAACTCTATAGGAGAGAGGAAAGAGGAGAGAGCAGTTCATCATAATGATGAATAAAATGAGACCCCTTAGTGATGACTGATGAGTGATAACAGTGCTGATGACTGATGAGTGATGACAGTGCTGATGACTAGTGAGTTCTTATGTGATATGTTTCCCTTATTTATTCTCAAAGATGTGGTAAGTAGCATTTTTATGTTTTATATATTATTTACTCATTAGTATATACAAAATTTATTATTTTATGTTTACACAATTTTTTTATTTTGAGGCTTACGCCTCAAATCACCTTGAGGCTTACGCCTTGCCTCACGAATGAAGAAAGCCTCAATACCCAAATACGTAATTTTAAACCTTGTATGTATGATCCGTATAAGTATTTATACAGATCTTCCAGTAAGATATTTTTATCATCTGGGATGATTAGTTCAACATACAGTATTGATCGTTCAATATGACATTGGATGATGGGTGGAAATCTCCATATCATCCAAAAAATGCCTTAGGACATCGAGGAAGATCTTACTGGATGATTAGAGCAAAGTTATTGTCTTTCATCTTGGATAATAGGGAATCATCCTACAAAATATACTATATCATCTAGTATGATCCAGATGGATCATCATATATGATATGATTGAATAATTTAATCAAAATTACACCCTTAATCATCAAATCAATTTTAGTATGACTGTCATAAAATTTCCAAGATGATGCATATCACCTTATATGATAGGAATAAAATTTGAAAATTAAAGCATTACCTAAATTATGATTGGCAGCTATTTTCATCATCTAAGCTGATCATCCTGGATGATATGGATCATCCAATATGATTAATTTAATCACTTATAATTAGCTGGATACCCTAATTAGGGTTTTTTAACTAATCATCTAGTACGATCTCAAATCGTCTTGTACAATTTGTTAAAAAATAGAAAAAATCTCTAACTCGCCAATTTTTTCCCCATGTGTGTGTGTGTGTGCAAGATTACTTAGCCTGAGGTCCACCATATTCAATATTTGAATTAAAAAAGGTAAAAAATACATTGATATGAAATTATAAGCAAACTCAACCTTAATCTATCAAATCTTAAGCTGATTTGCATTGCAAGTGATCTTTGTGGACATACAAATTAGATATTTAATAATAACAGTGATAAATAAATAATAATATGTTTTATCACAAAAAAGATATTTGGATCCAAATTAACAATAATCCACTCTCCACCAGTACTATTCATTTTAGGGATAAACTAGGGGTACAAATGAGTCGAGTCAAGCTAGAGTATGGGGTGTTTGCGTCGAGCTCAACTATCAAACATCAAGCTCAAGCTCAAGCTTGAAATCGAGTTAAGCTCAAAAGTTGAGCTCGAGCTCGACTCATTCCAATGAAAATGAGTTCATATCACTCGTTAAGCCACATGTCGAGCCTCCCGCATGTTCCATTTCAGCATCATGCATGAAGTTTTTTAAATGTTAAAAATGGATATAGAGATAGATAGAGAGAGAGAGAGAGAGAAAAAAAGAAAGATATAGAGAGAGGATTGTCTTTTAAATATTAAAATTATTGAGAGAGAGAGAGAGAGAGGGTGAGCGAGGAGAGAGATCTTTTTTGGGTTTTATCAGAGAGAGTGATTAGCATTTATTGTTGTCAAAGAGAGAAGAGAGAGAGAGAGAGAGAGAGAGAGAGAGAGAGAGAGAGAGAGAGAGAGAGAGAGAGAGAGAGAGAGAGAGAGAGAGAGAGAGAGAGAGAGAGAGAGAGAGAGACAAACAATTGATATTCACTTTAAATTTTCAAAATATATGCTGATGAGAATTTAAAATATAGGCATGAGTGTGAATTATTAAACATTTAGTATTAATGTTTTAAAAATAGTACAAATTTAATTATTTTAAGCTGGCTCGCGAGCTCTTGATCCAAACCTAGTGAAGCTCAAACTTATGCTCATTTAAGAAACTAGCTCGAGCTCGATAAGCTCAGCTCGTGAACCCATAAACAAGTCATGCTCGAGCTGGCTCGCGAGCCGGCTCAGCTCACTTACATCCTTAGGATACACATGAGCTACGTAGGAGCTGATCACTATAACATGATGGACGACCTCTGGCCACATCCTGCATGTTGTTTTCCTCTCTAATGAGTCTAACCACAAAAGTTATTCTATAAGTTAGACAAGCTTTATTAACCTGTTAAATTCAAGTCTCTTATATCGAATAATCCAAAAATAGATCTAAAGTCAAACGAAGACACATATCTCAATCACATGACCTCTATCAAATTCCATCGAGCACAGAGATCCAATACAACTCTAAACATTCCTAGTCTCATTTCAGTGAGGGATGTTAGATCGTCATCTTATTTGACACTAGAAGATCCCCATAAATACCTTACTCACCCCTTCTCACCTTAATGAGGCTATTTCAGATTCAACCTTTTAAATAATGCCAACTCTTTCATAAGAATTCCATATTGGCCAACATAATTGGTTGAGTTTTATAATAATGCTCATAATAAAGCACAAATACTCCATAAAACTTCAACCGTATAGTGGGGAGGGGAAGAAGAATATATGAAGGAGGAGGAAAAGGCCGAGCCACTCAAAATATAAGAGAATTGTCTTCCAAAATATAGAAAGTGATATTATGCTAGATTCCTTTTATTCCCACGTAAGCTTTATAGAATAGATTCCCCATTTCACTCATTATTATATTTTGGCTAGGATAATAAAGATTTCTTCCCTACTTACTTTTTGATCTCTAGCTCTTCCTCTTTCTCTTTCTCTCATTCTTTATTATAATCTCTTACAAGATACCAAACCTACAAGTGTCTTAAAGTATGATTGTATCAGACATAAGACAAATCTGGGTTTAAGAACATCTAGTTTAATAATTTCTCATTTGTACAACTATGTCATCTTCTTAACAAAATCCATCTCTTCATAAGACAATGAGTTAATTTTGATAATTTATCCATAACATCCCATACTACATCACAAATTTTTCTTGAAATGAGAAAAATCTTAGAAAAAAATCAAAATAATCTCTTTTTATTTCATCTTTGGAATAGACAAGGGTTATAACAAACCTCTATCTCTAAGCTTTCACCATCTAGCAGGTATGTCACCTCAATAAGAACTCACCCACATAATTCTTCATCCAAGGCCATAAGAACATATCTCAAATGGTGATAAACTTTACTGTTATATGGGTTGATCGTATTTGTAAAATAATGAGCTTCACTTAATATATCTTCTTTAAATAACCACTAGCAGGGACCCGCTATCAACTTCCATAAGTAAACATACCCTACTCATCTGCTTGTAACTCAAATCTCCTCCCAAACATGATTTGATTAATCAAACCATCAAAATCAACATCAAGCTTCTAAGAAACCTTTATCTCATCCAGTGGTGAAGGCTAGATAATCATCTAAGAAAAGACTTCAACCCCCAAAATAAAAGGAAATAAAATCTATAATTTTAATCTTTCCTTCTCTTTAATCAAAGCCTATTCAAATATAATCATTACTAACTGTTAGACCAACCAACTTCCTACTCAAGGAATCAACTACCACATTAGCCTTACCAGGTTTATAAATAATAGTGAGGTCATAATACTTGTTCAGTTTAAACCACCTTTGCTACCTCAAATTCAGCTTCTTCTAAGTAAAAATATAGATTAAACTCCATTGATTCAATATAAATCTCACATGTTACTTCATAAAAGTAATGCCTTGAAATCTTAAATACAAATATAATTGTAGCTAACTTAAATGAAGCCTTTGATATTTCTTCTCATATAATTTCAAGTATCTAGATTCATAAGAAAAAACTCTCTTATGAAGCTTTAACAAATACTCTAACTACTTCTATGAAGAATCAATATATATCTAAAAACAATCCACAACTAATAGATTATATATAATTAGAGTTGTTATTAAATAATTCTTTTGCTTCTAAAAATAAGCTTCTTACTCTAATAAAAAAAACTATGCAACCATTTGGGTCAATCTTACTAAAGAGATTATAATCTGCGAAAAGCCTCTGTTGAGCTTTTATAATAACAAACCATTCCCAAGAAATCATGAACCTTTTACATAGAACTCATCCTCAGCTACTCAATCATAGTCTGCACTTCAAGGGATCCATAGATATTCTAATACTATTAACCACATGCCTTAGAACGACCATAGACTTTAACAATAACTCATACTTTAAGAACTTATCATACAAGTAATGTTGCCTAAAAATCTTCAATGCTAGTCTCAAATGGGCCATATAATCATCCTTAATCATTGAATTCACCAAAATATCATTAATAAGGAAAATAATAGACTAATACAAGTACTCTTGAATCATCATATTCTTCAAATGCATACGTCATTAGTGTATTGATCCCTTCACAATGCATGATGAGAAACTCAAAATAACCATATTGATTACTAAGTTAATTTCCCAACATCTTCCCTTTAATCCTCATTTAATGATATTTCTTTCTAATAATATCATATAAAATATAGATGATCCTTCTAACTGATCAAATAAATTATTAATTAATATCATCTTGTTAAACCATCTATAGTCAATACACAACCTCATCAACCCCATCTTCCACATAATAAAATAGGTGTACCTTATGAGGACCCATTGTGTCCAACGAATCCTTTACCAATCAAATATTGTAATTGAACCTTCAACCTCTTTAGATGCCATCACATACTCAGTTTTTTTATATAAGAGACTTATCATGCATGGCTTCAATATAGAATTGTACCTCTCTCTCTCTCTCTCTCTCTCTCTCTCTCTCTCTCTCTCTCTCTCTCTCTCTCTCTCTCTCTCTCTCTCTCTCTCTCTCTCTCTCTCTCTCTCTCTCTGGTGGCAAACTCATGAACTCCTTAAGGAATGCATCAGCAAACTGCCATACATCTGGATATCTTCAATCACCATACTAAATATACTATCTCTTATATAAGCCATAAATATAGGAATCAGTTTCTTTTATAACCTTATCATCTTGCAAAGATGATATCAACAATGATAACACACCTCAAATGTCCTAAAAGTAATTCATCTCTCAACCCACACTTAGCACTACCCTTTTTTTTAATTCAATCAATATGGGCACCATATCTACCTAATAAATCTTTACATAAAATGACATCAAACTTAGTTAAAGATAACACAAATAATTTAAGGATTAACATCCTACTTGATGTCCCAACCTCACAGGTACAAATCTAACTAGCAAGCAAACAATCTACATAAGGAAATAAAAATAGATAAACCCATAAATAAATAAATGGGACATAATCTCAAAATATATCCAATAGGATAGAATGACTAGCTCTTAAAATAAACCAAAACTTAACAAGATTGAGCATAAATAAGTGTCATATGTATCATAATACTAGGAGATTTTTTGCCTATTCTTAGGTCATAATTTACACTCTCGACCATACTACAACAATATTTCCAAAAGCATTTAGGTTCCTTTAATCTCCTTCTAACTGTCTTCCAGCTAATCTACCAAAATCGTGAATCTATGATCTCATACTAACAACATTTAATAAGATATCTTTATGCCTTCAAATACTGTCTGAGGACACGTAAAAATTTGTGACTTATTTGGGCACATTAGAACACTATTTTGAAAATAGATAACATCTACTATAATATCACTTCCCATAAGATCCACATATAGGAGTACTACTCATAGATATTGTAGAACTTCTTCCTAGTTCATATAATTCTGTCATCCATAGTAACTAGCTTCAAATTTACACTTCTTTCCAATGGTAGCACACCTAAAGATTATCATAAAAATCTCTTCCAACTAGCATCCCAACACTGGTGAGTGGACATTAGATCATTCTCTAATATCTACCTTTCACCACAAGTTTGAAAAGTCCTAAATCATGAATAGTACTAATTATTATTTCAAACTATCCTTGAGCCCCCTAAAGAACCTATATAACATGCAATTGGAAGTACTAACCAATTGCAAAACTTACTTAGTCAGTGCTAAAAGATCAATCTCAAACTTTATCATAGAACTACTATAACCTCATATTAGTACTTAGTAGATGGAGGCACCTAACCAATCTATATATATCTCAGTGAATTCCTCAAAGGAGATTTTAGTATTCACCCTTCCATGAAACTTCTCCTTTTACTAGCCTAGCCACCAGTGCTCTGCCTCACAATCTAATATGAACCTACTAACAACTTTTTGACTATCATGATATTGTATATTATGAAGAGATTTTTGTAATCTCATTAAACAAACTGTAGAGACCTTCTAATCAATAGTTTCCTAAAAATGAAGAGGTTTTTACCTAAAAAAATATTGATACTTATCAACCTCTTCCACCTTTCGATTTGGCATTCTATGTTTATCATCTCCCATCTATTGGGATACTAAGCTAGTAAACTGTAAAATAGAATTAGACTACTTAGTACCATCAATGACTTGCATAAAAACTACATGACTAGAAATCAATCCATCTATTACTCCTTCATATTCTTTCGGTTCCCTTCATTCTTAACACTTTCACCTACATGACTACATAGGGTTAAACTTATCATACACAAAGACACATGCATACATAAAATAATATTTAAATTACCCAATCTATTTTATATTTGTCTTGGCGTCCTCCTCCACCTGGATGGATAAAGATCAATGTGGAATTATCCTTAAGCAGCAACGATTTTGGCCGGAGCTGCTTGAGTTAATTTGTAGAGATGATAAAGGCAGGATGTTACTTGCATTTAGAACTCAATACTTGCATTGGGATATTGGTTAATTGGAACTAAAAGCGGTATACATGATAAAGGATGTCATACAAGATTGGATGGTGGAAGCATAAGGTGTTATTATTGAAGGAGATAACTTCAACATCATCAAGACTCATCAATAAGCTTTGAAGAGATTAAATAATAAAGAAATAATTGAAGATGAGTTATCCTTCATTAATGAATTCAGTCAAGTTTCTTTTAGTTTTACTACTAAAAATTGTAATAAATTAGCGGATTGTTGCGCTAATTTAGCTTTGAGCAAAAGTTTTATTTGGGATGATCTAACTAACATTGAAATTCCTCCATTCTTTTAAATTTTGAAGGATGAATTTGATTCGTTAGATTTGATTAAGTGAGTTGTAATAATTTTTTTTTTTTCCATTTCTAATGCAGCATTTCTTTCAAAAAAAAAAAAATCTACTTTATATTTGTCTACTAATCATTTATAGACCACTAGTTATAATTCAATTCTTCCAAACTAGTGGTTTGTTACCCCTCAATCACGCACCAAAATATAATTAATATAATTATACTTAATTTATTATATAATTAATATGAAATCATCTAATTTCATCCAACTTCAATAAATATAAGCAAAAACTTAGTAATCTTAGTTCATAATCCACAAATGTTCATGCACAGTAGTTTAGAACAGTCTTTCTTTTTGTAACGTAAGTTTCTAGACTATAAATATAAGATCCTAAAGATAAAACATGGGCTGAAACTACTTTCGATATTTCTACTGTTTATAGCTCTCTGCTTTCACATCAAAATGTCTATCAAATCCAACATACAGACAACTAGGCACCTTATTCTAAGTGTGGTTCCAATGGAAGCACTATCTATCATGTGGCTGAGTTGGTGACTTCCACATTACCAAAAGAAAGAGGTAACATTAGCACCCTCTTCGGTAGGGGGGAGTTGGAAGTGAACTAAAGCTGGGGTGGGTCGAGGTCGAGAAAGGTAGTTCCCCATTTCGCTATCCGCTCGTTCCCGCGGGAAGCACAAAGAACTAAGACACTAATGTCGTGGCGAAGGGCAAGGTGTTTCACTCATTTCGACTTCTAATGCTCACGAACCAACGTAAAACATCAATACAACTGTCCCAAACAAGCCCTAACTTTCATTTAGTTTTCTATTATGTTTTCCACTTATTATTTTAATTGATTAATAGAAAGTTTCTAAAATGATAGAATGCATTCTACTGTAATTCATTACCATTAGATATTAATATTTGGAGAAAATATTACATTAGTAGCTTCTCACATAAAAATGAATATATATATATATATATATATATATATATATATATATATATATATATATATATATATATATATGGGAGACTCATAAAAGGGGCTTACATGTAAATCATGAAAAAGGATATCTCATGTCTTAAACATACATATTATATTCATTTAAGATGTATTAAATAACTCAATTGATAGAATACAGGTGAATGCAGAAAACAACTTGGAGTTGAGATATGAAAGAAATCAGGACAAGATACCTCTGCGGAATGCTCCCCAATACCCAACACTTCCTCGTGCAAACGGTGTCTCATATCCTGTCCGTGGCCATCGAAAAAAGGAAATCTATGTGGTTAGCTCCTATTTATTTCAGCTAATGCCATTTGTTAAAGAACCATGAAATAGGGACTAATAATAGACAAATCTGTAACCTCTGATCAAAGAATAATCAATGAACAATAATTGAACTCCTTCACAAAACTTTCAGGACTTTAATGATTATACGTTATCAGCAGAATTTTTTATTAATTTGTCTTTTCTTTGTACAATACAGCCTAAAATGGAGGAAAGAATGGTTCCGGTCTATGCTTGCTTCAACCCGAAGTGTGGTGATCATAACGGTAGAAGTGGTGATCATAACGGGCGTAGTGATGATGAAAACAGTGATTGAAGATTGCTTATCGTTTAACGATAATGCTTTGATTTTTCTGAGAGCTTTGAAAAATTAAATAAAACGGGGAGGATCTTCATCATTCCTTTTTCTCCTTTTAAACTTTTCCTTGTGAGAACTAATACTAAAGATGTTGTTTTCGTAAATAAGAATACACAATTGCCAACTGCTTAAAAGAAAACATAAATTTTTTATAGTGAGATTTGGTTGAAATTAATATTTGCTTTTCTCTGCTTCTTCAGTTTTCCTAGCATATACACATGAACCTGCTTCTAATAATCCCAAAACATCAAAAAAAAAAAGCCTTTCTGACCATCAAGTTGAATGCGATTGAGTTATCAGTTTGATCTTCCGGTGGCTTGACCATCAAAGCCAAGCATTTTGTTTCGGCTTCGGTTAGAGTTGCTGCTTCAATCTTGACTAGATTTCAAGTGATTTTGCTTGATCATACATGGTATTCCTGATTCTTTTGGTTGAAAAGTTGTAGCGAAATCCCCCATAGCTCTCTTGTGGATTTCTTTTTCTAGATTAAGACTTCATTTCTCTAATAGCCTGATATTGTTTGATTTAGCTTCTATTTTTGGAGGCCCTTACAGACGGACCAAGCCAGTGCATCTGTTTCCCGTCCCTATGTAGCCTATATTTTGGTAGAATTAGGTTTCTCTAAGAAACATCCTAAGGAAATATGGTTAGGTTCAGAGCATAATGGATATCAACATAAAGTATAATTTTGAAAATTTGTCTATATTTTGCACTTATTCTAAAATGCATGGACATAGCAATGCTGAATGTTTTAATTTGCACCCTCATTTACGATAGTAGAAGGACATCCCTAAATTCTAGGAAATGCTTAACATTACACCAAAGCTTGGCAGTTTTGAGGAGGTATGTGGGGAGGCTAAAATCCCCATAAATATCGGGAATGGTTTCCAGGATCCAGTTGAACCAACTCTGCAAGATCATTCTACTAAGCTTGTGCTGATCGAGGATTCTCTTGATGGTGTGTTTAAGCGTTAGGGGTCGTTAAAAATTGAGGAACAAACTTATGTAATGGCGGTGGAGCATAATAACACTCTATCTTGCTTGAAAACTTTTGTGTCTAATAAAAATATTTCTTCAAAAATTCTTTCTATTGTAAACACTAATGGGGTTTCTTATCATGTAAATTTTAACTTGCTATCTAATGAGTAGAACAAGGAGAAACTAACCTTTTTTAGAAGGTGAACTTTTTCAAGGGGAAAATGAGGGGTGTGCTATCAACCAGGCTATAAATTTGCACTTACCGGCCCAACTTACCTTAGCCACACGATCTACCATCCACCCTTGCATGCTTAGCTTAGTGGTTTAGCCACAGCATGATGGATTAAATGACTGATATAGCTACAATCTTAGCTATAGTATAAAGTTTGATTAACATTTTCAATCTATTTACTTATAAATAGTATTAAATGCATATATGGTTTATAATTTAGGTGTATTTCTATATATCAACATACTTCAAATTTAAGTTAATATTTAATGAAAATAACTTTGAAATGGGTAGATGTTTGAAAAATAAAAATAATTCATGCTTACATTATAGAAAATTTTGGGTGTTATAACTGATATGGCATAAAAAACCATAATAGAGTTACTTGTAATTAAGGCCAAGTACCTTTTATGATTATCTTCTACTTTATTTTTCTTATCGCTACTATAACAATATAATTGTATTTGATATGATGAGTACTTTGATTTAATGCCACTTGAAGTAATGTTACTAATTGGTTATACTCAATGATGTAATGCTTGTCAATTTAATGGTATATTACTTATGCTAAATTCTAAAGCATCCAATTAGTTAAATGTTTATACTCAAAAACATGATTCAAACTCATGGTTCAAACAAAGTTCACACTTGATTCAAATCAAGCTCAAACCCTATATATATGAAGGCTTGAACGAAAGATATAGTAAAGAAGAAAGAAAGCTAAAGCGCTTGGTAACCAGAATGATATCGTCCTATATATATGAATCCTGTTCTTCAACAAAGATGAGTGCGTCAATGTGGTATCAATAGATCCAATATAATCCTTAAAATATGTCATATATCATATATCATTAAGAAATTGTGGTGAAACATCATGAAAAAGCTATCTACTAGGGTAATAATCTCCAACGATAATTGAATTAATATTTAAAAAACATTAGGTTAGGCTGTGGCAGATATAATGCCATTTCTAATAACCCTATCCATTTTGAGATTTTTCCCATTATTTTTATAGCAATGGGCCAAGGGGTGGCTAAATTTATTGTAAAGTGATTTTATAAAATGCTTGGATGACCTGGTATAAATGACTTATCTAAATACTTCCTACTTTTAAAAGGTAGCTGTCAAGAAAATTGAAATTTTCACTAGTGGATGAAGCACTTATTGATCATGGATGTAGGTTGAGAAAGTGCCCTTATTATTGTCTAGAAAAATGGATGTTGGTCCTATCTTTTTATGAGTATGTTGTTGGAGATAACATATGATCATAATGGAAATTGCAGATTTACTCTTATAATTAGCTGCCGAACAAATTTGATGGAATGAAGAATTGAATATTCAGTAGAAATAACACAAATTTTTTTATCAATATTTTTTTAAAAAAACTCCTTGCTTATTTTCCACAGAATTATTGTAAAAAAAACTAAAAAAACTTCATAGATCAATTTCCAACCTAAGGTTTTCTTTCTCGCATTCACAAAAATAGCTACTTTTTATTTATGTTAACTCTTGGAATGATTTTAGACCTATTAGCTTGTGTTCTATTTTTTACAAACTTGTTTCTAAAATCCTGATGAATAGGCTTATGTTAATTTTACCAAATATTATTTCTCCTTATCAGATGGGTTTTGTCAAAGGTAGGGCTATTACTGATAATATTTTGCTGGCGCAGGAGTTCTGCCACGACCTTGATGTGAAGGTTAGGGGGGTAATATGATTATGAAGTTGGACATTGTGAAAGCTTATGATAACATTAACTGAAATTTTATTTATAATATGCTGCACTTATTTGGTTTTGAGGATCATTTTATTTCTCTTATTAAAGTGTGTATTGAAAGTCCTTGTTTTTCTATTATTGTTAAAGGGAGGAGTCATGGTTTCTTCAAAGCTTCTCATGTCTCCGTCAAGGTAACCCCATTTCTCCTGCTCTGTTTATTATAGCTGCTAATTTTTTGTCTAGAGGCCTCTCAGATCTCTTTATTAAAAGTCCTAGTCTCTATTTTAAGATGTCGGGTGGTATGAATTTGTCCCATTTATGTTTTGCGGATGATTTTATTGTCTTTTTGAATGCTTCGAGGAACAAGATTTCTAAAATTTTGAGATTTTTTAAGTGTTTTGAAGAGGTTAGTGGCCTTGTTTTTAATAAACAGAAAAGTTGTTTTGTTATTTCTATGTCTGTCTCCTATGATAGGATTTTGAATATTAAGAATCTTATGGGGTTTTCTCAAGCCTTTTTTCCTTTAAAATATTTGGGTTTCCCTCTTTATAAGGGGAGGAAGAAGGCTTTTCTCTTTGATGGGTTGATTGCGTCTGTTAAGAACAAGTTATCTTCTTGGGATTCTAAGTTTTTGAGTTTTGGTGGGCGTCTGATTCTGATTAAAAGTGTGCTTGCTTCTCTCCCGGTTTATAGCTTCCAAACTCTTTTTCCCCCTAAGTTGATCTGCTTAAGGCTCGAAAGATTGTTTAATAAATTTTTCTTGAGGGGTCTTCTAACAATTCTAAAATTCATTGGACCTCGTGGACTAATTGCTATGGCTCCCTTCTTGAAGGGGCCCTTGGTTTAAAAATGATGAGTGATATGGTTTATGCTTTTTCTGTTAAGCTGTGGTATAATTTAAGGAACAATGTTAGTCTTTGGGCCAACTTTATGAGGGTTAAATATTGTGGGGGGAGGCACCCTTCTAATTGTTTTTATTTTAAAGGGCAGTCCAAGGTTTGGCATCGTCTTTGTTTAATTAACACTACAAGAAAAACAGCCAATACCGGCGGTTTTTTTCGGTTGTTTATAAGGTAACACCAGCGGTTTTCAGTAACACCGGTGGCTTTCCGGCGGTTCCTGAACCGCTAGAAAAAATAGCGTAGGAAAAAGATCACTGGCGGTTATTACCGGCGGCCTAATTGTCCGGAAGTTTTCCGGCGACCAAACACCACCGGAAAACTTCTAAAATTTAATTAAAAAATATAGCCTGTTGCCCAGTCATTCTCCCTCCGTGACCGCTCGAACTCACGCCCTGCCAGATTCCCGCCGGACGGCCTGCCCGCTGCTGCCGACGGCCTGCCCGGTTTGCCCGCACAAGCTCCCTCCCTTCCCGCCCAAGTTCCCGCCGTGCACGCGCGCTGCCCGTACTGCCCGAGATTTGAACCGTGTCCCTTGGTTTTGCTAAGTCCCAACCATTGTGCTGAGTTTGAAAATGTGTCAAATTATATATTACAATTTATTTAAACTATATAACAACAAAATTATGATTAAAATTTAATAAAAAATTATATATTAAAATTAATAATTAATTAAATATGTTATTTTATTAATACTTAATTAGACTAAGTTATTAGATTAATAATTAATTAATTAAATTAAAAATTAATTAAATTAAAATTAAAGTATTAATTAATTAAATTAATTATTCAAAGCCGTCGGTAAAGCTAGAAAGCCGCCGGTAAATCGTTGGAAGAGCCGTCGGAAACAAAACCGTCGTAAAGCCGTCGGTAAGTCGCCGGAAAACCGTCGAAATTTTTTCTGAAATTTAAGCCACCGAAAAGCCGACGGAATGCCGTCGGAAAAGTCGACCGCTGCAAGTTGCCGGAAAAATCCGCCGGTAATTGACGATTTTTCTGTAGTGTAAATGGAAGGTTGAACCCTTTTTGTGTTGGGGTCTTGGGCTTGGCAATATTTTCTTTTGGCATGATCGTTGGATTTTTGGTCAGTCTTTGGATTCCTTATTCAATACTAATTCTATCGATACTATTAAGGTTAATGCTTTTATTTCTGATAATGGTTGGGATGTGGATAAGCTTGGCCAGTTTCTTCCCCATCCCATTGTGCTTCTTATTAAGAATATTCTGTTGAGTCCAGTAATTAGGTTGTTAAGCCTAAGTAAATGTCCCACGGCTACCAAGAGGGGGGTGAATTGGTAGTTTTAAAAATTTTAAACCCTCTTTAATAATAAAGTTGAACCGAAATAAAATTTTCTTTTAAAGTTAGTAGAAAAATGTTTTTCAACCACAGAGTTGTTAAAACTGAAATTCAAAGTGCGGAAACGTAAAAGCAATAAAGTAAAAGACACCAGATTTATAGTGGTTTGGTCTATAACCAGACCTACATCCACTCCTCAGAGGCACCCTCTGAGTATTGCACTAATACCACAAAGTGACTCTCCTTTAGCACCCACAGCAAGGCGGAGAAGCCTGTACAAAACCCTCTTTTCACCACTACCCGGTGCGGCAGAGAACCGTCGTCCTTTTACACAATCCACAGTGTTGGCAGAGAACCGTCGTCCTTTTACACAATCCACAGTGCTGGCAGAGAACCGTCGTCCTTTCACACTCTCCTAGTGTGGGCAGAGAACCCTACGACTGTTCACACTCTCCAAGTGTAGGCAGAGAACCTTCTTCCTTTTACACTCTCCTAGTGTAGGCAGAGAACCGACGTCTGTTCACACTCTCCAAGTGTCGGCAGAGAACCGGACCTTCTTGAATGATCTTCTCACAAGAATCTAGAAGGAAGAAAGAAAAGAGTGAAGAAATTCAATTTCACAAGTAGAGATTCTTACCTTAGCAATCCAAGTGAAGCCTTCTCGCTCCAATGGTAGGAATCCTCCTTTGAAAGCTCTCTTCCACTCTCTCCTTGGCTATTCTCTCAATAGGCATGAAGATCAAATGACAAAAAGATTGGGTGGCAGTCTAATTTGGACTATTTATACAAAAGACATGAAAAACCGCCCAAAAACTGCAAATTTCCAATTCTGTACGCAGTGGATCGTCCCGTACGATCCTGGATCGTCCTGGACGATTTTACTTAAACGATCTGAAACGACCCAATTTGTATATGTGTACGAAATGACTTCGTACAGCTGATCGTCCTGTACGAACTAGGTTCGTCCAGTACGAACGGTTATTACAAGGTCGGTTCTGGAAACTGCTGAAAACTGTTCTAAGTCGGTTTATCGTTTGGACGAAAATATGTTCGTCTGGACGAAATTTTTCCAGAGAGTCGATCGTCCTGGACGATTATTTATTTCGTCTGGACGAAAATTTTCCAGAGCACCCATCGCCGCGGACGATAATTTGCTTTCGTCTGGACGAAAATTTTCCAGAGAGCTGATCGTCCGGTACGATAATTATTTTCGTCTGGACGAAAATTTTTCAGAGCACTGGTCGCCTCGTACGATGGTAAAATTCGTCTGGACAAAAATTTTACAGAGAACCCATCGTCCGGGACGAAAAAAAAATTCGTCCTGGATGAATAGGACTTAGAAAAAAATTTTTCCAAGCAAGTTCCTATTCGTTCCAAATGCTCTATAGGAGATAACTGACAGATCGTCCAGTACGATAAATATCGTCCTGTACGATCAGTATAGAAATTCAAGATCTCCTTATTTGTGTGTGTAAGATTTTATTCACTCAATCACAATCACTCCCTTTCAAAATTAATTCAAAGAAAAGACAAACTTCAAATAAACAAAATATCATATGTTGAATTTGATTTGAAGTTTTCGTAGTCTGGAGTCTGATTTTCCTGAAATGTTAGTACACACAAGAGCAAGTGCAAATCTTCTAAAATTGTTAGGAGATAACTATACATCTGAACAATAATGTTTGGAATCATCAAAACTACATAAGTTGCACAAATATAAATCATTCAAATAGGAACTATTCAAACATTTTCCTCTTAATATTAATTCTAGGGATGTTCTGATGTGCTCCTTTACTAAAGATGGTCGGTTTAGTACTAAGGAGGCTTGGAATTTTTTACGCTGTCATAATGAGGAAAACAAGCTCTTTAAAATGTTTTGGCACTTTAATATCCCTTATACGATCATTGTTTTTATGTGGAGGTTCCTTCATAAGTTTATTCCTACGGATTATTTGTTAAGGAAGAGAGGCTTTATTATTACTTCAAAATGTCATTGTTGCTTCCACATTGAGAATTTTCACCATGTCTTCATTTCAGGCCCTATTGTGGTGAAGGTTTGGTATTTTTTTTAGGCTTCTTTTAAATTAAATATTTTTAGGCCTGGTATTGATGTTTTAAATTTGTTGGAGGGTTGGTATGTTAATAAGAAGGGTCATATCCAGAATGTGATCCTGTCTCTTATCTATTGGTACATTTGGTTGGATATGAACAATGCTAAGTTCAATGGAATTCCTTTGAACTATCAAAGAATTATTCAGAATATTGTGGATAAGGTAAAGGCTCTTTTCAATACTAATCTTCTTGCTTTGAAACATTTTATGAATGCTAGTTTTACTTTGGAGTTTTTTGGTATTAATGAGGTGGAGCATAATCCCCCTTGCATTCACATGGGTATTATCTGGAGTAAGCCTCCCTTCAATTACATTAAGTTTAATATTGACTGTATCAAAGTGGGTAATATTATTAGTGCTGGTGGCATTCTGCGAGATCATATGGGTGTGCTGGTTATTGCCTTTGCTGGTATTATTGGGCAAACTGATAAATTGGGTGGCATGCTTACGACTATTCTTCATGGCCTAGAATTGTGTGTTAATCTGAATGTGATTAATATTATTTTGGAATTTAACTCTTTCTTTTCTTTAAATTTCTTACTTAATAGGGTTGATGATCATTGCTTCTTTTCTTCTTTTTACACTATTAGGAGGATTAAAGGTATCTTATCTTCTCTTAATTTTTCTTTGTCTTTGATCCCTGAGGAAGGTAACGCTCCTGCTAGTCATTTGGCCTTGCTGGGTACTGGCTCTGATAGTTTGGCTGAGTTCTTTTTTAATCAGCTTCCTAACTCTATTAAGGGTTTGGCGAATTTGGACAGTATTGGTTTATCTTATGTTAGAAACTGATTCTGGGTGTCTGGGGTGTTGTTTATGGATGGTTTTTTAGGTTCCTGGAGCTTTGGCTGCCATTTTGGTGTTGCGGGGTGGTTCTGGTTCTGTTGGCTTATCAATTTATTTTATTTGTTTCATTTTGGGGGTCTCTGTTTTGTTAGGCTGTTGGTTTTAGAAGGTTTCTCTTTTGGTTTTACTGCTTCCTGTCATGTTCTCTCTATCTCTCTGGTTGTTCGGTGGTTCATTGTTTTTTTTAGAGGCCCCTTACAGCTGAACCTGGTTTGTTGCTGGTATTTTCTATTCTTATCTAAAACTTTTGACAACTGTTTTGAGTTTGGTTGGTTTTTTTTCCTGTCATTATTTTTATTTTTTGATCTCATTGAGGGAGGAGGTTTTCCAGGTCCTCTGTCTAGACGTCTGTTTTTCTGGTAACATTGTTTGGCTTTGGCTGAAGAATTTTCACAATCCTTGGTCTAAGGAAACCTGTAATATTATGAATCACTTTCATTATTTTATTATCTGGTTCCTTATTAATGGTTATTTTTTGGAGATTCTCTTGCAGGATTCATTTAATCAGTTTTTTTGGGAGCTACATTGACTGTGAGATTCTCTACTTTCCCTTCTTGCATTTTTTTTTTCCTTTGTTGTTCTATTTTTTTACAAGAAGACTGAGCTGAACGAGTTTATTCAGATCTTCCTTTTTTGGGTGCTGTTTTCTCACAGCCCAAGTCCTAATTTTTGTTATTTTTGTAACTGTAGGATAAGGAATCACCGGCTCTTAGGTTTTTTTATTTTCATTTTGATTGTAGCTCTCTGGAGCAGTAGCGAGCTGGTGGGTCCTTCTAAGGACTTTGTAACCAAATTTTGATTTTAACACGTAGGCCCCTCCGTGGGTTTAAACTAAAAAAAAAACCTAGGGAATGTTTTCACTAGATATTTCTAACTCAATTGACTATTGACCAACAACAACAACAACAACATCGAGCCTTTATCCCATTGTGGGGTCGGCTACATGAATTCCTTTCACCATTGTGCCCTGTTAAAAGTTTTTTTTTTTTGGTTAAAACCCACGGAGGGGCCTATACGTTAATTCAGGGAAAAAGATAACAAAGTCGTTAAAAGGACCCCATGCTCACTATGCTCCAGAGAGCTATAAAAGTAAAAGCTAAAAAAACCTAAGAGCACAGGGTCCTTACTGCACAAAAGTACAAGATAACCTAGGAACATTCTATGGTGCTTAAGCACAAGTACCCAAAAATGGGGAAGATAAGAAAAACAAAAAAGCACAATCAGCTTCCCAGCATAACTAGTAAACTCCAAAAGACCTGCACAAAATCCTGCACAAACAACACAAGGACCACAAAAAAACAAAATAAAAAAGTATGATAAGCTTATATAAGATATAAGTAAAGAGGAAGATCCAGCAAACCGTGGTATAATGAACGTAAAACATCCTCCAAGGAATAAAGCGAGGCCACCAAGTAGGAGTGGAAGCAGCAAAATCACGAAGGGAACTCACAGTAAACCCATCCAGCCCACCAAAAATTAGCATAGGGTCCCCAAGGCCAGCAGGGAGACCATGGAAAACAAAGCCACCGAAGAGCAAGCGACAGGAAGTAGCAGTACACAACCCAACGAACAACGAGACATCCAGATTGTAGTAAGAAATCACTAAGGAAGAAAAAAAACACCCAGCAAAATAAGAACAAATCCAGGAAACAGAAAAACCAATGGCCTAACACAATAATCCAAAAAGAGATCCAGGCATCCACCCCACAGCAGCTACGAAGCAGCACACCAACAACCAACCACGGGAGAAAACCAGGATCAGAGAAAAAGGCCAAACAGACAAAAAAAAAGAAGAGAATAGCAGGTTAATCATTAACATAAGGCAACCCCAGACGGTCCAGTCTAAGAAGACCCTTAATGAAAAGAGGAATCTGGAAAAAATCCAAGTCCTTAACAGTGTTAAAATCACAACCAATACAGTCCAAACCAGAGGCACAAACATTAGCCTTAGTAAGGATATTGGAAAAACTGCAATGCACTAAGTTAAGGGAAGCTCTAATATCCCTCAGAGTATAAAAAAGAATCGAAGAGCAATTAAAGTCATCCAAACTCATGAGCACCCTAAAATCAAAATCAGCTTCCAACATAACATCAATTAAATTAATATTAATGCAAACTTGTAAGCCGTGAAGCACACCAACAAAATTAGCAAGATTGATATCACCCAAGACCACAGGCCCAGCAAAACTGCAGATAAAAGAGCCATTGTGATCCCTTAAAACACCCCCAAAGCCAAAAGAATTACCCAAATTAGCACTAGCAACATTCAGCTTAACAAAACTAGAAGAAGGTTTGGTCCATGAGGTATATCTAGTGATCAGAAAGGAATTATCCACCACCAGCTTAATACCCAAGTTAAGACAGACAAAGTAGGCGTTCTTAAAATTTTTATACGAAAGGAGCTGAATAGAAAAAAGAGCAACCACTTTGTCTTTAATTTTTTGAATAATTCTCTTATAATCCATTGGCACACCATTAAAACGAGAATCATTATGTTCCAACCAGAGAAACCAAAGAATCAGACAAGGAATAACATTACGATTATGCCCCTTAGCATTAACCAGCCAACAATCAAAAAGAGAATATAAAGTGGAATTCGCAGAGAAAAAATTGAAGTGAAACATATCTTCAAAGTAAATCCAAACCTTAACAGCAACATGACCAGATATAAAGACATGGTGCATATTCTCAACATGGAAACAGCATTGACATTTAGAGGGGAAGCTAAACCCTCTTTTCCTCAGATTCTTGTCGGTAGGAATGAGCTTATGAAGAAATCTCCAAACAAAAATAGAATCCGTTATATTTACTAATATGAGATAATTAAAAAATAAAATAAAATTCGAATGTGCTATCTATCATTTTAATTGTTCCCCCTGATAACTTGATCTAAGTAATTTATTTTAATGAGTAATAGGAAACCATTAAAATTTGTTTGATTGTCTTGGCATGGGAGTGTGTCAAATTCTATTAAGAAAAATTAGAGAGAAATCTTGCATATAGTCAGTCATTCACAAGAAAAAAATAAAACAAAAAGGTAATAAAATAATTTTGTTACCCCTATAGAAGTCTTCATCTCATGTATGATCAAACTAATATAATTTTGAACTTTCCATGTTAATTTGTTATATTTTTGATTTCTTGCGATATTATAATAGGAATATTTATTACAGGCATTCTATTATGTAAAGGTACATGCTGGAGGCATCGACATTCAAATTGTAGCAACTATAGTCTTTTTCAATTTTTATAATAGCTATATTAAGTATTTATTTATTATTTCCTCGAAATAGACTTTCCTCTTGCATTTCTAGACCCTATAATTATGTGATTGAGAGATAATTTTAGACTTCATGTTAGTTAGTATTCACATATGGTAACTACGTCTTAAGGGCAATTCTTATTTCTGAATCCCTCTTTCTTTTTTTCTTTAAAATTACTTAGTTAGTCTTGTGAGTAAGATCAAGGCATTGTGCATGGCCAAATTTTGATCAAAATATTAGTCTTGTGAGGAGGATAAATACGTCTTAAGGGCGGCATGTGAGTATAGATTGATGCCACTGACCTGAAACTGACATTATAAAATGTTTTGCAACAAAGTTGGGAAATAATAAGTAACATGAAGATCCACGATATTGTAACACACAAAAAGTTTTGGAGATGGAAATGAAGATCATGATGTGAATGCAATTATAAATGGAGCTATAGGATTGATTATGAGTGAGGAGGAAGTTGGATAGTATAGATTTTCTTCTTTGCATTTGATTGATTGTTTTTCATTTGCATATATGTTTAGTTATGTATTGTATGCTAATTGATTTGGATATAGAATTATATTAATGGATAGATAAACCCTACATATAAAGATATATATAACGGGCAAAGTGCAGCAGCAGTTTTAATGTCATCTAATAGTATTTTATAGCTTGCTAGCATGGTTGGTCATATTATAAGTTAAACTAATTAGGGGAAATAGTTAGGAATTAGGGATGACAATGAAGATAGGCGCCTACAGATTTTTCATAAATTCATGCTGCCATTGTTTAAGAGACTTGTAAAACCCCATGCAGTAGAAGACTTACTGTTGAGGATAGAGAAAATAATTGAGAGCATGTATTGTCTAGAGGATAAGAAAGTACGTAGTACTAGAAATATTTCTATTTGAAGGAGAGGCTGAGAAATGGTAGATATGACAACAAATGTATAAATTTCAAGGTAAAATAAATGTGATGATTACCTGGGTAGAGTTTAATACTACTTTTAGAGATTGGTTTGTACCTCCATCAACATGATAGCAAATACAAGAGGCTTCTATTTTATTATTTTGTAGAATAAGCATGAGATGTTTTATTGATTATAGTGATCTCTAGGCTACTAGAAATGATATTTTGAGGTTGAATATAGTAAAAATTAATTTTATGTATATGATATATAGATTTGCTTTCGATAGATTATTTTAAATTGTACTCTAAAAGCTATGATTGATTTTTAAAAGGTTAATTAAACTATTCTTCATATTGAGGTCTTATGGAATTACATAATAATTATAGTAGAGATCAATTCTACTATTGAATTTTGTCATAAAAAATCTAACATTGCATTCAGTTTAAGTTTACAGTTCTTTCAAGACATTTATTCCAAGTTAAACTAATAAAATATAGATTTTATTCATATATAAGAATTGAACATAGCTAGTAATCATATAACATTTGACAATGGACTAATATTATTCATGTGATAAAATTAAACAAGATCAGTTTGCCTAATCGCTCATACTACTCTTCATAACATTAACCTTATGAATCTGATAAAATTTAGCTGTCAACAAATTTTGTTGCTAATAATATGAATTACAAATAATTGTTGATAAAAATTCAAATTATATAATAATAGTACCAAGAAGTCAGGCAATCTGATTGTTTAGAAAATTATCTTATCTTAGACATTAAAATAGCACTTTTTTTTATACATTAAAATTAAAATAGTACTTAAATACATATAAAATTTTAAAAATTATATATCTAAAAAATGATTTTGTTAATTTGAAAGCTGGAAAATAGAAATTATAAAGTGTGCCATCAATGTTTTACATGAGAAATTTGAGTTTTTTTCGCAACAAGTTAATCTCTATTGCAAGGAGTTTTATCTACTAGAACCTACGAAGAAGAATTAGGTGAAAAAACAAAATTATTTCGACCAAAAATCACCATAAAAAATATAAAAATGAATTCTTTAGTTTTAGTTCTCACATGGAAAAGTTAAAAGAGATAAAAAGGAATGATGAATATCTTCACCATTTTATTTAATTTTTTAAAGCTGTCAAATCTAATCTAGGCATGATCTTCAATTGATAAACAATCTTCAACCATTATTTCTATCTGATTTCTTCCAGTTATGACCGCACTTTGGGTTGCAGCAAGCAAACGTTTGTTCCATGCTTTCCCTCTTACCCTGCATTATCCAAAAAAAAAAAAAAAAAGATGAATTGAAAAATAGTTATGCTGCTAATGTATAATCTTTGAAGTCCTGAAAGTTTTGTCAAAGAGCTCAATTATTATTCATTGATTATTCTTTGATCAGAGGTTGATGATTTGTCTATTTTTAGTCCTAATTTCATGGTTCATTATCACATGGAATTATCTGAAAGAAAGAGGAGCTTACATAGAACCATACAACTCTTGGATGGCTACAAACAGGACATGAAACACCCTTTGCACGAGGAAGTGTTGGATCTTCGTAAGCGTCTGGTAAGGCCAAAGTTTTCTCTGTCTGATTTATTTCATGTATCATCTTGTCATTGCCTTCTACCTTCTCCTGTAATTTATCAATTGCATTTTCTTTAAACATCATAAATGAATATAATATTTATGTTTATTATATATATATATATCCCAGCAAGATGATGTAGATTATATTGTGCAAATGCTTGCATTTTATATCATGGCCATTTGAATCGATTAAATTAATCACATCAATTAGATCAACTTATGAATCATATTGTACGAAATTAATCATATTGTAGTTTTGTGACCTTTTATATGTTGCAATGAAAATGAGATTTCAAATTTAAATTTGCCCATCCTTTTAAACGGATTATATTTGGTGTGATCTATCGTTAGCATTAAATTATGGCATTGTGAAATAAAGATTTATGTCATGACTAGTGGTCATCTAGTTTTAATAAAAGTATTAGGTTTCTCATTATACATTAGGGAGTATCTATTGTGGGGCTTATCTGTTAAGAGAATATGGGACAGTCGATGAAGGCTTCATGGCAATTAAACCAATATAGGTTGGTTTGCATTATGTTTTTTTATTTTATGAACTTCATTTTCTCTTTTTTGTTTTTCTATCACTCTTTGATAAAAATAAAAAAAATAGGTTAACATTTTAAAAATTAACTTTATTTTTGAGATTATTTCAATGGAGCTAGATTGTATTGTAATATTCCAGTAAAATATTTTTTTTTATTCATTATAAGCTCAAATCACAAATCATCTTCATCGGAACATAGATATTGTATTTATATTAATTTTTTCAATATTTGTTTGCTTTAATAAAAAACTATAAAAAATTGACACCTATCGTACAAGTGGGTTTTTGGGACCGTTAGGTGTTCGCTTTATAAACAAACTTCAACAAAATTTTATAAATAAATTGGGCAATTTTATGATTGCTTTTTTATAATTTTTGAAGTACCAAGGAAATTTTTATGAATTTTATATAGAAAATTAATTAAATTAGATAATTATATTTATATTATATTATTGTTTATATTATATGAAATAATATATGAAATACCACTTAAATTTTTATTAAATACTTTTTTCCTTTCTTAAGTTGATTAACAAAGAGATTGTTAGTGGAAATTAGAGAGAAAATAAAGGAGAGAGAAAAAACTTAGTGTTGAGGTTGTAAAATGATTTTTATCAGTTGACTTTGTTAGGAGATTTGCTCATCTCAATGTACGTAAAACTTACTCTATTTCGATTTTTATAATTAGGGAGTTTTTAAATTTTTTCAAACATTTTTGTGGTTTCATTACTAAAAAATATGGATAATCTAGTATTGACAAAACATTGACTCGTAAATTTTTATATATTAAGAAATTGATATTGTAAATTTTTTTAGTTCTCTTTTAAAAATTTTCAGTTGGTGGTTTTGAAAAGCAGTAATTTTTTATCGATTCAAAATTTTATTTTGACATTAAAAAATAGTTTTTTTTAGTTCAATTAAAGTTTTTGAATATTTTTATATATAATGTATGGTAATTTGGTTATATTCTTAAATATACATTTCTGCTCTATAAGATTTTTGTTGCCTATATTTGGTATCTTCTGAAACTTTCTGAATTAAGCCATATTAAATTATATTTATTGTAATTCATTGAAAATAAATATGGGTATATGATTGCGTAATAGATAGTCGCTATTACTATTGTAGTATTTTGATGACAATGTGTGTGAGAAAAATAAGTAAAGACTGGTTATTCACTGATGTTTGTTGAATAATGATTAATAAATACATGATGTTGGGCTGACGGGAATTTTTTAAAATACAGTAGTTTGGTGTTATCCTCTATTAATTCATGTGATAATAATTGAAAATTATAAAGAGTTTACTACTGTACTAATGGGCAAAGGGTGATGACTCTATTTATTGAGCAAATGGTTTACTAACACTAATACAATACTAGAAAAAAACACTTATTAAGCTAAAAATTCTAAGATAATATACTCTGTCAATTTTTTTGGGTTTGGGGATTATAAGATGGCTAATCTTGTCTATTTATGTGAGATAAAAGTTTTTAACGGGAATTCAAATTCTAACTTATCATTGTTACATCTAACTTTGTTTAATGTTATGTTAGGTATGATTTGGTTTAGTCAGTATTAAGTTTATATTGATTATAATAAGAAGAGAGAAACATTATTTTTTGGTTGTGAGAGTTATTAATTTCAATGAAAAGTAGAGTATTGTCTTGTCTAAATTCTTCTATATTTGTGAATAAATTATGGAAGAAGAGGAATATGGTATATTTGGCATATGTGTGGGAAAAGAAAATAAATTCAAAATAAATTAAGATTGTTAATGAGTTAAAATAATTTTTTGATGTATTTCATGAAGAATTTGTTAGTCTTTCACTTGACATTGAAGTATAGTATCACTATAGATCATTAGAACACTTTGGCTATATTAGACTTAAGATCTTAAATTGCCTAGACAAATGTACCCTATGCTTTCTTTAAGATGTTCATTAATGTACCAAATCCCTAGTAATCTAATTGTATGCATGGTTTGACCAATTAATTACTTTTTAACCAACTATCCATATAGAAACCAAATGAGTTTAATTGAGCGAAGCTTCTTCCTTTAACCTTTAAATTGAATAAAGTTGAGGCAATATATATCTTACGGTATATAAATAAAAAGTATAAAAATTCTAAAACAATTAAATAATTTGAATCGTCGTTCTCAAAACAACCTGGTAAGGGCAGATTCTGCAGGCAATGACGCGAGTTTTCTGCTTCTTATCTTCTTTTTGGTACAGTAGGTTTCTGCTGCATGTCCGCATTCCACAGATATCCAGTGATGAGAATACACAACTCTCCTTGGCCTATTGGTTGAGAGCTTAGGCTTCCAACTAAGAGGTCCAAGGTTCGAGTTTATGTGTATGCGTTGTGTGTGTGAATTTGCCTTAATTAGCCTAAATGTCCCAAAAAAAAAAAAATTAAAAATATAAAAAAAAAATAAAAAAAAAAAGTGATGAGAAAGTACATAAGTGCACAGGATAATCGCAATATCAATACAAGTTTATATACTTTCTGCTAAGTTCAACTATCTCATGCAAAGTAATTAAACGAGAAGTCTATTTACAGTAATGCACACGGAGAAGTGTTTTACAAATGGGGGCAAAATTGCATGGGGTAAAGGGCCACGAACTCATTCGAGGAAGACGACGGACCCGACTTCTTCATAATTTACTTTTTGTGTGTTTGTGTAAGTGAGAGACATAGAGAGAGAGAGAGAGAGAGAGAGGTAGAAAGATAAATAGATAGAGGGAAAGAGAGATTCTGCACAGTGAAGCGCAATGCAAGCCTTAAAATGCTGATGAGTGTATCAATAATCCACTTAGTTTGATTGAATGCTTTGACTAATTAAGCCCGAGTGTACGTAACTAATTAATTAAAATTGATTTAATGACTTCGAATTTATACAATATAGTACACAAATTTGTCTATATTTTATATTCTAAATGGAAAATTGAGAGAAAATACAAAAAAAATTGTTTTTTTTGTTATAGTTTGTATTTTAAAATGATTGGCTTGTTTTTTAATATGTATAACTGAAATATAACTCACATCATTTTTCTCCAAGTAGTCACTTTTCTACGACGCCCTAGACCCGCTCTTTGGCTATGGCGACTGCGCTGCGATTCTGGCCTCCCCTGTTCTCCGTGAGCTCTACTGTAGTGTTTTACTCATTTTTATTCTCTATATGTTTTGGATTTCGTTTATCTTGGTTTTGAAAGCCGGCGGCCTTAGGCTGTTCTCCTCTTCGTATGGAGACGAGTCCACCTGATCCGCCTTTACAGATGCTTGGGGTGGTCCACCCTTAGGGATGCATGAATTGACTAAAGGTATGCTGGAAAATGGTAAATCTGCTTCTTCCTCGCGATGGTTTCGCGATGTCTTAGCTCGATCTAACACGACCAAAAACCCTACTTTCTCTTTTACTAGGTCGATGGTTAAAGGTTATCATGCGATCTTAATGTCCGATGATGATATTCTTAAACTGGCTTCTCCCTTTCAGTTTACTCTTGTTGGAAACTTTATGGTTCGTAGACCAAACTTAGATGCTATCTAGAATTTTTTTGGAAAACTAAAACTATCTTGAAATTTTTCAATAGGAATGTTAGATGCTAGGCATGTTTCTATTCAGTTATCTAACGATCTAGACTATATCAGGGTTTTTGCTTGAAGATCATACTATATTCTGAACTGTCAAATGAGGTTATTAAAATGGACCCCCTATTTTGAGGTCAAAGAGGAATCTCCTATAGTTATGATATGGCTTTCGTTTCCTAACATGTAGTTACATTTTTTTAATGCTCATGTTCTTCTTGCATTAGGTTCTGTATTTGGCCGACCCTCCAAACTGATCAAGCAACAGCTTCCCGGTCAAGGCCGACTATGGCTAGAATATTGGTTGAGCTTGACATTACTAAGAAACACCCTAAGGAGGTTTGGGTTGGTTATGAAAAAGCTGGGTATTTACAAAAAGTTGAGTTTGAAAATGTCCATGATTTTTGTTTACATTGTAAAATCCATGGGCATGCGGTTTCTGATTGTTTTGTTGTTCACCACAACTTCGAAAAAATATTAAGTACTCTAAACCTATGGATGGAATCGACACGAATGAACAGGGTTTGCATATTGAACCTTTTATTTCTAAGGATAAAAATCCTATGATTGATCATTTAGAGGAACATGAACATTGTGGAGATGATATAGATACTGACTCTTACATAAGGAGTGAAGAAGATGGTAAGAAAGATAATAAGGGAGAGGCTTGTATGGTTGGGAATGCTAATGAGGTGGATGAGGAAGATAAAGTGGGAGATGCTAATAATTCTTTGGGGATTTCGGTCAAGGCGTCGGACAACATTGATATTTCTAAACTGAAAATGTTGGATAATATTGGAGATACTAACCAATCTAATGAGGAAAAAGGGGCAAGTGATACTTAGAGCAATATAGTTAAACAAAAGAAGAGTGAGAAGGAAAAGAATGTCGAGCTGGAGGAAGGGGAAGTGGGATCTATTGAAATTTGGATTCCTATGGAAGAGATTAAAGACTCGACTAATTCTTTGACATCTCACTACAGGAAAAACGTCATTTTCCGGCAGACATTTTCGCCGGAAAATTGGCCAAAATCTGTCGGAAATGCTAATTTCCGACGGAAATATTTTCGCCGGTTTGACGCGCATCGAAAAAGGCCTTTCGGCGCAAAATAATTCACCGGAAACATTTTCGGCGTATTACCGGTGGATTTTTTGTAGGAAAAATATTTCCGGCTGATTTTTTTTGCGCCGGAAGTTCAGGAAAAATTAAATAAAAAAAAATTAAACACAAATTCTGCTCAGCACAAGCAACCCAGCCCGACCCACACAGGGCCAGTGAGCCCAAGCGCGCACACGTGGACAGACCAGCCCGCCTGAACAGGGCCACGCGTGATCTGCCTTTGGCGGGATTCGAACTCGCCCCCTCCTCTCTGTACGCTCTTATGCTTCAGCCATCTACCATCTAGCCTTCACTTAAAACCTATATAAAGCTGTTACTTTTTTTATTTAACTTATAACTACTCTATATTAAAAGTAATAATCAAATATTTTTAAAGTTAATTTTTTTAAAGATAAAAGAAATATAATTTAATTTAACAATAAATTATTAAATTAGTTAATTTAATTTAAAAATAAATTATTAAATTATTTAAAACTTAAATTTTTAAAAATAAAACTTAAATTTTTAATTTTCGTTGGAAATCCGCCGGAAATTTCGTCGGAAATGCATTCGAAAAAAAATCCGTCAGAAAGAGAGTCGAAAAATATGCCAGAAATTCGGCGAAAATTTTCCGTCAGAAAATCGCCGGAAAATCCGTCTGAATTTGTGACGAATTTGTTTCCGCCGAAAATTCCGCCGGTAATCGCGTGTTTTACCGTAGTGTCTCTCAATGGGAAGGAAAAGAACTTAGAGGAAGGAAACTCTTCTTACTCCAAAAAGATGGAAGAAAATATGAAAATTAATATGAACACCACACCTAGGGCCACTAGAGCTACTAATCAATCCTTTAATGGCTAAATCTATTTTGTGGAATATTAGGGGTGTGGGTGGCTCACTATCCAAGGATAGAGTGAAGAATCTTTGTAGGATCCATGGTATCCATTTACTTGTTTTAATTGAACCTTTAATTAATGCTACTAAGTTGGAGGCTGTTAGAATTAATTTGGGTTTTGACTTTTGTTTTGGTAACTATAATAATAATATTTTTCTTTTTGGAAGCGGACCATTTCGTTAGATGTTATTATGGATAACCCTCAAGTTCTTCACACTAATATAAATTTAAACCTGGTCTCTTGTTTTGCCTCTTTTGTCTATGCTTCTTGCTCTAGAGTTGGGAGAAATATCCTATAGGATCAACTCCTTGAATTTTTCTACTAATGTTAATGCTCTTTGGTTTGTGGATGGTGATTTTAATTGTATTACTAATGCTGCTGAACGTGTGGGAGGTAAAGCTCCTAATTTTAATGATATGATAAGAAATTGTAACTTGCATGAACTTTGCTTTTTTGGTAATAGCTTTACTTGGAATAAAGACATTATGTGGCAAAGATTAGATCGCATTCTTTTCATCAATTTTTGGATAAATGCTTATCCCAATACTCACACGACTCACCTTAGTCGTACTTTATATGATCATCCTACCTTACTTTTAAGCATTAGTAATAACAATGACAACAATTTTATACCTTCTAGATTTCAAAACATGTGGCTTTTTGATGATAAATTTATGCAAATTGTGAAAGAAAATTTGGATGCTCATCTTTTCCCTTCTGATGATGTGTATGGCATGACTAGGCTCTGGTTTAAACTTAAAAGGCTTAAGCAAAAACTTAGTTGGTGGAATAAATGCATATTTAAAAAACTTATTTGCTAATATCCTGAAGGCTGAAAAAGATGTTGAAATTGCTGAGATGTATTACTTGTATAATACTTCTATTGATAATTTGGTTTGTCTTAATGAAGCCAAGATTAATTTGTTTAAGTTGTAGGAAAAGGAAGAAGCCTATTAGAGGCAAAAGGCTTCGTCAAAATTTCTTGTTGAAGGAGATTGTAACACTGCTTATTTTCATAGCATTGCTAATCATAATAAGGTTAAAAGGCACATTCATAAGGTTTCTTCTACTGATAGGAGTATTATTGAGGACCCTAATATGATTACTTCTTTGAATATTGAGTATTTTTCTAAAGCCTTTAATTCTAATTTCACTCCGAACCTTAATATGGATTTTTCCTTTATTCCATCCCTTGTTTCCGTGGATGACAATATGATGCTCACTAATCTTCCTACTAAAGAGAAAATTTGGAGCATTTTAAAAATTATGAATACTGATTCTGTTGCTAGCCTTGATGATTTTACTAATATAAATTTTCAAAAGTGTTGGGATATTATTAAGAAGGACCGCGTTTATCCGATTGTGAAGTTTTTTAGGGGAGTTCATATCCCTAAGTTTTTTACTGCCACTTATATTGTTTTAATTCCTAAGTCTCAAAATATTAACTACAAGAATGAATTTCTGCCTATTAGCTTATGTTCTATTTTTAATAAACTTATTGCTAAAATTTTAATGGGAAGGATTGATTTAATTCTCCCCAACATTATATATTTAGAACAATCTGGTTTTGTGAAAGAGAAATCCATTTTTGACACTGTCTTGCTTGCTCAAGAATTAGTTTATGATTTGGAAAAGAAGGTGGTTGGTGGTAATATCATCTTTAAGATGGATATCACCAAAGCTTATGATAATCTCAATTGGGATTTTCTGTATCGTATCCTTAATCTTTTTGGCTTTAACTTGCAATTCATTAATTTGATAAGAAATAGTATTGAAAATTGCTACTTTTCTGTCATTATTAATGGAATGTCTCATTGCTTTTTTTCGTTCTTATCATGGTCTTAGATAAGGAGATCCTATATCTCCTGCCCTGTTTATAATAGAGGTGGAATTTTTATCTTGTGGTATGAATCAACTTTTTAGAAAGAATTCTAATTTGTACTTTAAATCTGGAGGTGGCTTTCCTTTAACCCATTTGAGCTTTGCTGATGATTTCATCATATTTTCCAACGACTCTATCAAAATGGTGAACATTCTCTTTAAGTTCTTTAATGTTTTTCAGCAAGCTAGTGGCTTAACTTCTAACTTATCTAAGAGATACTTTATCTCTGTTAAATCTATAGCCTCTAATTGTGTTCAAAGAATTTTAAAAAAATTTGGTTTAAGAAAGAGGGTTCTTCCTTTAAAATATTTAGGTACGCCTCTTTACAATGGCAAGAAGCGGTCTCATTTATTTGATGATATCTTTTCTACTATTCATAACAAGATTACTACTTGAACTTTTAATTTTTTGTCTTATGGTGGTAGACTAATTCTGATTAAGCATGTGCTTTGTTCTATACCTATATACTTGCTTCACACTATATGCCCGACTTTAAATGTTTGCAGAAGGATGGAAGTTTTATTCAATAAAATTTTGTGGGGTTCTAAGTGTTGCGAATATGAGATTATGGATTAGACTTTTGATGATAGCAAAAATTCATGTTTTTCTATGACTGCCTTACATACTAATTTTTTCATGTCCACAAGATCGAATGCAACTCAAGCCAGCTCAAGATCGGGTAGATTTAGGTTGAGTCAAGTATGTATTTTTTTCTTTCTTGAGTCAATTGTAAAAGTGGTTCTGATGCTACGTAACCCTCTGCACACACACACTTGAGGGGTTTTCTGAGTTTTTTTTTTATTTTGAGTACATCGGCTTGGATGATGTTCATATCGACCAGGACGATCCAACTAAAAACAAAAATACTAATTAGGGTATCCTGGTTAAGCAACCGTCATTAAGCAAATCATCCTCGACGATGCTTGTATCGGCCAGGATAATAGGCTCAAATTAGGAAGAATCAACCGCCATGATCAATATAGGTATTCTTTATTTTAAATTATCGACCAGGACAATCTATACATCGGCCTAGACAATACAGCATAATTATGCCTAAATTAATCTGGGAATTATGGAAAGCAATTAAGGCTGATTGATACGATCACATCGGTCGGGCCGATCGCAGAATCGTCCTGGACGATTGACATTGGCCAGTATCTATTCCGGGAGATGTTCAGGATGATTGTAATCAATTTTGAACTAATTGGCCAGGACAATATTGTATCGACCTGGATGATGTAACCGATTTTCTTCTGATCATCCCAAATCGTCACGGTTGATTGAGCTTATTTTGTACTGATCGACCAGGATGATATTCCTATCGTCTTGGACAATAAAGTCGATTCTTGAAATTCTATTTAGAGGACCCAAATTTTCTCATGCAACAAGATCTTTTGCTGCTGTCTTGACCTGAGAGAGCCTAGAGGAAAGAGAGAGAGAGAGAGAGAGAGAGAGAGGGAGAGAGAGAGAGAGGATTTTGTGAGGGGGAGCTTATGAGGGGGATTCATAAGGGTTGCTCCAATCATTGTTCCACTTCTTCAATCACTAGAGTCTCTTATCCTTGGAAGGGTTGGGAGAGGTAAGCTTCAGTAATTGATCGAGGTTCTCTGCCTCCTTTAGGAGGAAGCAAAAGGAGTCGAGATTTTCTGCTTGCTTAAAGAGGAAGTAAAAGGAGTTGGGTTCTCTGCCTTACCGGGGTTGGCAAAAAGGAGGTTTTGTAAGGGCTTCTCCACCTTACTGTGGGAGCAAAAGGAGAGTCACTTTTGTAGTGCCATACTCGGAGGGAGCCTCCGGGGAATGGACGTAGGTCGAGTTGATCGAACCACTATAAATCACTGTGCTCTATTTCTCTGCTTCTGCGTTTATTTATTTTTTTTACACTTTGATTTTTGTGGTGATTTAGTTTTAAGTTTTGTTGTGTTTTGCTTAAAGAATTTTTAAAATACCAATTCACACCCCCCTCTTGGTTAGCCTCGAGCTAGTTCTTAAGGGTTTAACATCCCTAACGAACTTTCAAGTAGTATCAGAGCGGGATTCATAAGAATTAAGTTTGAAAACTTTTTGAATTTTGATCCATGTCTAACAATGAAAATCATAATACTGCGAAAGGGTATTCTGTTACTCGGCCATATTTGTTTGATAATATTCTTTTTGATTTTTGGAAAACTCGCATGTCTACTTTTTTATAATCAATTGATTATCGCATGTGGATGTTTATTAAGGAAATATATTTTCCACCTTCTCGTGAACTTAATGGAATTAAAATTGAAGTTCCTTTACTGATTGGACTTTTGATGAAAGAGATCTTGCGCAACTTAATGCAAAATGTATCGGAGATTACATGCATGTTTCTACTTTCTCTACTTGAAAAGAAATTTGGGATAAATTATGTATCACCTATGAAGGCACAAATGAAGTTAAGCAATCCCATTTGAACATTTTCTTTGCATGATTATGAACGTTTTCGTATGAAACCTCATGAATCAATTTCTGATATGTATATGAGATTTACTCAGATTGTTACTTCGTTGCATGCCTTAGAAAGAGAACTTTCTAACTATAAAAAAGTGAATAGAATTTTAAGATGTTTTCCTTCCTCTTTTGATGTTAAAATCACTATAATTTCTGAATCTAAAGATTTGAATACTTATTTGATTGATAACTTACTTGGCTAACTCATTACTTACGAGCAAGGGGTGAACCAAAGAAATCTTAATGCAAGTGAGAGGAAGAAGGAAAAAATGATGGCACTTAAAGCTAACGACAAGGACTCTGATTCTTCCGAGTTTGAAAGTGATGATATTGCCTTAATTATAAGGTAATTCAAAAGCTTTCTAAGGAGGAAGCAGAAGAACCATCAGAAGTCGAGAAAAGGTAAGGGAAATTAAAATTTTAAGAATTCTAATGATATGATTTGTTTTGAATGTAGAAAACCAGGACATGTCAAAGCAGATTGCCCTTCACTTAAAACTCACCCAAGCAAGGAGAAGGGTAAGGAGAAACACAAGTTCAGGAAGGTCAAGAAAAAAAGTTCATAAGATGTTCTGGGCAGATTCTGCATCCAATTCATCTGAAACTAAACCTGAAGAGGAGACAATAAACTTGTTCTAAATGGTAGATGATCATCTTGGTCAAGATGACCAAGAAGAGGTATGTGAACTAACCTATGAGCAACTCCTTGAAGTTTCTAAAAAAATACATGCATCATATAAGAAACTTAAGAAAACTCATGCTAGTTTGAAATTGGAGTTTTTTAATTTACAAAAAGAGCATGAAATTTTGAGAAAAGATCACTTTCAAATTGATAGCAATCACATGGCTTTACTTGATGAGTTTGATGCATTAAACAAAAAGCATGTTGAGTTATCTGATTCTCATGATTCTTTAAAATTGTCCCATTCTGAGTTAAAAAAAGAATATAAAAAATTAGAAAATTTAAAAACCTTTGAAAATAAAAAATATTTATTTCATGCATCGCATAAAAAGCTTCACCATAGATTAGTGCATCATTTTCCTTGAGTTAGATATTTTTCATGTGGCATTTTTTTTACATGCTAGGACACATAAAACACACTTGCACCATTCACCTGTGGGCTCCGAAAATTCGGCCTCGGCCTCCGCTCACTTTTCTTATTCGGCGAGGGAGTTTTAACGAACTAAGTTTCAGGGTAAATTTTGGAAGGCAGATGGGTTTGTAGATAAGACACTACCTAGAGATTTCACCCTCATTTTGTGAGGACTTTATGATCTGAGTTCTGGTTTTCTATAGTTGCAAGCCCCTATAGTTAATTACCCCTCCCGATCACGAGAGAGAACTGGCAATATAGTAGCAGCAATGGATTTATGTATTGGTAGAAATTTGATTTGGAAATTGAGAATTTGAAGGTTCATATGTTTGAAATTTGGGTTGAGAGATTTGAGAAATTTGAGATTTAAAATTGGAATTTTCACCATCTGGAACATAAAGTGGATGGTGGGAGAATGGATGATAGACCCGATCAAGATCCCAAGGTTCCGTCGTCCTGGGCCATCATGGTCCCTGGTCTACTTAGTCAGAGGAGGTAGTCGACCCAACCTGACAGAAGGATCCTTGTCGGCAGCCATGGATTGCTTCGTCCAAGGGAACCATGTAGACCGGGGTTGAATGTTTGTCTAAGGGGACAAATTTGAATCCACCTTATCTAACAGAGGGCTTTGTTCCCTATCAATCATATCCTATTGATTCATTTATCAAGGATTTAATGTCACTAAGGAGCGTATTAGCTTTGGCCATAACCGCTATCCGTGGTGCCATTTGGCAGCAAAACCACTCGGTTCAGAGGGCCCCGAGTCATAACCGTTTACCTGCAGTGCCATTTGGCGGCAAAACTGTCAGTTAGAGGACACGTACCACGTCCTTACTGGTAAGAGATTATTTGAGAATGGATCCTAGTGATATTTTCGACTAGGCATTTCGCTCTTTGTGAGCTGAAGTTGATTTTAATTTGTCCACCTCGACAAACTGTTACGGAGGGTGGATGAATTTTGCTTTAAGTGATTAATGGGTTTATTTCAATTTTAAATATTTTTGGGATTTTTTGAATTTTGGGTGGCATTTGAAAGCGTTTGGAATGGAATTTGGATATTTTAGATTTTCTAGCATTTAAATGGAATTTGAAAGTATTTGTGAACCCCTCCGGTTGAGATAACCAATCAATACGGCCATCATCGGGGTGTTCGGGGTCATTTCTCTTTATGGATTGAACCTTATTAACTTTATCGGACTGTCGACAGAGGATCGGGTTTCGTAGGCTTTATGCCCTTGATAGTGAATTCTCATTGTTATAGGCATTGAAGGCCTAATATGAATGTGTTAAGACAAATATAACAGTCGCCACAATAATATATTTGTTTATTGGTTCGAACCCTGTCTACTTCTATTGAACCGTATAGAAGGATCGGGATCAAACTTGAATTCACTTGTCAACCCGCGCAGCATCCCTAGACGTCACGTGTGTACCAATAACATGCTCGTCGGGGCCCATGCGGGTGTTTTGGAGAATTTTATAATTGAACCATGTCCACTCCTTTTATCTTCTTAGGAGGATCGGGTTCAAAATTTGATAACCCGCGCAGCATCCCTAGACGTCACGTGTATTTCTATAACACGCTCGCCGGGGCCCATGCGGGTTGAGAATATATTTCCCCCTTTAGTGTACCTAGGTGTATACAATTTATAGTGTACGTGCAGGGGGTATTTTTGGAATATACGCCTTCTGTCTGCTTGTACGGAGGTTGCAGATCCGGTGGTGTAGCAGCTTCTGAATAGAATTGTTCGCTATTTCGTACAGGTAGACTGTCGTGCACTACTTATTGATATTTGTAGGCGGGTCATAGTGCACTAAATAATCTCCTGCCTCAACCCATAGGAGCTTACACTTGTTGTAGTCAATTGGTATTTTGTATGTAAATATCATTGTGTGGGTATCAATTTAATTGAAGAGCTTGGGTCACTTTAATTTCATCATCCCTTACTCCGATAATGATTCTCATTTGGATGAATAGGTTGGTTCATTAGTGATTATACTATCATTTGAGGGCCTGATTCTTAACTTGTGTACTCTATCGAACATACACCCTCCATCTGATCTGGATTGAGTAATTATTATTATCAATTAGCGCTTGGATATCACAAATCCCTCTTGCTATTTGATTGCATTTTTATCTGATTCTTGCTTACAAATTGATTTTATTTGGATGACTTTCTCTACATGTCCCTTGTAGTCCATTTAAGACAATTATTCAAGTCGGGCTCGAATCAAGTTCTTCTGGTTGAGCTTTAATTCAAGTTCTCGCCGGTCAAATTACAACTCTTCAATATTTCTTTTAGATTTCAAGTTATGAGCATCTTCAATATTCTCATGATGATGTTGCGAGCTGATTGATAGTCTACCACCAACACCTCCTTGGAATGTAATATCAGTTACTCATTCTGGAGAGAGAACTTGAAAATATCTTCTGGGTATTTTCTAAGCTAGGTCATAGGAGCTGAAAGAGGTGATGCATTATCAGAGGCCTCCTTAGAAGACAAGTCTTTCAAGTCATTTGTTATAGGGATCTTTTGGCAACTGATATAATGACCAGTCTTTATTTCTTCTCTTTGATATAATTCTCCTCTTACTTGAAAGATAGTCAATATGTATGATAAGCTTGGTACTATAGTCATCAACATCTTACTCCATTCGAGATGCTCGTCACAAGCTGATTGTTGTTGCTCCCAAGTTCCATATCAAAGCTTGTAGTTAACTTATACATATAAACCATCATTTTATTTTTATAACTTATGAACCTCATTTCAAATGAGAGGCTTTTGATTCAAATCAATCGTCTATTCAATGCCCATTTGAGTCTGAGTCTAGTTTGAGTTTGAGTTCATTTTGCATGAGTTTTATTCATTTAATGTCTCAATTAAGTCCAAGTTTGCTTTGGTCCAGCTCAAATTCTGGCTTAAGTCCAAATCAAAGTCCCCTGTGGTCTTTGTTGTTCATTCAAGTTAAGAGATGTCCTCGTGCCGAGTTCAAAGTGTTCAAGTTCACAGATCTTTTGATGTTCAAAAGCATACAAGTTCAATTTCAGGTTCTTGTAGTCTTGTTCGAGTCCAAATTCATTTAAAGTCCTTGCAAGTTCAGGATTGATTTTAGTTCAATACACATTTTTTTTTATTTGAGTTCAATTGATGTATTAAGTCATTTAGCTCTTGTTCAAAAGTCCAAGTACAAGTCTTTCGTCGTTCTTGCATGTCATTCGAGTGCAATCAAATCCAAGTCCCAAATTATTCCTTTGAGTTCAAATGAGATCCAAGTATAGCATTGCGTTCACCCAAAAGTTTGGCAGCATTCCGGTGTCTCCCTCGTTTAGGCGAAAACTACGGAAAACGGGGCCTTTCTCACCACGCTAAGAAAAGCGTGTATGGTAGGTGCCCTCTTTCGAGGACACCGCGGCCGTATATTTTTTGATCCCCCACCACGCTAAGAAAAGCGTGTATGGGTATTTTGCAAAAAATGTATTTTTTGAAAGTATTTTTGCAAGAAAGGCAGTTATTTCTCCATAAGCGGGTACTTATGGGTATCCCCGCTTTGTCGTACGCATTGCACTGGGCTCCTATCCTACCACGCTAAGAAAAGCGTGTATAGGCAAGGTTTCTAAGGCGATACGAACATCAAAAAGGGGATTTTGGTGATTACCCGCTTCGTCGCAAGCGTCGTGACGCACTCCCTCCAACCACGCTAAGAAAAGCGCATATAGGTGGTCATTTTTCTCGATGAATGCGTTGAAAAGGGTTCTCGGAGTTTTAGGGTTTAGAAGTTATACCTTGGCGGGGTCGACGATGTCGGTTCGAGGATCGAGGGAGAGAGAGTGAACTTCTCTCTTCTTCTTCTTCTTCTTTTAACTTAATTATAACTAATTTAGATTAAGAATAATTAGTAATCATTAATAATACTTAATTAATATTAAAATACTAATCATAATTAATTATGTTTAATTATGATTACTTTATAATTAATTGATAACTACTAATAATTAAAAATAAATAACCATAATCAAATTATGATTAATTTATAATTAATTAATAAGTAATTATAATTAAAAATAAAAAATCATGATTAAATTTTAATTAATTATAATTAATTTATTGTAATAAAAATTAATTAAAATTAAAAAAAAACCAATTATAATTAAATTAATTAATTATAATTAATCCAACATATATAAAATTTTAACACGGTTTATACAGGATTAATGCTTGACTTGAGCATATTTAATTAGCTCCTAAATCTCCCTCACCTCTGAACAGGCAGATTTATGGGATTTGGCCGGTGTAGCACGCGAAAGGAAGCAAGGTACCTTCACGGCAAGTGAGCTCCCGTTGTTGCTTTGATCAAAATGTCGTGACTTCAAATCCGATAGGAAGAGAATCGTCGGAGGAGGCGGAGAAGGGTTTGGCCGGTTAGGTATGGATTTCCCTCTCTCTCTCTCTCTCTCTCTCTCTCTCTCTCTCTCTCTCTCTCTCTCTCTCTCTCTCTCTCTCTCTCTCTAAGCTCGGGATCGAAGGAGCAAAGGGGATCGGGCAAGAGCTCTGGTCGGGATCCCGGCGCCGAACAGAGAGTTCGGCCGAACTTGATGGAGGAAGAGATCGATGGGTAGGTCTCTACAGGATGTGGTTCGGCTGTGGAGTTCCGAATAAGAGTTTGGATGAAGGAGTCGGAGCAGCCGAGAGGGAGAGTAGGGAGCAGCGACGGGATTGAGTAGATTCGAACGAGAGTCGGGGAGAGGAAGATGGGAGGAGGTTCTGAGACAGGAGAGATCGAGTGCTTGTTCGGATATGGAGGTCGATCGGGAGAGAGCAGGAGTTCGGGATTCTCGTGTGTGGCGTCGGAGCCTTCAGTTGGTGCGATATTTAACGACCTTAATGGGTAACGATCGAGGCGAGATGCAGGATTCGTGGGAGGCGACGCGAACGGCGGCGAATGCACAGTAACCCGGTGGAATTCCTTGCGGGATTTACAGGATCTCTTCGATCGAACGAGGTATGTAGATTTTTTTCTTTTGGTTATTACATAGAGGTCAACAAATGCCCCCCAACAAATGTGGTATGCGACTAGAGCGAATCACGTTTGTTGTAAACTTATTGACCCTGTGGATCTCTAGATATTCGTTCTAGATGTCACACTAGGGATTTTATTTAGTGGATCTCCAAAATTTTGCTTGGATGTTACATTAAAATTTTTTTTAGTGGATCTCCAAAATTTTGCTTGGATGTCACACTAAGGTTTTCTTCTTCCATAGATCTGTTGGATGTATCAATAGATGGTTGAGATGTTGATTTCTTGTCTTGTGCTTTGTGCTGCAGACATTGATGGAGGATTACCTGATTTATCTTTGATGATTATCAGGTGATTTTTGTACCTTCGGCCCTATGCTTCTAGCTTTGGCGGGCTTGATGAAGGAGTAGATGCCGATGACCTAAACCCTTAGGTTTGTATTGGGTTGATGGCGAAAAGTCATCGGTCCAGCGCTTTGTGCATAACAGACTTGTTGATGACAAAATCCACTTAGTTCAGCCCTAGGCTTTTTATAAACTTTGGGATGTATTCTTCGGTCCTCTGCTTTGTGCTTTGGCGGACTTGTTGAAGAAAAATTCTTTCGATCCTCGCTTTGTGCTCTACAGATTTGTTGAAGGATTTGCAGGTTATGGATTCAGTTGATAGTACCGCACGTAGGTAGTATCTTGATCCTTAACCACTTGAGAAGACTTTAATCCGAATCACTTGAGTTCATCAGATCGGGAAAGCAAGGTTTTAACAGCTCTTCGTCCTCTGGTTGCTGAGATGGGGGTTCCTCTACTGCGGCCTTTCTTATGGCTTGTTGAGTAGATGGAGCTGCCAGCGATCCGACCATATTTAGGCTTGTTGGATCCGACCTCATACACCCATTCAGGCTTCAGACTTGAGCTATTAGAATTGCGCTTCCCAATGCTGATTTTGCTGAAGTTGACATATATGGAGTCATCTTTTGTTGTTGTAGATTTTTGGAGCCTACGAACATTCAGTAGTTGTTCGAGACTCATCCTTCCACTGGAACTTTGATTCTCCAGTCATTTGGGGAGAATTTTTGTAGACTATGGTCACTTGAATTGGTCGAGTCAAATTAGCTTTTGTACTTTCTACAGTCCCTACTGACGGGTTGACGAAGTGGGGATTCCGCTACTACGGCCTTTCTTATGGCTTGTTGAGTAGACGGAGCTGCCAGCGATCCGGCCATATTTGGGCGTGTTGGATCCGACCTTTTACACCCGTTCGAACCTTAAGCTTCAGGCTATCGAAAGACTTCAAACTTCTTCGGCTCAATTTTGTAGGAGTGTGTAGCCACAAAAGTCTCTTTCTTGACTTTTGAGTCTTAGTTTGTTGGAGAAGACGGTGTCTTTAACTTTTGAAAGATTACCTGCAATACTTTGAAAATGAATTTGTAGTATTCTTTAGCATGAAAGAATATTTGAATTGATAATTTTAAATATTTATTCGGAGATCTCGGCATGCAGCGCGATGTCGTCCCGAATAAATATTTAAAATGCCCCCTGTCTCGTAGGGACATTTTAGAATAGAATAAGTTTGGAATATAAAATTTTAAATATTCATTTGGGGATCTCGACGTATAGCATGATGTCGACCCAAATGAATATTTAAAATGCCCCATCTCGTAGGGACATTTTGGATAGGCTTTTATCTTTGAGATTTTAAATATTTATTTGGGGATCTCGACATGCAATACGACGTGGACCTAAATAAATATTTAAAATGCCCTCAGTCTGATGGGGGATTTTGAAATGCATTCTTGTTATACAAGAAAATTTCAAAATATAAACATGCATTGATAAATATGCACATAAAACTTTGGTCATCATAAAATACATTATACATGGAATTTTCTTGCATGATATATCTTTAAATGTCGGCCGTTGATAGGCGGCATAGGTCTCTGACCGTTCAGATCGATCAACTGATATTCTACTCCTTGGTACACCTTCTCGATGACGAAGGGGCCTTCCCAATTGGATACGAATTTGCCACCAATTTTTCGGTGTGGGATGATTGGTCTTCTCAGCACCAAGACCAATTCCCCTTCCTGAAATGATCGAGGACGCACCATTCGATCAAAGGACTTTGCCATTCTTCCTCGATAGATTTCTAGATTTTGTTGAGCTTGTAACCTTAGTTCGTCAAGTGCATCGAGCTCCTCCATTCTGAGGCGGGCATTTTGCTCTTGAGTTAGGTCATTATGAATTGCTACCCGAAGTGATGGTAGTTCAATCTCTAATGGTAATACGGCTTCAACACCGAACACCAATGAATAAGGAGTGGCTTTGGTTGGCGTCTTGTAGGTTGTACGATACGCCCACAATACTTCTGCCATCTTTGTATGCCATTCTCTTTTGTTCTTAGTGAGGATCTTCTTCAACAGTTTCACCAGTGTCTTATTAAAGGCCTCAGCCAAGCCATTTGCCCTTGGATTGTATATGGATGAATACCGCCAATCGATTTTATGCCGATCAACAAACTTGTAGATTTTTGTACTTTTGAATGCGGTACCATTGTCTGAGATTATGCGGCGTGGTACACCAAATCTGTAAACAATGTTGTGGGTAAAGAAATTGATCACATGCTCGGATGTGACCTCTCTGAATGGAGCTGCTACTGTCCACTTGGAGATGTAGTCTGTCGCTGACAGAATAAATCGATGTCCCGCTGAAGATGGTGGATCTATCGGTCCGATAATATCAGTACCCCAGCATTCAAATGGCCAGAATTCTATTGTTGGGTACAGTGGATTTGGAGGCTGATGTATAACATCACCGTGGATTTGACACTCGTGGCACCTCTTAGCGTGATCGATACAATCTTTGACCATGGTCGGCCAATAATAACCCATTCTTTTGATTTTAGCGGCCATTTTAGGACCTGACTGATGTGCTCCACAAAGCCCTTCATGGACTTCTGTTACTACTTTATCAGCTTCCCTGGTCCCTAGGCATCTTAGCCACATTTGATCAAAGGCTCGTCTATACAACATGTCATTTACAAATGCATATCGCAACGCCCTTTTTCGAATTTGCGCGGCCATAGAATTTTCTGTCGGGAGTTTGTTTTCCTTGAAGTAGTCAATGAATGACTGTCTCCAATCATTTTCAACTTCAATATCTAAATAATGCCACCACGATTCTGAAGCTTAACTAGCTTTATGTCTCTTGGCCATATGTTATTCTTCTGGATAATTCTTCCTAACGATCTGATGGAGAGGTTGATGGTCAACCAGAGTTTCATCCTACTGACTTGAATCTGGAATTCCTTCTTCCCTCAAGAATTGTAATAGAGCGGGCTCCAAGACCCTACGAGTGTAAATCCCTATGAATATAGGACTCTCCTCATTGATGTTCACCATATCTTTGGCTAATTTGGCCAGACAATCTGCTTTAGCATTTTGTCCTTGAGGAACTCGAGTTATTTTGACATTTGGTATTTGCTTCAGAAGCTCGAGGGCTCGCCGATGGCAATGGGCCAATTCGACTTTGCCAACCTTGTAGATACCGAGGACCTAATTTATCAAGAGTTGAGAATCACCAAAGATTTGGAGATGTTGGATTCTGACATCGATCTCAATTTCCAGCCCTACTAATAGAGCTTAGTACTTGGCTTCTTTGTTGGTCCGAGGTTCAGTCAAACTGAATTAAAATCTCATTACAGCTCCCTCGGGTGCTACGAAAATGAGACCAATGCCGGCTCGGGCTCTTACAATATTTGGAGATCGGACATGTCTGACAGATGATGCCCCATCAAAGTACATCTCCCAGAACGGTAGCCTTTCATTCTCCTCAACCTGCATTATCTGTTCATCGGGAAAATCATCATTTAGTGGAGAATCGGCCGGGATTGGGTGTGCAGTGAGGAAATCTGCCAAGGCCTGTCCTTTCACCGTCTTCTATGGCATGTATATGATTTCAAACTGTAATAATAATACTGCCCACCTGGCTAGACGACCTGTCAACGCTGGTATTGTCATCAAGAACTTCAGCGGATCGATCTTTGATATCAGTGTGATTTTATGGGATAACATATAGTGGCGGAGTTTCTGAACTGCAAAAATCAGCGCCAGACAATGCTTTTCAATTGGGGAATAACGGCTTTCTTCTCCAATCAACCTTCGACTGATGTAGTAAAGAGCATTTTCTTTGCCTTCTTCATTATTTTGGGCCAATAGTGCTCCGAGGGACTCTTCTAGTGCTGCTGTATATAGTATAAGAGGTTTCCCCGGAATTGGTGCTGCTAGAATGGGAGGATTTAATAAGTATTTTTTGATACTATCAAATGCTTCCTGACATTCTGCATCCCATTTGAAACGAACATCTTTCTTTATTAGCTTTGAAAATGGCTGGCACCTACCCGATAGATTTGATATGAATCTCCGAATGAAAGCCAGTTGTCCTTACAGCGAGCGAAGCTGTCGAAGGTTCCTTGGTGGTGGCATCTCCGTGATTGCCTTAATTTTTTTGGGGTCGGTCTCTATGCCTCGATGACGAACAACATACCCTAAGAATTTGTCGGAGGAGACCCCAAAAGCACATTTGAGAGGATTCATCTTCAGATCAAACTTTCTGATTCTCTCAAATACGATTCTGAAATCTTTTAAGTGATCATTTCGGCCAAGGCTTTTAAAAACAAGGTCATCTACATAACACTCGACCTTCTGATGTATCAAATCATCAAATATATGAGTCATCGCCCGCTGGTAGGTGGCACCAGCGTTCTTTAGGCCAAAGGGCTTGATTGTGTAGCCAAAAATTTTGATGGGCGTTCTGAACGATGTATGCTTTTCATCTTCCGGCGCCATTTTGATTTGATTGTATCCTAACGATCCATCCATAAAGGAGAACATGTCGTAGTTGGACGTATTGTCCACTAGGAGTTCGAATACAGGGAGTGGAAAATCATCTTTTGGACATGCTTTATTGAGGTCCCGAAAGTCAATACAGATGCGAATTTGCCCATTCTTCTTCTTCACAGGGATGATATTTGCAATCAAATCGGCATACTTTTCTTCTCGTATGAAGCCTGTATCTATTAATTTCTTTGTTTCAGCAATCACTTGTTCTTCAATCTCCAATCTCATTCTCCTTGGAGCTTGCTTGATGGATGCTACATCCGGTTTGATTGCTAATCTGTGAACTGCTACGTCAGGGGATAAGTCAGGCATCTCAGCATATGTCCAGGCAAAGTAGTCCCTGAATTCACAGAGAAGTTCTTTTATTTCTTCTATTTAATCCTCAGGAAGGAGAGAACTAATGAAGGTTGGGCGAGGATCCTCCTCAGTCCCCAAGTTGACTTCTCTTAGTTCATCCATAGTGGCTGCCTGTCCACCATCTTCAAGCTCTTCTGGTGCAGGCTCGGCTTCTACGGGCTGTTCATCATAATCATCAGCCTCATATGTCTCTTCGGCATCACCATTCTCCGATTTAATTTCCATGCATGTGATTGCCTGACAAGTCTCTTTCCGAAGAAATTTTCTTTTGATGAATCTAATACCTTTATATGCGTCTGTATCCTTCTGCCGTAATGGACGTGGACTCCTCCCATACTAAAGGCCCAAACTTGTACGAAGTTGTCGCTTGGTGGTAGGAATATTGACTTGTTTTCGTAGCATTCTTTGAATATTTTTTGTATTGAATCTAGGTAGCCTCGTAGGAAATAATTCCTCGGAGTCGAGGAGCTTGCAATCCCAGTCATGATTCTCCTCTTCACAAACTCCCGTAGAATATAACACATTCTTTGGCACAAGTCCCATTTTTACGGGGAGGCAGATAGAGGGTGGCGAGTTCTTCAACTTTATGCACCTTAGGCGAAATGATTTCTTTGAAGTGTTGTAAAGGAACACGCGTGACTACGAGTACACTATCTGAAATTGATAGACTGTCTATTCTTCTAGAGAACACATTTTGCAACGTGTTCATGTAAATGGAGTCATAGTCATAATCATCATTTGAAAATTCGACCTACCTGCTCCATTCATCTGTGGACTGTCATACTTTCCAAGATTTAGCAGGAGTATCATCATCTTCATCTGTGTCACTTCCAAGATGAGGTACATGCTTCTTTTCTTTTAGGATGATCGATGCTTTGGGAAGAGTCGGCATTGCCTTATTTCTCCCCACCTGCTTCTTCTCACCTTCCCGTTCAGGTCGGTTTGCAGCCTTTGAGTTTGATGCTCTAGCTTTGAGGGAGCTCGAAAACTTTTATTTCTTTGGTATGAAGTACCGTGCATCTTCATAGACTATTGCTTCATGAATTGTGAAGGGCTGAATATCACCAGAGATCCTGAATTCTTCTCCATCTTTGAGATATTTCATACACTGGTGTAATGTTGACGGGACAATGCCATATTCATGCAACCAGGGACGACCTAGAAGCGCCTTGAATGAAGTATCCGCATAAATCACATGGAATTTAGCTTCTGTATGGAGCTCTCCAAATATAAGATGGAGCATGAATGATCCAAGAGTTTTCTGCCCTTTCTCGTTGAAACCATGCACCATCAGCTTATCTGGCCCGAGGTGTTCCACATCGAGGCAGAGGGATCTCAGTGCTTTCAAGCTTATCAGATTCACGGATGATCCAGGATCAATTAGGATTCGACTGATAATCATCTTATCGCTCTCTGCAGTAACATACAGAGGACGATTATGGTCTGCAGTTATGAGCATCATGTCTTCTTCCGAGAAAGTAATGAATGGCTCATTTCGAGCTTGCAGAACCTCAGTCAAACTACGTTCAGCAAAATACGCATCATATCTTTTGTGATCTTTGAGAGCCTGAATCAGAGTCTCCCGAAGGTTTTTAGACATCACCAAAGCATCGTATATGCTGAGCTGTGCTGGGATTTTTCTTAAATGGGATAAGATATTATAATCTATCCCCTTAGATGAAGTGTTCTTTTCCTTAGGATCTTTAGGGATAATATCATCATTGATAACTATCTCTTTTTCCTTGTCTTTGTTGGAGACCCCTTTCTTCAGTGGAGGTGGTAGTATCTTACCGCTTCTTAACTGCACTTGAGCAATCTTCTCCAGTTCCGAGTCATTTAACAGAGCATTTTCTTCAGAATCAGCCATTGTTGCATCTAGGGACTCATCTGTTGATTCATAATCACCACCTAGGTTTACATGTCCCATCCGAGATGCTATGCTAGGGTCTGATTCGTCTCCCTCTGGAAAATACAAATCCTTCTCCGAACTGTAATCCATTGGCAAAACCATCATACATGATTCAGAGGGTACTTCTTCTGTGTATTCCTCTTTTATCGAGGTACTTGGCGCCACTGAGATGACCCGACATACTTCTTTGGGAAGAGAATTCTCATCATCTTCTTCGGCTTCATCTTTCTTAAGCTCTGACATGAAGTCAGCGAGCTTGATAGGTCGCCTCACAGTCTGGTAGTACTCATCCAAACTGTTGATAACTCTCTAAGTTACAGTTATTTTCTCCTTGGGCTTCTTCAATTTAGTCTTCTTCTTGGATGATTTCACCCCCCAAGACTTTGAAGTGCTAGCTATATTGGAGAGTTGTTTAGAAATAGGAGCTCGCACCACCGGCAGTGCCTTCAAATTTATCATGGGCTCAATAGGAGACTTCCACTTTACACATGGAACTCCTTCAAGTTGTTTCAACATTTTTACAGTTTTCTTAGAGACTGCAGTCTTCCATTGTTCTTCTTGAATTGGCTCCTTTTCTTTTCTTCTTTCTTTAACTAAGGGTACGGAAGAGGACGTGACCACCCGAGCTGATTCCTTTCTAGGGTGAGATAACACATTATCAGACAATGTGAGTTCCCCTTTTTGATATTTTCTTTCAAGCCAATCCTTGAAGATTTAGCAATCTTCAATAGGGTGGCTGAGTACCCGATGATATGGGAAATAATTTGGGTCATCAGTGTGCTCCGACTCTTCGGGTCTCTTGCATTCAGGCAGTTCTAAACCTGATTTTAACACTTGTGAAAATAATTTAGCGACACTTTCCCTCTTGAACTAATATTCTTTATTCATTTTATCTTTGAGGGATTGGAACGTTCTATCACAAATTCCTATTTCTTGTCTCTGGTGTTCTCCTGCACCTTGATAAGTTTGTGGCTTATCATTTCCCCCTAGTATCAACTTGGGCTGGAGGTTGAGGTTGTAGGCCTGTTTAGGCTTTTCTTGATATTGCCTCAGTTGTTTATGTTTATCTATATTATAAATCACTTGTTTTTCTCTATCAGCTCTAGAGAAGAATGTTGAGTCAGCCTCACTCCTTCTAGCACCTGGGGCCTTAGTCTTCTTGGGCTTATCAGAGTGATTTTCTGATATGGACAAATTCAGTTTCTCAAATTTGGCCACACTGTCGAGCAAGTCTTGAAATGTGTTTATCGTAGCCATGCACAGGAAGGGTTGCATCTTATCATCAATGTTGCACATTAACAACTGTACGACATGCTCTTCTTCTAATTGCTGCTCACATTTCATGCTCAAATTTCACCAGCGAGAGATATATTTAGTCACTGATTCTTCTCTTTTTCTCTTATCCAGAGCGAGGTCAGCGATCGTAATCTTCTCAGTTTCACTAGCAAACCTTTTCACAAACATAGATTCTAATTTTGCGAAGGTCTTTAGAGAATCATTTGGCAGTTCAGCATATCATTCGAAAGCAGTTGCTGTCAAACTGCTAACGAATTGTCAGAAGAGTAGGGCATCATTTCCTCCCGTATTCCCACAGGTGGCTTTAAACTATGCCAGGTGCTGCCTGGGATTGTTAGTACCGTTGAAAGTATTAAACTTTGGTACAGAATACCCTTTTGGGTACGACACTTGGTCGTATTCAACAGGATACGGACGACCTTTTCCCACTAGTTTCTCTGCCTAATCCACGACTATGATAGCCTTGATCCTTTCTGTGATTATTCCTTCCAACTATACAGCGGTCACAGGTTCAGAAGTACTTGCAACATTTTATGGGGTGGGCTGACGGATGACATTATGAACTTCGTTGCCACCTTCAAGAGTGCCCCGTACTCCTGATACTTGAGGCATTTGAAAGTTTGGAGGATCCGGAGGAGGATTGGGCATGGCACCAACAGCAACAGTTTTCTGCATCATCTGCATCATTGCCCCCATCTGAGCCATCATCTCAGTCATCTTCTCATTCAACTGAGAGATTTCTCTATCTTTGCCTCTCATTTATCTCCTTATATGTCTTTGCATGTCTGCAAGTGTGACATTCTAGTTGGTGAAGGGATTCTCCTCGGCTTCCTCTCTTTCTTCTTCAGCTTGGGAATGACCACCTCTGCCAGTGGTGGACCCAGCTTTTTGACGACGTTGATAAACTCGCCTAATCGGCGGTTGTTGATCGTCTTCATCTTCACCATAATCATAATAGGATTTCTCATTAGCATTGGTTTGTCTCACCATATAGACAACTTCCATGTCCAGAGTATTATTTATTTCTTGCATTTCTTCTTCTAGATTTTCTTCCAAAAATTCACCAATATTTTCTTCCATATTTTCTTCAATATTTTCTTCAATGTTTTCTTCCCCTTCAATATATTCTTGTATGTTTTCATCCTCTTCAAGGAATTCCTCATCTTCTATATTTTGATCATTTATATTTTCTTCCAGTACTTGGATCTCCGAGCGGCGACGCCATTGGATTTCCGGTTCCTGATTAGGCACGTTGACTTCTTCGATCAGTGGGCTGCGATCGAAGTTAGTCTCTTTCTTTGGAGGGGATGGAGGGCGACGGGATCCCCTTAAGGATTCTCCAAAGTGTCTACCGTCTGGAGGAGTGTCATTATGGGTCCTTTTCGAGGTCCACTTCAGATGTTGTTTGTAGATGGAGGCGGATCTCCAGGAAGCCTCACCGGATGTCACGCCCAAATCAATCCTCCTTTCTCTTCTTTCTTTCTCATTTCTCCGAGGCTTTGGCCTCCAGACTTATTTTCCTTTCCACCGAGACCTTTCGGCAGTGGATCCCTGAATATGTGGTTCAGGTGTCACACCCCGATGTTCACAGCGTAGAATATACTTCCTTTCTTTCCTCTCCACCGCAACAGATAAGCGTTCTCTCGGTGGAGTCCTTCTGGATTCTACCATCAGTGGTCGTTGGTATCTTCTTTTATTCAATCCCTTCTCCTTTACTGTTTTCAGGACTCTGTATACCCGGGATGAAAGAGTTTCAGGCTCTTTCTTCCTTGGAAGAATTGGGACTTCAGGTCGTTGATCCCAAAAGGATTTCTTCAGCTCACCAGTAGAGCAGTTTCTTTTGACCCACTTCAGATTTGCAAACCCATTTCGGGTTGGAATGTTAGCTTCAGACTCTTGGGCCGGCAGATTTGATGGGTGGACCGGGAGTTGTTGATGCTGAGCTCGGAGCTCAGCGTTCATCTTCCTTCTCTGCCTCTTAGTAGGCCTTCCTCTAGATGAGGAGACCTCAGCATCGTATTTTCTAGGTGTAGATAACCTGGTCGGCAGAGTGGTGGTGTTTGCAGCTACCACAGAAACTCTTCTACCATTCACAATTCTTTTGGTGGTCAGGGCCTCAGGTTGTGACAGACTTTCGAACACAAAAATTCTCCCACAAGAATTTTCGGCAACAGGTCGTTGTGCTGGCAGATGTACACGACAGACAGAAGCATTATTAGCATTGAGTCTTCTGACAGACTTCTCAATATTCCTACCATTCGCAAGAATGGCGGCACTCCTTGCAGCAATCACCGGGAAGTCAACGCTACCAAACTGGATGGTAGCTCCAGCATTTCCGGTCTCAATAACAGCATTCACCAGCTGAATCCTCGCTCCTTGTCCCAGTTGGACAGTCATCGACGTGTTCTGTAGATCCATCTATATAAATGAAAGGTAAGGGTTAGTAATCAGAATCTGATACATAACCCCGCACTTTCAAAACGCAGAGACTTGCACAAAATACAAAAACAAAAATAGACCAATAATGATTAGCATAAGCAAGCAATAAATATAATTTTAAAACTCTATTAAATGCTAAATGAATTTGTTAAACGATCATTTTAGAAAATTCTGAGTTTTGAATCATTAAACGATCATTTTGAAAGACTCAAAATCTTAAGTATGATTTGATATAGCTGGTACTATAGCTTATGAATGATTAGCCAGAGATGAAAAGAGAAACCATTCCCCAGCGGAGTCGCCAGAAATCTGTGGGCTCTGAAAATTCGGCCTCGGCCTTCCCTCACTTTTCTTATTCGGCGAGGGAGTTTTAACGAACTAAGTTCCAGGGTAAATTTTGAAAAGGCAGATGGGTTTGTAGATAAGACACTACCCAGAGATTTCTCCCTCATTTTGTGAGGACTTTATGATCTGAGTTCTGGTTTTCTATAGGCGCAAGCCCCTATAGTTAATTACCCCTCCCGATCATGAGACAGAACTTTCGATTAAGGCTAGTCGTCAATCAGATACATATAGAATACATGTTATCTGGCTTATAGTAGCAGCAATGGATTTAGGTATTGGTAGAAATTTAATTTGGAAATTGAGAATTTGAAGGTTCATATGTTTGAAATTTGGGTTGAGAGATTTGAGATTTAAAATTGGAATTTTCACCATCTGGAACATAAAGCGGATGGTGGGGGAATGGATGATAGACCCGATCAAGATCCCATGGTTCCGTCGTCCCGGGCCATCATGGTCCCTGGTCTACTAAGTCAGAGGAGGTAGTCGACCCAACCTGACAGAAGGATCCTTGTCGGCAGCCATGGGTTGCTTCGTCCAAGGGAACCTTGTAGACGGGGTTGAATGTTTGTCTAAGGGGACAAATTTGAATACACCTTAGCTGACAGAGGGCTTTGTGCCCTATCAATCATATCCTATTGATTCATTTCTCAAGGATTTAATGCCACTAAGGAGCGTATTAGCTCTGGCCATAACCGCTATCCGTGGTGCCATTTGGCGATAAAACCACTCGGTTCAGAGGGCCCCGGGTCATAACCGTTTACCTGTATTGCCATTTTGCGGTGAAACTGCCGGTTAGAGGACACGTACCACGTCCTTACTGGCAAGAGATTATTTGAGAATAGATCCTAGTGATATTTTCGACTAGGCATTTCGCTCTTTGTGAGCTGAAGTTGATTTTAATTTGTCCACCTCGACAAACTGTTGCGGATGGTGGATGAATGTTGCTTTAAGTGATTAATGAGTTTATTTCAATTTTAAATATTTTTGGGATTTTTGGAATTTTGGGTGGCATTTGAAAGCGTTTGGAATGGACTTTGGATAGTTTAGATTTTCTAGCATTTGAATGGAATTTGAAAGTATTTGTGAACCCCTCCGATATAGATAACCAATCAATACGGCCATCATCGGGGTGTTCGGGGTCATTTCTCTTTATGAATTGAACCTTATGAACTCTATCGGACTGTCGACAGAGGATCGTGTTTCGTAGGCTTTATGCCATTGATAGTGAATTCTCATTGTTATAGGCATTGAAGGCCTAATATGAATGTGTTAAGAAAAATATAACGGTCGCCACAACCGTATATTTGTTTATTGGTTTGAACCCTGTCGACTTCTATTGAACCGTATAGAAGGATTAGGATCGAACTTGAATTCACTTGTCAACCCGCACAGCATCCCTATACGTCACATGTGTACGAATAACACGCTCGCCGGGGCCCATGCGGGTGTTTGGGAGTATTTTATAATTGAACCTTGTCCACTCCTTTTATCTGCTAAGGAGGATAGGGTTCAAAATTTGATAACCCGCGCAGCGTCCCTAGACGTCACGTGTATTTCTATAACACGCTCGCCGGGGCCCATGCGGGTTGAGAATATATTTCCCCCTTTAGTGTACCTATGTGTATACAATTTATAGTGCACGTGCAGGGGGTATTTTTGGAATATACGCCTTCTGTCTGCTTGTACAGAGGTTGAATATCCGATGGCATAGCAGCTTCTGAATAGAATTGTTCGCTGCTTCGTACAGGTAGACTGTCGTGCACTACTTATTGATTTTTATAGGCGGGTCATAGTGCACTAACTAATCTCCTGCCTCAACCCTTAGGAGCTTGCACTTGTTGTAGTCAATTGGTATTTTGTATGTATATATCATTGTGTGGGTATCAATTTAATTGAAGAGCTTGGGTCACTATAATTTCATCATTCCTTACTCCGATAGTGATTCTCATTTGGATGAATAGGTTCGTTCATTAGTGATTATACTATCATTTGAGGGCCTGATTTTCAACTTGTGTACTTTATCGAACATACACCCTCCATCTGATCTTGATTGAGTAATTATGATTATCAATTAGCGCTTGGATATCACAAATCCCTCTTGCTATTTGATTGCATTTTTATCTGATTCTTTCTTACAAATTGATTGTATTTGGATGACTTTCTCTACATGTCCCTTGTAGTCCATTTAAGACAATTATTCAAGTCGGGCTCAAATCAAGTTCTTCTGGTTGAGCTTTAATTCAAGTTCTCGCCGGTCAAATTACAACTCTTCATTATTTCTTTTAGATTTCAAGTTATGAGCATCTTCAATATTCTCATGGTGATGTCGCGAGCTGATTTATAGTCTACCACCAACACCTCCTTGGAATGTAATATCAGTTACTCATTCTAGAGAGAGAACTTGAATATATTCTGGGTATTTTCAAAGCTAGGTCATAGGAACTGAAAGAGGTGATGCATTATCAGAGGCCTCCTTAGAAGACAAGTCTTTCAAGTCATTTGTCATAGGGATCTTTTGGCAACTGATATCATAACCAGTCTTTATTTCTTCTCTTTGATATAATTCTCCTCTTACTTGAAAGATAGTCAATATGTATGATAAGCTTGGTACCATAGTCATCAACATCTTACTCCATTCGAGATGCTGGTCACAAGCTGATTGTTGTTACTCCCAAGTTCCATATCAAAGCTTGTAGTTAACTTATACATATAAACCATCATTTTCTTTTTATAACTTATGAACCACATTTCAAATGAGAGGCTTTTGATTCAAATCAATCGTCTATTCAATGCCCATTTGAGTCTGAGTCTAGTTTGAGTTTGAGTTCATTTTGCAAGAGTTTCATTCATTTAATGTCTCAATCAAGTCCAAGTTTGCTTTGGTCCAGCTGAAATTCTGGCTTAAGTCCAAATCAAAGTCCCCTGTGGTCTTTGTTGTTCATTCAAGTTAAAGAGATGTCCTCGTGCCGAGTTCAAAGTGTTCAAGTTCACAGATCTTTTGATGTTCAAAAGCATACAAGTTCAATTTCAGGTTCTTGTAGTCTTGTTTGAGTCCAAATTCATTTAAAGTCCTTGCAAGTTCAAGATTGATTTTAGTTCAATAAACATTTTTTTTTATTTGTGTTCAATTGATGTATTAAGTCATTTAGCACTTGTTCAAAAGTCCAAGAACAAGTCCTTCGTCATTCTTGCATGTCATTCAAGTGCAATCAAATCCAAGTCCCAAATTGTTCCTTTGAGTTCAAATGAGATCCAAGTATAGCGTTGCGTTCACCCGAAATTTTGGCAGCCTTCCGGCGTCTCCCCTGTTTAGGGGAAAACTACGGAAAACTGGGCCTTTCCCACCACGCTAAGAAAAGCGTGTATGGTAGGTGCACTCTTTGAGGACATCGTGGCCATGTATTTTTTGATCCCCCACCACGCTAAGTGAAGCGTGTATGGTTATTTTGCAAAAAAAGTATTTTTTGAAAGTATTTTTGCGAGAAAGGTAGTTATTTCCCCGCAAGCGGGTACTTATGGGTATCCCCGCTTTGTCGTACGCATCGCACTGGGCTCCTATCCCACCAAGCTAAGAAAAGCGTGTATAGGCGAGGTTTCCAAGGCGTTACGAACATCAAAAAGGGGATTTTGGTGATTACCCGCTTCGTCGCAAGCGTCGTGACGCACTCCCTCCCACCACGCAAAGAAAAGCGTGTATTGGTGGTCGTTTTGTCTCGATGAATGTGTTGAAATGGGTTCTCGGAGTTTTAGGGTTTAGAAGTTATTTCTTGGCGGGGTTGACGATGTCGGTTCAAGGATCGAGGGAGAGAGAGTGAACTTCTCTCTTCTTCTTCTTCTTCTTTTTAAGTTAATTATAACTAATTTTGATTAAGAATAATTAGTAATCATTAATAATAATTAATTAATATTAAAATACTAATCATAATTAATTATGTTTAACTATGATTACTTTATAATTATTTGATAACTACTTATAATTAAAAATAAAAAACCATAATCAAATTATGATTAATTTATAATTAATTAATAAGTAATTATAATTAAAAATAAAGAATCATGATTAAATTTTAATTAATTATAATTAATTTATTGTAATAATAATTAATTAAAATTAAAAAAACTAATTATAATTAAATTAATTAATTAAAATTAATCCAACATATACAAAATTTTAACAGGGTTTATACATGATTAATGCTTGACTTGAGCATATTTAATTAGCTCCTAAATCTCCCTCACCTCTGAACAGGCAGATTTACGGGATTTGGCCGGTGTAGCATGCGAAAGGAAGCAAGTTACCATCACGGCAAGTGAACTTCCGTTGTTGCTTTGATCAAAATGTCGTGACTTCAAATCCGACAGGAAGAGAATCGTCGGAGGAGGCGGAGAAGGGTTCGGCCGGTTAGGTATGGATTTCCCTCTCTCTCTCTCTCTCTCTCTCTCTCTCTCTCTCTCTCTCTCTCTCTCTCTCTCTCTCTCTCTCTCTCTCTCTCTCTCTCTCTCTGAGCTCGGGATCAAAGGAGCAAAGGGGATCGGGCAAGAGCTCTGGTCGGGATCCCGGCGTCAAACAGAGAGTTCGACCGAACTCGATGGAGGAAGAGATCGATGGGTAGGTCTCTACAGGATGTGGTTCGGATGTGGAGTTCCGAATAAGAGTTCGGTTGAAGGCGTCGGAGCAGCCGAGAGGGAGAGTAGGGAGCAGCGACATGATTGAGTGGATTCGGACGAGAGTCGGGGAGAGGAAGACGGGAGGAGGTTCTGAGACGGAAGAGATCGGGAGCTTGTTCGGCTATGGAGGTCGGTCGGGAGAGAGCAGGAGTTCAAGATTCTCGTGTGTGGAGTTGGAGCCTTCAGTTGGTGCGATATTTAACGACCTTAATGGGTAATGATCGAGGCGAGATGCAGGATTCATGGGAGGCGACGCGAACGGCGCCGAATGCACAGTAACCCGGCAAAATTCCTTGCGGGATTTACGGGATCTCTTCGATCGAACGAGGTATGTAGATTTTTTTCTTTTGGTTATTACATAGAGGTCAACATCACCATAGTACGCATTGGGTTTGGAGACCCAAACTGCATGATTTACAGCATAGATCACATGCATTGCATTCTACTTTCCATAAGAAGGAACCCAAACATGGTTGGGTTCCTAAATTTAACATTTGATAATTTTACTGGAGTGCTCTTACAAAAGGCCTCTTGAGAGGATGTGGTACATTGGCAGCGGATGCTCTAAACATATTACTAGAGATGCCAATTAATTCATTTTGCTGGAGACCAGGACAGGAGGCAAGGTTACTCTTGGAGACAACACCACCAGGAAGGTGCTAGGAGTAGGTATAATTGGTAATTCCAAGAATCTTGTGATTGAAAATATTTTGCTGGTAGATGGATTGAAACACAACTTGCTCAGCATTAGTCAGCTTTACCATAAGGGCTTCATCATAAATGTTTTGGCAAATTCATGCATTATAAGCTTAAATAACAACACTGTTTTGTAGGGAAAGCAGATCAACAACGTTTACATGCTTGATTTAAATAACATTGAAAGTGCTACTTCATTTTGTTTAAAAACTGATGTTGATAACTCATGATTGTGGCACAGGAGATTATGTCATGTTAGTATGAAAACCTTTAAGAAAATGACCCAAACAGACCTAGTCAGAGGTGCCCCCAAACTTAAGTTTTCAAAAGACCACCTTTGTGATGCATACCAATTAGGAAAGTAAGTCCACTCCACTTTTGACCCCTTTAAGGAAATTAGCACCTCTAGACCATTAGAAGTCCTTCACATGGATTTGTTTGGAACCATTAACACTGCCAGCATGGGAGAGAAAGTCTATGGTTTTGTGATTGTCGATGACTACTCAAGGTTCACTTGGATTAGATTTTTGTCACACAAAAATGTGTCTTTTGAGGAGTTTAGAGCCTTTTTTACTTGGATTCAGAAAAAGCTAGGTTGTGAGATCTTAACCATCCATAGTGACCATGGGGGAGAGTTTGAAAATGAGAGATTTGGAGATTTTTATGAGGACAAGGGGATTAGCCATAACTTCTCAGCTCCTAGGACCCCTCATTAGAACGGGTTATCTGAAAGGAAGAACATCACCTTAGTGGAAGCTGCTAGAGCCATGCTTATTAAGTATTCACTTCCAAAATACTTTTGGGCTGAAGTGGTTAACACAAGTTGTTATGTATTGAATAGGGTGAATGTTAGAGTCAAATTAGATAAGACACCCTATCAGATCCTTAATGGTAGGACACCTAATCTTTCCCACCTTCATGTCTTTGGTTGTATGGTTTTCATTCACAATAATGGAAAATCTCATTTAGGATAATTTGACCCAAAATATGATGAAGGAGAGTTCTTAGGATATTCAAGTGTTGGGAAGTCTTTTAGGGTGTTTAATAAGAGAATTTTGGTGGTGGAAGAAACTACTCATGTAGTGTTTGATGAGTCTGATCCTAGAAAGCCTAGAGTTGAGGATGATGATGATGTTGGAGAGATTATCACTGGAGTAGAAAATTTATAGAAGAGGGTAGAGCACTAGAACACTGAAGGAGTAGGAGAGGTTATCCAAGGAGTAGAAAATGTAGATCTGGAGGAAAGGGTTGAACCTTCACACACTTTGTCTAGAGATTGGAGATACTCTTCGAGTCACCCTAATGATATGATATTAGGATACCCTTCTGATGGAGTTAGGACTAGACATGGACTTAGGAAGGAAGTGAACCACTCTGCATTTTTCTCAATGACTGAACCCACCAACATAAACCAAGTCCTTTCTGATGAGTTTTGGATCTTAGCAATGCAGGAGGAGTTGAACCAAATTATTAGGAATGATGTTTGGGAGCTTGTAGAAAGACCTAAGGGATATAGTGTGGTTAGAACCAAGTGGGTCTTTAAGAATAAGGTGAATGATTCAAGTGTGGTGGTTAGGAATAAGGCAACATTGGTGATTAAGGGGTACAACCAAATTGAAGGGATAGATTTTGAGGAGATCTTTGCCCCTGTAGCAATATTGGAAGCCATTAGAGAGCTATTACCCTTTGCCTGCTATATGGGATTTAAGTTTTTTCAAATGGACGTTAAGAGTGCCTTTTTAAATCTGATAATAAAAGAGAATGTGTTTATAGAAGAACCCCCAAGCTTTGAGAGTTCCAAATTTTCAAATCATGTTTTCAAATTATAAAAGGCCTTATATGAATTAAAGCACGCATCTAGAGCTTGGTATGAGAGGCTTAGCACATTCCTACTAGAGAGGGATTTGTTTAAGGGGAGCGTAGACACCACCCTTTTTCTGAGGAGAGTAGGAGATAATTTACTCATTATTCAAATTATGTGGATGATATACTTTTTGGATCTTCTGATAAAAGATTATGCAATGATTTTTCTAATATAATGAGTAAAGAGTTTGAGATGAGTATGATGAGAGAGTTATCCTTCTTTTTGGGATTTAGCATAAGATAATTAGATGATGGAACCTTTCTAAATCAATTAAAATACATAAAGGACATTTGCAGAAGTATGAGATTGATAAAGCCAAGCCAATTAAGACTCAAATGACCTCTAGTGTTCAGTTGGATAAGGACTCAAGTGGTAAATCTGTTGATCAGAAGAAGTATAGGGAGATGATTGGATCTTTACTTTACCTAACAGCTAGCCGACCTGATATAATATTTAGTGTTTGTCTTTATGCTAATTTTAAGCTGACCCTATGGAATCCCACCTGACAGCAGTTAAGAGAATTTTTAGATACCTTTTAGGGACCCAAAACTTAGGAATCTGGTACCCTAGGCACAACACTTCTTTTGAGATTATTGGATATTCTGATTCTAATTTTATAGAATGTAAGGTGGATAGAAAAAGCACTTCTGGAACTTGCCAATTCATTGGACAATCTTTAGTCTCCTATTCTAGTAAAAAGCAAAACTCTTTTGCTCTTTCCACTGCTGAAGTTGAGTACATTGCTTTAGGAAGTTGTGTGGCCCAAGTCCTTTGGTTAAAACAACAAGTATTCGATTTAGGATTACCTGTAGGCACCATCTCTATTCTTTGTGACAACACTAGTGCCATCTGTATTTTTAGGAATCCTATCCAACATTTAAGGACTAAGCAAATTGACATAAGACATCACTTTATTAGAGACCATGCGACTAAGGGAGACATTGAGTTACATCGTGTGACGACTGAGAATCAACTGGCTGACATATTTACTAAATCACTGGCCTTCGACACTTTCAGCAATTTAAAGACCAGATTGGGTGTGATTGACATTAATGCATGAACTTGATCTCTACTGATGTTTTATCTACTGATTTCTTTACTGTATTTTTCTAGTTGTTTTTTATTTAGTTAGTTTTTGTTCAGTTTTGGTTCTTTATTTTTCATATGTCTTGCTTTATTTTTCCTTTTCAAACCATCGCTGAATTGATATCTTATGACTTATTTTTTATTTTGAAAATTTGTAATTAATATTTTACATCTCTTAATCTACTAAAGGGTAAAAAACACCGTTGATTTTATCTCTTTCTCTAACCTATTTTGATTGTAAAAATTTCTTTTCTAATAAAAAGTCTATCTCAAATTAACAACTAAATTTTGTAATTGAGATCTTTTCTACCTTGCTACAGTAATCTAGCTTATACTATAATAATCAAAGTTTTTATGATACTTCAAGATTTCTTGTTATCGTGTCAATGCATCTCTCACAAGATTTTTGATTCTGTTTTATGGATTGTTCTTCCCTATATTAGAGAGTGAGTTTTTCTTCTCTAATATCTGGAAGATATACTCACAACTAAGAATATTTAAGAGTTTTTGGAAAGGAATCTAGCTTGCAAAAATAATGAAAAAAAAGTGGTCAATGATACAAAAAATAAAAGATGCGCAATGAAGTCAAATTGAATATATATATATATATACACACACACACACAAACACACTTACACACACACACACACACAAAGTGTATCAAAAATTAAAAGATGCGCAAAGTGCGCCATTCAATGGACAAGAGACATAAAATGAGCCTATCAAAAAGCAAGCTATTTTCCTTTCCTCAAACTCTTAAAACTTAGAACATTTCATGTATCACTTGAGATTTTCAAAGACGTGATTTCGAATTTCATGATTGTAACAAACTGCTTTGCTATATTATTTTATAAGATATGTTTTAGAAACCAAACCTTAATTAGATCTCTTTTTCTTATTCAAATGTTTTTATGAGTTAGGCCTTTTGATTTCAAAAGAAGATTTTGCCATAAAAAAGTCCGAGCTTAAGGTTAACATGATTAGATATTTTACCATTTTTTTGGATTTTTTAGATTGTTAACTCAATAACTTACAAATTTTTAAAATTAATCACATGGAGACTATATCACGTTCATGTCTTGATTAAAAAAAAAATCATTGTTTTTGTTTTATCATTATTTTTTTTATGATCTTATTAGTTTAGTTACTTTAGTTTGAATTTAGTTTCCCCCTCCTTTTTGTGATGTCAAAAGGGGGAGTAGTTTGATGTATCTTGTACTTTAAATTTTGGAACTTAGTGAACTGCTTTTTCGTCACATTATTTTTATAGAATTATCATAACAACTTGAAATTCTTTGTTTGTGTTTGCCATCATCAAAAAGGGGGAGATTGTTGTAAATCTGATATTATGGATTAGACTTTTGATGATAAAAAATATTCATTTTTTTTTACGACTGCCATGCCTACTAATTTTTTTAGGTCCACAAGATCGAATGCAACTCAAGCCAGCTCAAGATCAGATAGATTTATGTTGATTCAAGTCTGTATTTTTTCCTTTCTTGAGTCAATTATAAAAGTGGTTTGTAATGCTAAGTAATCTTATACACAAACACTTGAGAGATTTTTTTAAGTTTTTCTATTTTGAGTATATCAGCCTGGATGATGTTCATATCAGTCAGGACCATCCAACTAAAAACAAAAACCCTAATTAGGGCATCCTGGTTAAGTAGTCATCATTAAGCAAATTATCCAGGACGATACTTGTATCGGCCAGGATGATAGGATCAAATCAGAAAGAATTAGCAACCATGATCAATTTAGGTATTCTTTATTTTAAATTATCAGCAAGGATAATCTATACATTGTCCTGGACAATACAACATAATTATGCCTAAATTAATCTGGCAATTATGAAAAGCAATTAAAGCTGATTGATATGATTACATCGACTGGGCTGATCAAAGAATTGGCCGAGATGATGTCCTGGATGATTGACATCAGCCAGCATCTATTCCGGGCAATGTTCAAGATAATTGTACTAAGTTTTGAACTAATCGACCAGGACGATATTGTATTAGCCTGGACAATATAACCAATTTTCTTCTGATCGTCCCAAATCATCCCGACTAATTGAGCTTATTTTATACTAATCGGCCAGGATGATATTCCTATCATCCTGGATGATAAATTCGGTTATTAAAATTCTATTTAAAGGACCCAAATTTTCTCATGCAACAAGATCTTTTATTGTTGTCTTGACCTGAAAGAGCCTAGAGTAATGAGAGAGAGAGGATTTTGTGAGAAGAAGTTTGTGAGGGGGATTCACAAGGGTTGCTCCAAGCATTGTTCTACTTCTTCTTCCACTAGAGTCTTTTATCCTTGGAAGGGTTGGGAGAGGTAAGCTTCAGCAATCGATCGAGTTTCTCTGTCTGCTTCAAGATGAAGCAAAAGTAGTCAAGGTTCTCTGCCTGCTTCAGGACGAAGAAAAAGCAGTTGGGTTCTCGGCCTTGCCGGGGTTGGAAAAAAGGAGGTTTTGTAAGAGCTTCTCCGCCTTGCTGTGGGAGAAAAAGGAGAGTCACTTATGTAGTGCAATACTCGGAGGGCACCTCCAGGGAGTGGATGTAGGTCGAGTTGACCGAACCACTATAAATCTCTGTGTTCTATTTCTCTACTTCCACGTTTATTTATTTTTTCGTACTTTGATTTCTATTGTGATTTGGTTTTAAGTTTTGTTGTACTTTGCTTAAGAATTTTTAAAAGACCAATTCACCCCGCTCTCTTGGTTAGCCTCGGGCTAGTTCTTAAGGGCTTAAAATCCCTAATGAACTTTTACTAAGGATGGTAATAGGTCTATTGTGTGGGGTTCTTGGCATAATTTTTCTGGGACTTTGGAAGAAGGTAAATTAGGGTTCAAAACTTTTATGGATATGATTACGACTTTTAATCATAAATTGTGTTTTTTTTTAGAGCAAAAAAAGTTTATGGGCTAAATTTATGGAGTTTAAGTACTCTGCTGGTAAGCATCCTTTGAACCGCGTCTTTAAACAAGGTGATTCCATCAATTGGAAAAGATTATGGAATATTAAGTGGGAAGCTGAAGAGTTTATTCAGTGGGATTTGGGAGCTGGTGGTATTTACTTTTGGCAAGATAAGTGGGTTGGTAATTTTTCCATTAATAATCGGTTACACACTACTCCATTTCTACTTGCAAGGTGAAGGACTTTATTTTTAATGAGGGCTAGAACATTGATTTTTTATGGAATTTTGTTCTTGATTTTATTATCACATTAATTTGTAAAATTACTATTCACACGGAAAGTGAAGACTGCATTTTGTTCAATTGTTATAATGATTTAAACTTTAACACTAAACATGTTTGGCATACTATTAAACATCCTCTGCCTAGGAACTATATTAATAATTCTTATTGGCATGTGTGCATTCCTCCCACTTATTCTTTTCTTATTTGGAGGATTTTGAATAATTATATTCTTGTGGATTCTATTGTTATTAGAAAAGGTTTTTATATTATTTCTAAATGCCAATGTTGTTATCACAATGAAAATATTATTCATGTTTTTTATCAAGGCTCTATTATTATGAAAGTCTGGAAATATTTCGATAACCTGTTTAAAGACTTTACTACTTATCATTTCAACACTATAGCTGAGGTTTTTAAGGAATGGTTTATTACTACTAAAGGCCACATTCACAACATTCTTCCTGTTATGATCTGTTGGTTTATTTGGAGTAGTAGGAATGATTCCAAACATGAGAATATTAAAATGGAGGCTACTACTGTTATCTCTAAGGTGAAGTTTAAAATTAATCAACTTTTTGTTGTGAAACTTTTAAAAGTTGATTCTTTTAAAGGTTATTAGCACTTAGCTATCAAGTTTGGTGTTAGTCTTATTCCCCCTACTACTTGTAGTAGTTATAGAGCTATTTACTGGATGAAACTTGAGGGGGATGCTTTAAACTTAAAACTGATGTTTCTAAAAACATTAATGTTGTGGGTTGTGGTGGTATCATTCGTGACTCCAAGGTAGGGTTATTATGGCTTTTGTAGGTCCTTCTAATGTTACTACTGCTTTTCAAGCTAAGCTTTAAAGTCATTTATTTGGGATCCAATTAACCATCTCTCTTGGTATTACTAAGTTATGGATTGAATTTGATGCTTTGCTTATCATTCGTTATGTTAATGGTAACATTTCTTCAAATATGAACAATTTTTATAGGATTAGAGATACTAAATATGCCCTCTCTCACATTAATTTTAAACTCACTCAAATTTTAAGAGAGAGGAATACTGCTGCGGATTCTTTTGCTAAGTTGTGCTGCACTTTAAGTAACTTCATTGATTACAATGAGCTTACCCTTCCAAAAGAGACCAAAGGGCTTTCTAGACTTGATCGGATGGGGCTTCCTTACATTTGTTCCCATTAGCTTTTTGTTGTTTGTTTTGATGAGGTTTTTCCTTAAGATCATATATTCGGTCAGGTGTGGCTTCTCTGCCAGGTTTAAATTCTTAAGGCCTGGTCCTTTCTCTATTTTTTGTATGAATATTAGCTTCATAGCAGAAATCTGGTATGTTTTTAATTGCCATGTTCAGAGGTGGGTTGAAGATGGTAATTGTAGTCTTGGGAACTTATTTTTCACTATTGGTACTATTCATGATTCTAATTCTACTGGTTATTGAGATCCCTCTTTGTATGATTGGATCATTGTTATGCTGAGTATTATTTATAATACTTTTGCTAGCTTTCATCAATCCTCTATTGATGAGATTATTGTTCTGGACACTACCTTATTCTCTGAGGATATTTTGAGTTATGCTTCCTACTCTCATTCTAACACGAATGACTTCTTCGTGTACTAGATGAATTTTTTTTATTGCAACTGGTTTTGGGTATCCAGTAATTTTATTTTCATTTTTTATGGCATTGTGGGTGTTGTGAATCTGGTGAATGCTAGAGATAAAGCTTTGTTGAAGGATGAGTTGATGGCTTACTGGCTTTTGGCTGTCTTTACGTTAAGGGGTTTAATATTAATGGTGCTAAAGAGAGCTATATTAGCCTTTTTTTTGTGTTCATGAGAAAAGTTTATCTGACCAACTATTTACATTCTCGGGTTACTAGCATTTGGGATTTTAATAGGCATAAGGGTATCATTTCCTTTTCAATCTTATTTGTTGATTGGGTGCTTAATATGGATCAGAGGATTGTGGGGAGCATTTTTATGAAGTTTTTGTTGCTATAGGAGATTGGGAACTATATTTGCACCATGTTGATTATTTTGATCTCTAATTTGGTGATTGTTTCCAAGCCTTTCACGACCTTGGTTGGTGTTTATTTGGTTACTGAGAACTGCCCGATCACTGTTAAGCATTTTTTTCTCCTCCAGGTTGTGTTATTCCAGGTCTTGGGTAAAACCAATATTAGTAATTCCTGGATCTATATGTTTTGTACTTTGAAGTTGTGTTGCAGTACCTTTGTGTCTTTTAATTATACTGTGGCTGAGGATTTTGCACTCTTGGTTGGGTTTGATAATAATCTGCCCCTTTTATATCTGTTTGGGTTAAATATCCATTTTTGTCAAATTATCCTTTTTGGTTGGAGTATTTTCTTTGTGCAGATTTGGTCGCTGGAGTTTTGTCTGCACTTCTTTTGCAAGGTTTTTGCGAGTTCCAGAATGGTGAGCTACTCGAAGTTTGATTATTCTTTTTTACAGGAAGATGGTGCTAAATGTCTTTATTTTGATCTTCCTTTTTGGGTGCTATTTATTTGCAGCCCTAGATTATTTTTAGGTTATTTTATAATTCATAGTATTGGGAACCACCGGCTTGTAGGATTTATTTTGATTTCTCTTGTAGCTCTTTTGAGCATTAGCAAGCTGGAGATTCCTTCTAAGGATCGTGTAACCCCTTTTTTGGTATTAACGCGTAGCCCCTCTGTGGGTTTAACCTAAAAAAATGTATAACTAAATTTTTTTTGAAAGTTATTGTGCAATATATAAATGAAATTTAATATGACAATTCCATAAAAATCCTAAAAATATTATTTATTTGCAACCATAATTGAATTGGCCACCCCAATTGGTAGCGAAAGAAATAAAATCATTATTGATTTTGAGGGAATTATCGTCCTTATGGATGGAATATATAAGGTGAAATACATTGGCAATGATACTAAGCTTTAAATGGTCACTATGTTTGTAGCTCTTCTGAGTATTAACGAGCTGGAGGTTCCTTCTAAGGATCTTGTAACCTCTTTTTTTGATATTAACACGTAGGCCCCTCCGAGGGTTTTAACCAAAAGAAAAATGGTCACTATGTGACTTAAAATATATCCAATGTTAGTCTTATTAGAATACTATGATTCCATAATATTAAAGATGTTAAATTAGAGATGTTGGATAAAGTGCTTCAAATCTAGAGATCCTTACATATGTTAATTTTTATATAAGGTAGGTAGATCTTACCTTCAAATGAGCTCATTGTCTTGCAATTTAATTAATAAAATTTTATATTATCACTCACTTTATTAGATGTGGTATCATTATCTAAATATAAATGATACCCAAAAGATTGAGGGAAGTCTAGAAAGCATTTTTAGGAGCGTATTAATTAATCTAGCTCAATCTTAAATAAAAAATAAAATATGATAATATTAGCTGGCGTTACCCAATAATGAGTTGAATGTACAAAGAGATGCCATCAAAGCTAAGTTCATAATAATATTCTTTATAATTCTCTATATTTATTACACAACTATTACTTCAATGTTAATTTAATGTTGGGGTACAAGTGTTGATAGTCGAAGAAATCCTTCTTGAACAAGAGGAAATAATTATATATATGTTTTTAAAGATCACTTTTTAAAATGGGTAGAAGCCATTCTATTAAAGAAGTTAAAGTGAAAATGAAGTAAACTACTTACATGACCATACCTTTTATAATTTTTGCATACCTAATGAAACTATATATGATAATAGCATGGATTTTAAAAGAATAAAAATTATTAGATTTACTGAATAAAGTAATATTGATTGTTGATATTTCATAAGATAAATCCATCACAAATCCTACTAGTTTATGGTGGATTTGCGACGGAATTGAATTCGCCATTGAAATCCACGCCGCAAAAGTATTTTTGATGGAACGATCCATCGCAAATATTTTGCGTCTGATCCGTTGTATATTGTGATGGATAATCCATTGCAATTTTTTGGGGAAAACCCAATGATGGCCTATATGTTAATATCAAAAATTGAGCACAAGTCCTTAGATTATTCGATAGCTCGCTAATGCTTAAAGATCTAGAATTAAAAAAAAAAACATCCTAAGAGTCAAAGATCCCTTTCTAGTTACAATGCAAAAAAAAAAAAAAAAAAAAAAAAAAAAAAAAAAAAAAAAAAAAAAAAAAAAAAAAAAAAAAAAAAAAAAAAAAAAAAAAAGATAAAAGCTTGGTCGGCAAGAAGCCAAATCCAAAATCAGTTCAAAGTTTAGATAAGCATTCATCACAACAAAAAGGTCTTACTGATTTTATGTAGCCATTACGAACTTCACCTATATGCAAAAGATATCCGAGCAGCTTGATGGTTACTAGTAGCAATAGAAATAACGATTAAGACATTAGACATGCATCAGATGAACCAATCAAAATGATGACACGTAGTTGCAAAGACAGCACATCAATGACTTTAACAAACTTCTGCTAGCTCATTCTATAGTTCTAGATTTTTCTATAATTTCTCTATAAATATCAATCTTTTATCTTGAGATGAATATGAGATTAAACTGAACATTATACATGGTATCAGAGCACGCTATCAATGGCGCAATCCTCCTCCTCTCAGATCGGCGAACCAACTAAAGTGACGACGTAAGGGTTTACAATAAGTACTTCACTCAAATTCGTGATATCCAAAATCCAAAACATAGTACCTACTCAACGGACAAGTGAGAACTACTCAATATGGAAATAACAAATTCTCAAATTGTTGAAACCAAATTGGTTTCTATCGTTTCTTCTTCCGATAGCTAGTCCGCCTGAGAAATGCATTCAGACAAATGAAGGCAGTACCATCTCGAATACAAAAAATATGTTTAATGGATTCTAATTGATTAAAACCTTTCTTCAGCCATTTGATCCACAATATCATCCTCAATTCTGCCATATGTCTTTAATCTGGACTCCTATTCATCAATCTGGATCACAGTTGAATGACGACTACAAGCGATGAATAGATCTCGAGTGATACAGCTCAAGAATGAGTTTCACAATCTTGCAATGAAAACTCAAACAATGACTTAGTATCTCACATAGATCAAGACCATCATCGAACATATATCCACAGCAGGATCTACTATACATGACGAAGATATCATTATGTACATGCTCAATGGGATTCCATACACATACTAAGCATTCAAAATGTTAATCAAAACCAAGTTCCATCCCATAAGCCTTGATGATTTGTATTCTCTTCTCCTTAGTGAATAAATCAACATTCAAACTGATTCGTTGAAGAATTTGTCAATGGAGGAAGCAAGAACGGCACTGTATTCATCTCGAGGAAAAGGACGCAGAGGTAGAGGCAGATTCACACAATCTGGCTCAAGAACTACCTCAAATAGCCTCCCTATATGTCAAATCTATAACAAAAGATGTCACTCTGCTTCAACATGTTGGCAAAAATTAAATCTAAATTACAGTCCTCAGCGTTACACTCAGCAACAACAATTAACTCAAAAAGCCATGATGATCACAAACGATCAAACCAATCAGGATCGTAACTGGATTTAGGTGCATCATCATACTTGACAAATTCTCTAGACAATCTAAATCAACCAAAGTCTTACACTAGAGTAGACAATGTAATAATCAGCGATGGCAGAAACAATTCCAATAGCTCATTTTGGATCAGGCATTTTGCCCACACTCAACAGTAAGCTTCAGTTATCTCAGATACTTCACATTCCTCAAATTTCATATAACTTACATTCAATATATGCTCTCATAAAAGACAATAACATTTTAATCTCATTTGAAACACACGATTTTGTCATAAGGACTTGAAGACACATCAATTCCTTCTCAAGGGACCAAGCTTTAAAGGTTTGTATCCCGTATCAACCTGGAATAAAGAAGCTCTGATTACAACCCATCAATCAAACTCTATCTGGCACAAACAACTTGGACATCCTCACCATTAAGTCCTCAAGATCATCTCCAATAGTCACAAGCAACTTCAAATTCCCACCTCCCAGGTTCTGTGTCATGATTATATCTCGTCCAAATTAAAATCATAAATTAGTTTTCTCTAAATCAAAGACTCGCTCCTCTTAGCCCCTTGCTTTAGTTCCTTATGATGTGTAGGGACCCTCTCGGTTGTATCTTGTCAAGGATTCAAGTATTACACTCTCTTTATAGACGACTTCTCACGGTTTACATGGATGTTCCCAATGACAAACAAATCAGATGTTATACATATTTTCACCAAATTACAAAATATGATTGAAAACCAACTCCGACACAAAATAAAGTGTTTGAGATCAGATGGAGGAACCGAGTATTTGAACTCACACATGAATGCATTCCTCATCAAGCATGACATACAACATCAAACTTCATGTCCATACACACATGAGAAAAATGGTGTGGCTGAATGGAAGCATCAGCACTTGATTGAGACCACTAGAACTTTATTGCATTCCGCTTCTCTACCACTTACCGTATGGCTCGAAGTAGTTCTGACAGCATCATTTTTTATCAACCAATTTCCATCAAAGACAAAAAATAACATATCTCCTCCACAATGTCTATACCATACTCCACTTCATTACTTTGTTCTAAAAATATTTGGATGCCTTTGTTTCCCATGGAAACCACCAAACAAACGACACAAACTTGAACCAAAATCTATCTCTTGTTTTTTTATTGGCTATTTATCCATATTAAAGGGATACAAATGCTATGATCCAAATACTTTCAAAACATACACATCACGGCATGTCACCTTTGATGAAAACATATTCCTGTTCAAAGCAACAAAATCTAATCAACTCCCAAATTCATCACCACTTAGATCTACACATAGTATTCTTCTACCCACATCTCAAATAACTTCTGAAACCTGTTCTATACAATCAACAGATATAACACATACTTCCCACAACTCTCTAGTTCATACAAATAATGCATCAACCTCATCTCAAAGTACTTCAGCTGATGCATCTCAATCCAATCAACTGAATCATTCAAAATATGTTCATCCAATGATCACAAGACTCAAAATAGGATCACTTCGGCTAAAACAAATCCTCGATCTTCTTCATGCCAACACATGTGAGGACAACTCCATCGAACCGGATCCTATGAGCTATATAGAAGTAGTTAAGTCTGCTCACTGGCACAAGGCTATGGCTGAAGAGTTTCTAGCATTACAAAAATAAGGTACATGACATTTAGTACCATTTCTAGAAAATGCATCAATTCTTGGGTGCAAATGGACATACCAAATAAAATGACATTTGAATGGATCAATTGCAAGGTTCAAAGCTCGATTGGTAGCACAAGGCAATAACCAAGAATATTGGGTCAATTATCAAGATACATTCAGTCCTGTGGCTAAATTTCCCATGATTCGAGCTTTAATCATTATAGCTCGATCCAACAAATTACCCATACATCAATAATGTGGTCAATGTATTCCTACATGGTGATCTTGAAGAAGAAATATACATAAAGCAACCAAAAGGGTTTGAAAATACAACCCATCCCAATTATGTGTGCAGACTACATAAAGCATTATGTGGGCTCAAATATGCACCCATGCAATGATTCAAAATGTTTAGTACTCATCTCATTTCTCTCGGTCTTTTGAGTGGCATGGCTAACACCTCTCTATTTATATTTCATCAAAATCAAGTTGAGCTATAGATGGATCACATTCTATTGAAAGGTAACAATCCTATCATGATCGCTCAAATAATCAGTCAAGTAAACCAGAAATTTACAAATGAAATATATGGGAACAATCACAAACTTTCTTGGTATACAAATCACCAAGAATGCTGAGGCTTATTTTATGTCTCAAGCAGCCTCTACAAAGTCCATACTTCAAAATGAAGATCTAGCTCAATGTAAACCGATAGCAACTCCTACATATACTAAATGCATAACAGACATGAAAACAAAATTGGTGTTAGCTTAAGCTCAAGTATATCGTCAAATTATGGGAGCTCTATAATACTTAACCATCACTAGACCTGATATAGCATATGCGGTTAACATGTTGTGTCAACATATATGCATAATCCTAAGCAAGAATATACACACATGCTCAAGAAACTTCTAAGATACATCAAAGGTACATATAATTATGGCATTCCCATTTCAAAAGGACCGCTTCAGCACTATTCCTACTCGGATGCAGACTGGGCAGATGACAAACAAACTAGAAGATCTACAACCGGATATTATACGTTCTTGGGAAATACCATCCTCTCATGGTGTTTAAAGAAGCAACACACGGTTTCTCGTTCTTCAATGGAAGTGGAATACAGAGCATTGGTGGTTGCAACATCAGACATTATTTGGCTGAGAATTCTACTCCAGGATTTAAATATAAAACTGAACAAACCAACCGAATTAAGATGTGATAACACATCAGTCATCACACTAGAAAATAACCTATATTTCATGCTAGAATAAAGCACACTGACATTGATCAACACTTCATTCAAGATCATATAAAATTTCATAATATATGCAAAATTCTAGTTACAACTCAAGATCAACTAGCGAATATTCTAACCAAACCACTATACATAAATTGATTCAGGGAACTACGAAGCAAGGTGACAGATCAATCTGACCCGTCCGCTTAAGGGGGAATGATGCAACAACAGAAATAACGACTAAGACATTAGACGTGCATTAGGATGAACCAATCAAACAATGACATGTAGTTGCAAAGACAGCTCATCAACGACTCTAACAAACTTCTGCAAGCTCATTCTATAGTTCTATATTATTTTGTAATTTCTCTATAAATATCAATCTTGTATCTTGAGATAAATATGAGATTAAACCAAATATTCTAAAATGATCATAACATACATCACCTGCACATGAGAAGTGAAACAATCGACAACAAAAATCAAAAAAAGAAATAGAGCATAGCTGTGCACCATGAAGAGCCCAACAACTATAAGCACCTGCATAAGAGAAAAAAATACAGGAAGCAAAAATGATAGATAAAAAAGAACGAGCCACATAGTTATTACAACAAAACAAGCATGGGAGAACCATAAAGTTGAAATAGCTAGCTAAAGACAGGAAGAAAACAAACAACTCAAAGAATGATAAATTAAAAAGAATCCCAAAACTAACTGAGAGTGAATTACTGAGAAAATCAAATAACAACATAAAAATAACATAAATCACAAAAGAAACCTTAACCAGAGACCCACAAAAGAATTATTAAGAAACCACAAAAGAGTTATAAACCAGAATAGTAAATCAAGCTACGTTATTATGTGAATGTGGGAAATCAAGCTTGTCCTTTCTCACCAAACCTTTTAACACATGTAAATTGGACATGGAACTATAAACCTCATTTCCCTAAAGTGAACCATTTTTTCTTAAAAAGAAAATCAATACAAGAATTACCACTCTAAGGAATGTGCATGATATATGCTTCTAAAAGTATAAAACAAAGAAGCACTATTTCAAACCTTGCCTTAAACAAAATTCACCAAAATTAAAAAGTCAGATTCAATCCAATCATTATAAATACCAAATTGAGAGTAGAGATTAAGGCCTATAAGAAGTCCCAAAGCTTTTACAATAATAACATTAGCATTATTAACTTTGTCAGCAATTGAAAAAATCATATCACGTTTAAAATCTCTAAGAATACCACCACAACCACCATAAGCGTTAGATAAAGAACCATCTACATTATGTTTGAATTGATTAACAGACGGTTTGATCCAACCACACTAAAAAGAGTTATAGTATTACTCTCCTTAGAATAAACTTTTGAAAAAAATTTGACCAGGACAACACATTTAAACTTTTTATGCAGTAAAAGTTTAGCATTAACCAACTGATGGATTTTTAGCCTAAGGCAAATAATGATTCTATCACAGCTCATCTAGATGCCCATATGGTTACTGTTATTTCTTTCCAACCAAAGCAACCAAAAGGCAATTATAGGAGTAAGGGTAGCAATGTGACCAGCATGATGATTGGAACAATAGCTCTCCAAAAGGGAATAACACTTAATCGTATTAGTGTCAAAATTAAAGTCAAAAGCATTCTCTGATCAACCAAAATAAAAACTTTAAAAGGCGCCAAGTGAAAATCGAGCAAACCGTACGAATGACTCCAAATTTTTGCAAAATACTATTAATCTGTCATATATAGCTCTTATAGCACTCCAAAAATCTTTAGAGGAATAATCACCATCTTTAGAATTACTAAAAATCAAAACATCAGGACTATTCAAGACTAGAAAAACCTTTAATATGCTATGAGCCATCAAGACAGGAAGAAAACTAACTAAGCGATTATAATGCCAATTATCATTGCGCAAAAAGTCAAAAACATTCAAATTTGGAACCGAATAGGTGTGAAAAATTGAATCTAAAGACCCAAAACCCAACCAATTTTCTTGCTAAAAGAAAATGTTCCCCTTACCAAGATCCCATTTCATAAAAAGATTCGCCCACCCACTTGATCTTACACAATCTATGCCAAATAGGAGATTGCCGGTTCTTGAAAAAGCAACAAGAGGGGTGATTCAACTTGCATTACTTTCTATTCATATAATTAGCCCAAAGTCAATTATTTAATCTAAACATCTAGCAATGTTTAATAGAAAAACATTTAATCATATCTTTGATGGACACTTCAATCACAGACCCCCTACCCAATAGAACCTTTATAACTAAACCTAGATTTCCAGTGAATTTTCTTAGATACAGAAGATGAACCACAAAAAACTTATTAAAATGTTTTTCCATTCTATCACAGGCCTCCAAAGTAGGATTAATAGTATGAAATAAATATAATGGAAGGAAACAGAGAACACTCTTAATCAAAATTAGAAGGTCATCCAAGGATAGCAACTTAAATTCCCAAGAAGATAAAGGAGCATAAATTGATTGAAAAATCTTATCAAATAGAAAGCTTTTCTTATGAACTTTATAATTAGGAGTCCCTAAATTAAAAATATGAAGTTAAGAATAGAAAAACAAGTAAAGTAGGACATACAATTGATATTTCTCCAAAGCATATCTTTTGTCTATTTCATCTTTGCAGATTGTTGTTAGTTTCCCGTATGCTAAACTGCTGCTTTGCTTCATCTAAGAAATCTTTGACCACCTTTATTAACTGTTAATTTTAGGTGTTTTGAATTGGTTGGTTAGAGGTTTGCTAGCTTATTTCCTTTATCTGCTGATATTCTGGTGCTTACTGGAGTTTGTGGTTTCAAAGATGTATTTTTACTGAGATAAATTTTGGTATTTTTTGTGTTGTTTATATGCATTGGTGTTTATTGTTTATGGCTTCTTCTATGCAGAGTGGTTCCATGTGTTATTTGGAAGGGATGACTTGTGGATTATTTACTTCATTTGTTATTGCTGGTGTAGCTGAGGGCTTGCTGTTCAATGTGGTACTCATGTGGTCATTTAGTGGTTCCTGTATGCTTTTCATGTCTATTTCAGTTGGGCTGTTTTTTGGGGTTTAGGCTCCTTTCCTACCTTAGATTTTCTTTGCTTTCCTTTTGAATCTTATTTTTGGATATGGTCCTCTATATGTTATACTTGGTGCTATTGATTGTAGCTCTTGCAGTCACAGTGGGCCAAGAATTCCTTTTAAGAACATTCTATTTTTACTTTTGATGACGTAAAATTCCGCCCATAAATTAGCTTTTGGTTTAAAAAAAAGCACACCCACGTCGCCAAGAGGGTAATCTACAAATTGTGGGTCACAGAAGACGATTGCAACCAAAGTTGACATATTAATCAGAAATGAAGGCAAGCTAGTTTGGGTTAATCAATAATAATTTGTAATCAGATGCCTCCAATGACACACACGGTCACAAAATATTGAAAGCATTGACTGAATGCGATGGCAGCTCACAATTCTGGATACAAATAAACAATAATTTTATAGTATTTTTATCGAATAGACATATTAAATTTCATTTTATATATTTTTTTTGGTTAAAAACCGCATAGGGGCCTACGTGTTAATTTCAAAAAAGAGGTTACAAAGTCCTAAAAAGGATCCACTAGCTCGCTAATGCTCGAATGAGCTACAAATAAAAAGTAAAAAAGACCTATGAGCCTGTGGTTCCTTAACCTAAAATTACAATAAGCTCAAAGAAAATGAGTAGGGCTGAAATCTCTCAGCACCCAAAAATTAAAGCTCAAAAGATAATCGTTCAATATCAGCTTCCTGCAAAAAAGGAGAAACAAAAAGGAAAGAAGGACAAAAAGGAACCAAAAAAGAATTACCTGAAATTCTAAGCAGATCATGAAGATAAGAGTGGAATTAAACCTGCAAGGAACTCTCCAAAAAACCAAATTAGAAGAGAAAAAGTTTAATGCAACAGTGAGAAAGAGCAGACAATAGACGACAAAGGCCTTGATTCGATTACAGAAAGATTTGTTGCACAAAGACACAGAATTTTTCCACTGGCAACACAGTTCAAGAATTATACAAAGATTCCCCAGCTGCAGCATACAAAATATGTAATTCACACAAGTAAACTGCATAGGATTTAAGCAAAGACGCATCTGGATACAAAATCTGCAATTCACACAAGTAAATTGCAAATGATTCAAGCAAAAATGCATATGGATAGGTAGAAAACCAGAACCAGATAAATGGATAGCACGGTAAGGAAATATATTAGTCCATAAAATCAACAGCTGCCAGTAAACTGAAGTGAAATAAATTAACAGGGAAGTAAAAATAAGAGCAGAGAACAAAGTGCAGGTGAAGAAGGTGTTAAAATAGTTGCTATTTGCATGCTTTACATTTTTGCAACTTGTATAGTTTTGATGATTCCAAACATTATTGTTCAAATGTGTAGTTATCTTCTAATAATTTTAGAAGATTTGTATTTGCTCTTGTGTATACTAACATTTCAGGAAAAACGAACTCCAGACTACGAAGTGTTTGAATAGTTGCTATTTGAATGAGTTATATTTGTGCAACTTATGTAGTTTTGATGATTCCAAACATTATTGTTCAGATGTATAGTTATCTCCTAACAATTTTAGAAGATTTGCACTTGCTCTTGTGTGTACTAACATTTCAGGAAAATCAGACTCCAAACTACGAAAACTTCAAATCAAATTCAACATATGATATTTTGTTTATTTGAAGTTTGTCTTTTCTTTGAATTAATTTTGAAAGGGAGTGATTGTAATTGAGTGAATAAAATCTCACACACACAAATTAGGAGATCATGAAATTCTATACTGATCGTACAGGATGATATTTATCGTACTGGACGATCTGTCAGTTATCTCCTATAGATCACTTGGAACGAATAGGAACTTGCTTTGAAAAATTTTTCTAAGTCCTATTCGTCCAGGACGAATTTTAATATCGTCCCGGACGATAGGTTCTCTGTAAACATTTCGTCCAGATGAATTTTACCATCGTACTGGGCGACCAGTCCTCTGGAAAAATTTCGTCCAGACGAAAATAAATATCGTACCGGACGAACAGCTCTCTGGAAAATTTTCGTCCAGACGAAACCAAATTATCGTCCCCGGCGATTGGCTCTCTGGAAAATTTTCGTCCAGACGAAATAAATAATCGTCCAGGACGATCGGCTCTCTGGAAAATTTTCGTCCAGACGAACATATTTTCGTCCAAACGATGAACCGACTTAGGACAGTTTTCAGCAGTTTCTAGAACCGACCTTGTAATAACCGTTCGTACTGGACGAACCTAGTTCGTACAGGACGATCAGCTGTACGAAGTCATTTCGTACACATATACAAATTGGGTCGTTTCAGATCGTTTAAGTAAAATCGTCCAGGACGATCCAGGATCGTACGGGACGATCCACTGCGTATAGAATTGAAAATTTGCAGTTTTTGGGCGGTTTTTCATGTCTTTTGTATAAATACTTCAAATTAGACTGCCACCCAATCTTTTTGTCATTTGATCTTTGTGCCTATTGAGAGAATAGCCAAGGAGAGAGTGGAAGAGAGCTTTCAAAGGAGGATTCCTACCATTGGAGCGAGAATGCTTCACTTGGATTGCAAAGGTAAGAATCTCTACTTGTGAAATTGGATTTCTTCACTTTTTTCTTTCTTCCTTCTAGATTCTTGTGAGAAGATCATTCAAGAAGGTCCGGTTCTCTGCCGACACTTGGAGAGTGTGAAAAGGACGAGGGTTCTCTGCCTACACTAGGAGAGTGTAAAAGGAAGAAGGTTCTCTGCCTACACTTGGAGAGTGTGAACAGCCGTAGGGTTCTCTGCCCACACTAGGAGAGTGTGAAAGGACGACGGTTCTCTGCCCGCACTAGGAGAGTGTAAAAGGACGACGGTTCTCTGCCAGCACTATGGATTGTGTAAAAGGACGACGGTTCTCTGCCGCACCAGGTAGTGGTGAAAAGAGGGTTTTGTACAGGCTTCTCCGCCTTGCTGTGGGTGCTAAAGGAGAGTCACTTTGTGGTATTAGTGCAATACTCCGAGGGTGCCTCTGAGGAGTGGATGTAGGTCTGGTTATAGACCGAACCACTATAAATCTGGTGTCATTTACTTTATTGCTTTTACGTTTCCGCATTTTAAATTTCAGTTTTAACAACTCTGTGGTTGAAAAACATTTTTCTACAAACTTTAAAAGAAAATTTTATTTCGGTTCAACTTTAATTTTAAGAGGGTTTAAAATTTTTTAAAACTACCAATTCACCCCCCTCTTGGTAGCCGTGGGACATTTACTTAGGCTTAACAACCTAATTACTAGACTCAACAAGTGGTATCAGAGTATTGTTTCAAAATCATAAGTTTGAACTACTTTTTGATTAACGTAGATGGCTACATTTGGAAACCGAAACACACCTGAGGGTTACTCTATCACTAGACCTCCACTGTTTGACAATATTCCTTTTGATTTTTGGAAAACACGCATGTCTACTTTCTTACAGTCACTTGATTATCGCATGTGGATGTTAGTCCAGGAAGGTTACACAAAACCAACTAGATTAGTTGATGGAAATTAGGGTAGATACACCCTATGCAGATTGGACTATAGAAGAACGTGACTTAGCACAATTAAATACAAAATGTTTAAATAGTTTCTTTTGTGCTTTAAAATCTGAAGACTACATGCGAGTTTCCACTTGTAAAAGCGGAAAAGACATATGGGATAGACTTTGTATTACTTATGAAGGGACAAATGAGGTTAAGCAATCAAGACTCAATATCTTGTTACATGACTACGAATTATTTCGCATGAAACCTAATGAATCTATATCTGACATGTACACAAGATTCACTCAAATTGTCACCTCTTTGCATGCACTTGGTAGGGAATTAACTAATGCTGAAATGGTTAATAAGATTCTTCGTTGTTTACCTACTGCATACGATGCTAAAATTACTGCAATTACAGAGTCAAAAGATCTGAACATTTATTCTATTGACAATCTTCTTGGTTCACTCATTGCTTACGAGCAAGGAGTAAGTCAAAGAAAGATTGATGCAGGTGAACCAAGAAAGGACAAGAATATTGCACTAAATGTGGAAGAGTCAGAAAGTGAACACTCACAACCTGAGGATGAAGATGATATAGCACTGATGACTAGACAATTCAAAAGCTTTTTAAAGAGGAAGCAGAAGAGACGCCAGCAATGGAATAGAGGTAAGTATAACAGAAATGGCAAGGTTTCTAATGAAGTGATTTGTTATGAATGCAGGAAACCAGGTCATATAAAGACTGATTGTCCAAAACTCAAAGCCACTCCTAGCAAGGAGAAGGTAGAGGAGAAACCAATGGTAAAGAAGGGCAAGAAGAAGTTTCAAAAGGCTTTTTGGGCGGACTCAGCTTCAGACTCATCTGAGACTGAAAAAGAAGAAGAAGTCACCAACCTTTGCTTGATGGCAGATAAAGCTGAACAATCAGATCAAGAAGAGGTATGTGATTTAACTTATAATGAATTGTTTGAAGTTTCTGAACACATGCATGATGCATATAGGAAAACGAAAAAGATGCATGCTAGTTTAGTTTTAGAATTGGAAGAGCTTAATAAGGAACACGAAATCCTTAGGAAAGATCATGCTTTAATTGATAGCAACCACATGAAACTACTTGATGAATATGATGACTTGAATAAAAATTTTGAGAATTTAAAATCATCCTATGCTGAACTTGAAAAAGAATTTGAGAAATTTAAGGATGAATCTGAGCACAAGACATATAGAGTCAATTATACAAATCGAATCTTGGAGGAAATGAATTCATTTTACAAACTTACTATAAGAGCTCTCGAGGATAATAGGAACCCCCCTAAACTTGAAGATTTTACAAATCCTAAGTATTATCCTAAATTCATGAAATCCCTTAGAAGACAATCATATGAGAGAAAACATAGGAATATTTTTCCTAATGTTAAATGTAACAATTGTGGATTTTTGGGACATATATCTCACACCTGCACTTTAAAGATGAAACCTAATTTGGTGTGGAGAACTAAGATGCATAAACCTAGACATATCACACATGCATCTGATTATAAATTTCATAAAGGTGAACCCAAACTAGTTTGGGTTCCCAGGTCTAACATTTGAGAATTTTGCAGGTATACTCTCACACAAGACCTCGTGAGAGTATATGGTACCTGGACAGCGGATGTTCTAAGCACATGACTGGAGATACTGCTCAATTCATAACGCTGGAAGCCAGGAGTGGAGGCAAGGTTACACTTGGAGATAATACCACAAAGAAAGTGGTTGGATCAGGTATGATTGGAAATTTGAAAAACTTTTTCATAGATAATGTTTTATTAGTTGAAGGCTTAAAACATAATTTGCTTAGCATAAGTCAGCTATGTGATAAGGGCTATAATGTAAAATTTTTACCTACTAGCTGCATAATTAGCCTAAATGGAAAAATTGTTTTAAATGGAAAAAGGGTGAACAATGTTTACATGCTAGATTTAAATTGTATTCAATCTCCTACTGCTTTTTGTTTGAAAACTGTTTCTGATGAATCATGGCTTTGGCATAGGAGACTTTGTCATTCTAGTATGAAAAATCTTAGAAAAATTACCCAAAAGAATTTGGTGAGAGGAATACCTAAACTAGACTTTACTAAGGACCATCTGTGTGATGCATGTCAATTAGGAAAACAAGTGAAGTCCTCTTTTAAGTCCATTAAAGATCTTAGGACCAGTAAACCTTTAGAAATTCTACACATGGATCTTTTTGGACCAGTAAGCACTGTTAGTCTAGGAGGAAAGGTATATGGATTTGTTATAGTAGATGATTTTTCAAGATTCACCTGGGTTAAATTTCTTTTTCATAAGAGTGAATCATTTGAGGAATTCAGAAATTTTTCAACTTGGATACAAAGAAAACTAGGATGTGAAATAATTTCTATACAAAGTGATCATGGAGGAGAATTTGAAAATGAAAGATTTGAAGATTTCTGTAAAGAAAAGGGGATTGATCACAATTTTTCTGCACCTAGAACTCCTCAACAAAATGGAGTAGTTGAAAGAAAGAACAGAACATTAATAGAAGCCGCCCGAGCAATGTTAGCAGAATACTCACTTCCTAGATATTTTTGGGCTGAGGCGGTTAGCACTGCATGCTATGTTCTGAATAGGGTGAATGTGAGATCAAATTTGAATAAAACACCCTATGAGTTGCTAAAAGGAAGAACACCAAATTTGTCTCATTTGCATGTATTTGGTTGCAAGGTGTTCATACATAATAATGGAAAATCTGCCTTAGGAAAATTTGATCCAAAATCAGATGAAGGAATTTTTGTTGGATATTCAAGTGTTGGAAAATCTTATAGAGTATTCAACAAAAGAACTTTAGTCATTGAAGAAACCACACATGTTGTTTTTGATGAAAATGGAAACATGGAAGAGCCAAAAGTTGTTGAAGAAGAAATTGAAGAAAACTCCCAAAAGATTGATAGATTAAATTTGGAAGAAAATGTGGAAGAAAATTTAGAAAGAGAAGACCCTTTGCCTAGAGATTTGAGATTTTCTAAAAACCACCCAAAGGAATTAATCATAGGTGAACCAAGTGAGGGTGTTAGAACTAGGCGTGGATTAAACAAGGAAGTCAATCATTCAGCCTTTATTTCAACTGTTGAACCCACTAACATTGATCAAGCACTTTCAGATGAATTTTGGATATTGGCCATGCAAGAAGAGTTGAATCAATTTGTAAGAAATAAAGTTTGGGAACTAACTACAAGGCCAAAAGATCAAAGTGTTGTTGGAACCAAGTGGGTGTTCAAAAATAAAATGAATGACTCAGGAGTAGTCATTAGAAATAAGGCTAGATTAGTAGCTAAGGGGTATAATCAAATTGAAGGAATTGATTTTGAGGAAACTTTTGCCCCTGTAGCTAGACTTGAAGCAATTAGGGTTTTACTAGCCTTTGCCTGTTTTAAAGGTTTTAAATTGTTTCAAATGGATGTCAAAAGTGCCTTTTTAAATGGAGTAATTGAAGAAGATGTTTTTGTAGAACAACCTCCAGGTTTTGAAAATTCTAAATTTCCAAATCATGTTTTCAAATTAAAAAAGGCATTATATGGATTGAAACAGGCACCTAGGGCTTGGTATGAGAGGTTAAGCACCTTCCTACTTGAAAGATCTTTTGAAAAAGGAAGTGTGGATACAACTCTCTTTTTAAGGAAAATTGGAAAGGATATACTTATTGTTCAAATTTATGTGGATGACATCATCTTTGGATCTTCAAATAAACATCTTTGTGATGATTTTTCTAAAACAATGAGTAGTGAATTTGAAATGAGTCTAATGGGAGATTTAAATTACTTTCTAGGATTTAGCATTAAGCAACTTGAGGAAGGTACTTTTCTTAGTCAAACCAAATATATTAAGGACATCCTCAAAAAATATGAAATGGACAATGCTAAACCTGTTAGTACACCAATGAGTTCTTCAGTTCAGTTAGATAAAGACCTTAAGGGAAAATCTGTTGATCAAAAGAAATTTAGAGGGATAATTGGATCTTTACTTTACTTGACTGCTAGCCGACCAGATATTATGTTTAGTGTTTGCTTATGTGCTAGATTTCAATCAGATCCAAAAGAATCACATTTGACAGCAGTGAAAAGGATTTTAAGATATCTACTAGGAACTCAAAACTTAGGAATTTGGTATCCTAAGTTTAGCTCTTCATTTGAAATTATTGGTTACTCAGATTCTGACTTTGCAGGCTGTAGAGTGGATAGGAAAAGCACTTCTGGAACATGTCAATTCATTGGAAATTCATTAGTTTCATGGTCTAGTAGAAAACAAAATTCAGTGGCACTATCTACTGCAGAAGCAGAATACATTGCATTAGGAAGTTGTGTGGCACAAGTACTTTGGTTAAAACAACAGTTGATTGACTTAGGATTAACTATAGGCACTATTCCAATTTATTGTGACAATACTAGTGCTATTTGCATTTCCAAAAATCCTATTCAACATTCTAGAACCAAACACATTGATATAAGGCATCATTTCATAAGGGATCATGTATCCAAAGGAGAAATTGAACTCATACATGTTTCAACTGAAAATCAACTTGCAGACATTTTTACAAAACCTTTAGCCTTTGATACCTTCAGTACTTTAAGAACAAGGCTTGGTGTTATTGATTTGAATGCTTAACCAAAATGTCTTTGCAACATTGATACTTGTTGTGTTTTGTTTTTGTGATTTTGTGAATTTTGTGTGTTTTTGTATGAATTGTTTTTGGATTTATGATTTTTGTCTTATGTTTTCTGTGTTGTTGATTGTTTTTGTTGATTTTGTTAAATTAAAAAATTTAAAATCAAAAATTTTTTTTTGGAGGAAATCGTCCAGGACGAAATATTTTCGTACGGGACGATGTGTTAAGAAACAGTTTGCGCGAATTTAAACCGTTTTGAGAGCAGTTTTTTTATTGGATCGTCTGTACTATCTGTGATCGTCCAGTACGAATTTTTTCTTTTTCTCAAACGTCGGGACGATTGAATGCAGCGGTTGAGTGGATAAGACAGTTTTTAATACGAACTTCGTCTGTACGAAATCTTTTTTCGTATGTACGAACATGTGTCGATTCATTGTAGGGGACGGTTTTCAAGAGTCATTAAAACGAAACGCTTTTTGATCGTCTGTACGAAATATTTTCGTATGTACGATCGGTCAAGTCAAAAAGCCTGTACGAAGGGATTCGTCCCGGACGAATATTTTCGTCCAGGACGAACGTATTGTTTTTCTTTAAATATGAGGGCTTTCAAACTTGACAATCACACTTTCAAACATCTTTTTCAATCCCTTTCTACATCAACTCAACTATGTCCTCCTCTAGCAAAAGACAAAAAGTTTTGGTGAAGAAACCTAACAGGAATGCCCCAGACAACTTCCTTTCCAAAGCAAATGAGGAATCTTTTCCTCGTTTTGCATCTGCAAAAATCACTCCGTCTCGCATTCTTATCCAAACGGAGTTGAAATTTCGGGTATTACACCTCTTCGCCTCAACCCATTTTCATTTCATTCTTTCTCTTGTCCACCTCTACAATAAGCAAACCTACCATTACTTCCTAGCCAACATGAGTTTCAATTCTGACCACTCTATCATTAGTTCTTTTGTTTTTAAGAAAAAAGTTGAGATCACCAAGCACGACCTTGGTGCATTTTTAAACCTAAGAACTGAAGGATATAGAGCCCACACCCTAGCATGTCAGAAAACACCTTCCAATGGTTTGAAATCAATAGGGTAATTAGAGAAAATGCAATTGACAATCATGTTGCTAGAGTAGCCGGTATGACCCAAGATGCCCGAATCATCCAGCATATCCTTAGATCCTCAATTATTCCTAAAGCTGGTGATAGGATAAACATAACTCCTCTCCTCTCTTGTCTAACTTTTTTAATCATGAAAAGACAACCTATTGATGAAGCCCAACTCATCCTAGATCATATCTATGGGCTTTCAGAAATAGGACATCCTGATCAGAAGAGGAAGAAGAATATTTCTTTAGGGCACTTGATTACTTATGTTTTGGAGAAGAAGTACAATATAGTCCATCCTGATGAGGAATATGAAGAGCCAGTTTACTACAACGATGCATCATTCAGACTGCTCTTCAAGGAGGAAAAAGAAAAAGAAAAAGCACATGGAAGTGCTTCAGAAGAAGAAGAAGGAGTGCATGCTTCTGCTTCTCAATCAGATTACCAGAATCTGATTGAGAGATTTGATAGACTAGAGACTCACATTGATCAAAGGTTTGATCAATTTGATGCTCATCTTACGCAGCAGCAACATGACATTGGTAATATTAGAGATGAAGTTCATGAAATAAATACCAATGTAATGTTGATGGCCTCCTACTTCAACCTCTTTGGCGGCATTCCTCCTCCTCCTCCTCCAGAACAGTAGAAGTTTTTTTTATGTGTGTCTGTTGTATTTTTTGTTTTGTTGTTTTGTTTTTTATCTTATATGTGTTATTGTGATTGTTGTTATATTTTTTTTAGGGTTCAATGTTTTTTATGTAATATTTTTTAATCAATGAAAGTTTGTTTGTCTTAGATTTGTTTTGAAATGTGGCTAATCTTTATGAATTTCATTAATATTGTTTTTAATCTACATTGTGCTTAAATTCGATTGTAATGTGAGATTATCTATATTAGAAAATCTAGACTTTCTAAATTTATAATTTGTTTATAACTTGTTGTATTTAGAATTTTTAAATTCATGTCTATTCATTTAGACTACATAAAAGTTAATATTGTTATTACAATTTTGATGTTTTCTTATTTTGTATTTCTATGCTCAAATGATATTTATGCACCTAGAAATATTTGAAATGTTAGATTATAGATTTTGGAAAGAATTGGTCAAATTACTCTTGAAAATTGTACAAATGTACAAAAATCAAAAGGGATTCGCAAAAATTTGCAAAGTGAAAAAGAGGCACAAAATAAGCCCAACCAAAGACAAATGCACAAAAATGTGCTCCAAAACTTTGAAAAGATGTGCAAAGCACCACATGAGGTAATTCTCTTCTTTCCAAATTCGTTTAATCTCTTAATTCAAGTTGATCTAATGTTCATTTATATTCTATTGAACTTTGAAATATAGAATTTTTTTTACATCTCACTTGTAATGATTTTCAATAATCAAAATGTCTAAATTGAATCATGTCTTTGATAAATTCTTCTTACTTACAATGTTATATCATTTCATAAATTTTATGAATTTCTATGATTGACCTAATATCTTTAGTTTAAAATTGCATACCCTATGTCAAATCACAATTTAGATTAAATTTTAACAATGAATTTCATATTATTATTTACATTTCTTTTCTTTTTCTTCTTCACTTTTTGTTGCTGTCAAAAAGGGGGAGAAATTATTAATTATTATGTTTGTGTTTGTGTTTTTGTGGTTTGTATTTTCTGTGTTAAAAATTTTTGAAAAACAAAAATATTGTTCTTTAATGCCTCCTTATTTTAATGTACTCATAAATTCAGGGGGAGTTTAGGAGATAAGAGATTTGTTTTAACTTGAAACCATACTAATAATAATTGTTTTGCCATCATCAAAAAGGGGGAGATTGTTTGAATAGTTGCTATTTGAATGATTTATATTTGTGCAACTTATGTAGTTTTGATGATTCCAAACATTATTGTTCAGATGTATAGTTATCTCCTAATAATTTTAGAAGATTTGCACTTGCTCTTGTGTGTACTAACATTTCAGGAAAATCAGACTCCAGACTACGAAAACTTCAAATCAAATTCAACATATGATATTTTGTTTATTTGAAGTTTGTCTTTTCTTTGAATTAATTTTGAAAGGGAGTGATTGTAATTGAGTGAATAAAATCTCACACACACAAATTAGGAGATCATGAAATTCTATACTGATCGTACAGGACGATATTTATCGTACTGGACGATCTGTCAGTTATCTCCTATAGAGCACTTGGAACGAATAGGAACTTGCTTTGAAAAATTTTTCTAAGTCCTATTCGTCCAGGACGAATTTTAATATCGTCCCGGACGATGGGTTCTCTGTAAACATTTCGTCCAGACGAATTTTACCATCGTACTGGGCGACCAGTCCTCTGGAAAAATTTCGTCCAGACGAAAATAAATATCGTACCGGACGAACAGCTCTCTGGAAAATTTTTGTCCAGAAGAAACCAAATTATCGTCCCCGGCGATTGGCTCTCTGGAAAATTTTCGTCCAGACGAAATAAATAATCGTCCAGGACGATCGGCTCTCTGGAAAATTTTCGTCCAGATGAACATATTTTCGTCCAAACGATGAACCGACTTAGGACAGTTTTCAGCAGTTTCTAGAACCGACCTTGTAATAACCGTTCGTACTGGACGAACCTAGTTCGTACAGGACGATCAGCTGTACGAAGTCATTTCGTACACATATACAAATTGGGTCGTTTCAGATCGTTTAAGTAAAATCGTCCAGGACGATCCAGGATCGTACGGGACGATCCACTGCGTACAGAATTAAAAATTTGCAGTTTTTGGGCGGTTTTTCATGTCTTTTGTATAAATACTTCAAATTAGACTACCACCCAATCTTTTTGTCATTTGATCTTCATGCCTATTGAGAGAATAGCCAAGGAGAGAGTGGAAGAGAGCTTTCAAAGGAGGATTCCTACCATTGGAGCGAGAAGGCTTCACTTGGATTGCTAAGGTAAGAATCTCTACTTGTGAAATTGGATTTCTTCACTCTTTTCTTTCTTCCTTCTAGATTCTTGTGAGAAGATCATTCAAGAAGGTCCGGTTCTCTGCCGACACTTGGAGAGTGTGAACAGACGAGGGTTCTCTGCCTACACTAGGAGAGTGTAAAAGGAAGAAGGTTCTCTGCCTACACTTGGAGAGTGTGAACAGCCGTAGGGTTCTCTGCCCACACTAGGAGAGTGTGAAAGGACGACGGTTCTCTGCCCGCACTAGGAGAGTGTAAAAGGACGACGGTTTTCTGCCAGCACTGTGGATTGTGTAAAAGGACGACGGTTCTCTGCCGCACCGGGTAGTGGTGAAAAGAGGGTTTTGTACAGGCTTCTCCGCCTTGCTGTGGGTGCTAAAGGAGAGTCACTTTGTGGTATTAGTGCAATACTCAGAGGGTGCCTCTGAGGAGTGGATGTAGGTCTGGTTATAGACCGAACCACTATAAATCTGGTGTCATTTACTTTATTGCTTTTACGTTTCCGCATTTTAAATTTCAGTTTTAACAACTCTGTGGTTGAAAAACATTTTTCTACAAACTTTAAAAGAAAATTTTATTTCGGTTCAACTTTAATTTTAAGAGGGTTTAAAATTTTTTAAAACTACCAATTCACCCTCCTCTTGGTAGCCGTGGGACATTTACTTAGGCTTAACAACCTAATTACTAGACTCAACACGAAGACTTCAAATCAAATTCAAAATGAGATACTTTGTGAAATTTGAAGTTTGCACTTCTTTGAAATTAAATTGAAAGGGAGTGATTGTAATTGAGTGAATAAAAACATACACACACACACATAAGGAGATCACAAAAATTTTATACTGATCATACGGGACGATATCAGATCGTATGGGACGATCAGACAGTTATCTTCTATTGAGCACATAGAACGAATAGGAACTGGCTTGAAAAATTTTCTAAGTCCTATTCGTCCGGGACGAAATTAATTATCGTCCAGGACGATCTGGTCTCTGTAAAATTTTCATCCAGACGAAATTAATTATCGTCAGAAAATGAGTTGCTCTATGTAAAATTTTCGTCCAGATGAAATTAATTATCGTCAAGGACGATCTGGTCTCTATAAAGTTTTCGTGAAGACGAAATTAATTATAGTCAGAAAATGAGTTGCTCTCTGTAAAATTTTCGTCCAGACAAAATTAAATATCGTCCAAGACGATCTGGTCTCTATAAAAATTTCATCCAGACGAACCAATTTTCGTCCAGACGATTAACCGACTTAGAACGGTTTTCAGCAGTTTTCTAGAACGACCTAGTAATAATCGTTCGTACCAGACGAACTTAGTTCGTACGGGACGATCAGCTGTACGAAGGCATTTCGTACACATATTCAAATAGGGTCGTTTTAAATCGTTTAAGTAAAATCGTCCAGGATGATCCACGATCGTACAGGACGATCCACTGCGTACAGAATTAAAAATTTACAGTTTTTGAACGGTTTTTCTTTTCTTTTGAATAAATAGTCCAAATTAGACTGCCACCCAATCTTTTTGTCATTTGATCTTCTTGCCTCTTGAGAGAATAACAAAGGAGAGAGTGTGAGAGTGCATTCAAAGGAGGATTCCTACCACTGGAGCATGAAGGCTTCACTTGGAGTTCAAAGGTAAGAATCTCTACTTGTGAATTAGGATTACTTCACTCTTTTCTTTATTCCTTCTAGATTTCTTGTGAGAAGATCTATCAAGGAGATCTGGTTTGCTGCCGACACTTGGAGAGTGTGAATAGCCGAAAGGGTCGCTTCCTACACTTGGAGAGTGTGAACAGCTGAAGGGTTCTCTGCCCACACTAGGAGAGTGTGAAAGGACGAAAGGTTCTCTGCCAACACAGGGGATTGTGTAAAAGGATGACGGTTCTCTGCCGCACCGGGTAGTGGTGAAAAGAGTGTGTTGTAAAAGCTTCTCCGCCTTGCTGTGGGTGCAAAAGGAGAGACACTATTGGTATTAGTGAAATACTCAGAGGGTGCCTCTGGGGAGTGGATGTAGGTCTGGTTATAGACCGAACCACTATAAATCTGGTGTCATTTACTTTACAGTTTTTATATTTCCGCATTTTATTTTTAAGTCTTAAAAACTCTGTGGTTGAAAAACTTTTTTTACAAAACTTAAAAGAAATAATTTTTATTTCGGTTCAACATAATTTTAAAAGAGGACTTAAAATTTTTAAACTACCAATTCACCCCCCTCTTAGTAGCCTTTGGGACATTAACTTAGGCTTAACAACCTAATTACTAGACTCAACAAGTGGTATCAGAGCATCGTTTCAAAATCATAAGTTTGAACTACTTTTTGATTA